>JPKZ01002015.1:3712-40200 GCA_000803305.1 Toxocara canis | reverse complement strand
CACCCCCTTCCCCCTAAGGGGGGGACGGGGGGGAGGCAGTAAATAGTACGGCGCTCGGATGATGAATCTGAGGTTTATCTGAAAAAAATGTGGATGAGTAACAGACAAGGTTTGCAATTTGCCCTGCTACGGACCAGCCAAACCAACTATTTTTAATGATGGAAGGTGTTGTGTGGATGATGTGACAATGTTCAGTTGTGCTCTAGTGTTCGGGACATGCCTCTTGTTCCAGCATGGCCAGGGTCCGATCTTCCGCAGTGGAAACATCTTGCACCTTTGGGACTTTTAGGACTTCACGGAGACGTGCCGAAAAAAATCATTCCCTGGGAAGGTCACTATTAGCGAAGATCTACGCAAAATATTTATTTGAAGCAGATGACATTTGGCTTGACAGTGTGAACATCAGTGACAAATATTTTAATGAGGATTTTTCCACTGATCGTAGCATGTGCCCTACGGCAACCTTGCATTTGAATTGTGTGCGCGGTTGGATCGAGAAAAAAATTTAATTTTGGTTATTTGCAAGAAGTTTATAAAACCAATCACCTTAGTGAGTTATTTGCCAAGGCCCATATCTTGATAGGTTTCCAGGCGTGTTTCTGCTTTTTTTTTCGGTAAGCGCAGCAATGACTCTTAGGAAATGTAATGTGTCCGACAACTTTTATGCGAACGGCTTCGTGTTAAATTTAACTGGAATTTATGAGCTAACTGTTCGAGTACGTCTTTGGTTTTCTATTGCGTTCTTTCATTCCCGTAATACCCCTCTTCCCTGTTGTTAATTTCTTTCGGGTACTTCCGGCAGCTGTAATTTCATCGATTCGCTCTCCATCGATGCAGCTGGTAACCATCCCTGCACCCACCTCGATCTTGCGCTTATCGCATCCACGTGATTCCATGTAGGCGCACAAGCGAATCCCTCCATCTCAAGGGCGGCCTTGCCGGTTTTCTAGAAATGAAAGCACTCCTTTCCATGAGTGCTATGACCACTTTTGGATCACCTGATGGCTAGCCCGCTGGTGATCCTCATTTCTCTGCTTTCTTTACCGTTCTTCTGGAGAAGAATCCTAAATGAATCATACTCTCTACTCCGCTTATGCGGTCCTTCAGCTTAACCGTCCGCAATCCTCCCCACGCTGATCCATTGCGGACATCACTCGTAGGAGGAGATGTGCTAAGAGTTACTCGTACAGCAGCTTCCAAGGTTACCGGAACCTGCGTGCAGATCTGATCGGAGCCACTCTAGGAGGCGATTACGTGACCCTCATCCCCCTATTACTACACAGCTTTAATTTCCTCAGCTCAGCGTAACGTCATATTTACCTCCAGTTTATAATTTAGCATTTCGTTAAGTGCGTGAAGTGCAGAAATTAACTCGCAAGAACGCGACAAACATGCAGAGGAGTCCCTCGAATTCTACTAAAAACGAAATTGCCAAATTTTGCAATACAAATGGAAATGAGGGAACAAATTCCTTTTTTAAAACGGAATTCCCAATCGAGCACGGCCATTGTTACGTGAGTGTGCTCGGAGGGTGGTTGGTTGCCGAAAGGATGAAGTTCGCTTTGGTGCTAGACCTGATCGCTGGCACTACAGATTCGGGTAATTTTTTTCCCACATCTGCTCTGGTTTTTGAAATATCTGATTGATGCCGGCAAGTAATGGATGAATGTATGAAGTGTAGTAAGGCAGCCAAGAGAGGGAGAACAGAGCTACAGTTCGGAGACTGCTCAGTTGTTCTTGTTCAAGAGAGTCTTCCTCCTTGGCTTATGCAGCAAAAAACGAGCTGTCAGAAAACGACATCCCATCAAATTACTGTCGGGGAACAATATCCTGGAAACACGTTATTGCGAAGATAATTTGTTGTGCCAAATGGGACCAAATGAAACGACAAGGTGAAAAGAAACAAAGTTTTGGCGATGCAAGTGAGAAGAAACGACGTCCCAGATGTCCCAGTGTTTCACACTCTTTAAACCGAACGCCATTAGCTCGACAGTACAGCGGTACAGCTCGATGGGGGATGTTTCTTTTGAACTGAATTAGCAGTGCATTCAATATGGATTTCAGTGAGGGCTGTAATTCATGGGTTATAATAAAAACAAACTGATTGAAGGGGAAACCAACTCATATTCAACTGTTACTGATACGACAGTTTTGTAAACATTGGAAGCAGTAACCTTTGAGATCATGCTCTCACCGTAGCTTTCGTTTTCTGCTTAAAGGTCGTGGAGAGAGGAAGACGAAGGAATGTCAAGAATTCGATGGCCGCTCAGCACATTCTCAAAGGCAAGTGCAGCTTTTACGCCTCTTATATTATGACGATGATCAAATTGGTTGAAAAAAATGGTTAGAGAAAGAAGTACCTATGCGAAAATGAAATGTAAACCGTCAGAAACGCTATAAGACTAGCGGAAAGATCTAACAACGACAGGCGAATTATTCGAACGCGCAATAATTTACGATTCAAAATCATACTCATTGTTACACAATGACCACAGGGGTGGAGGGAGGGAAAGAGAGGGAGGGGTACGATAAAATAAATGTATAAAGAAAACACACGAGCTGTCTTTTTGACTGCAACACTAGTGCACATATGCAACTTATAAACGAGGTTTCTGCATGGTGCCCACATGTTGTCCTTAAGAAAACATTTCGCACATTTCAAATTACCACCAATCGCCTCATGAGTGACTCTTTCGACGATCAAGCTGCGATAAGATGAGAAGAAAACGTAGACAAGTACATAAAAAGGAGGGGGAAAACAAGAAAACTGTTGTACGTCCACGATATGCTCAATGAAATAGAAATGCCAGCGAGATGAGGTGAAGAGCTGACGATCCAAGGTGTGACGAATATGGAGCCAAAAGGCGTTTATTCCGACACATACCATACTCATGAGGCCAATCTGCATCGATACATACATACAGTAAGATGTAGCAGGTAGAACAGGGAAAACCGAGAAATACCGCTGGGGAGGCAACCAGAGAAAAGCGAACTTAAAAGAGTCGATCTGTTTCACAATCAAATTTCACCACGTAGCACAGTCGATCTGTTTCGCAACTGAATGCCGCCTCGCAACAAAAACAATCACTGGGGACATCAGATAACAACCTGCTAAAATTACCAAAAACCGCATATGTTTGTTGCGGTAGAGAAAGACGAAGATTTCTCAGAGGATGCTCAAACATCGAACGATTTCGAGTCGCAGCGAATTTCGAATGCGAGTTCATTGCAGACACCAATCAAATGAAAAGTGAAGCGTACTGAACTTGTGATTTCACAGGACTGCCAGCGAACCACGCGGATCATACCTTTCGCCTCCTCTGTTAATGTGTTCTGCGAACGTTCTAGCTAATTATTTCACAAGCAACCAATCTTGAGACACTTCTGGAGGGATTACGACTCCTCCCTCATCCTTCGCTCTAGCTGCGCATTCCTTAAATAGGCGAAGTTAAGAACAGTCTAACAGTCTATTCACTACGTTGCTCGAATTGCAAAGGCACACAAAATGATTTCTCATTCGAGATGGAATAAAAAAGTTCGGAAGATAGTAACAGCTTTCGGTGGCGGTACCATCATTCAATTATCACTTGTAGTTCAGCAGTAAAAAAGCCCTTAAGTTTTATTATCGTCGTTCGACGACTCAATTTTTTATAACAAGGAAAAGTTTGGGTTGCCAATTCCTCCCCATCTATCTGGCTGTCCTTCTACGTTTGCATACTGTACTGACTTCATTTTTTAGCCCCTGGTTACAGGTCACCGTCCAGAAACGCGTTCTTCCTGCTAAACAATTTTTTTCCATGACCACCGCCAAACCTGCCATAAGCGCCAAAATTCCTGCTTCCCGTTCTGCAGGAAAAGAAGGTTGTAGTTGAAAACACGCATGGCCGCTCCGCTCAAAGTCAATTATTACTTTTAACAGTTTTCACAGCCTTTATGAATAATTGTGATGCCATAGACTGATAGCTAACTTGCTGTGAGGGAATGACAAACACAGAACTACAAAAATTTAGCAGTATGAGAGACATTACAGAACTGATAACAAGGACTGAAAGGATTGAGCATGACAACGTCCAAAAGCGGTATCAAAATGTTTTCTGCAGGTCCACCACGCTTTTCTATGCGAAAGGTTGGGGAATCCGCACTGAATCGTTTCAGCTGTTTACAGCCCCAACGGAGCAGCCTCAGGAAGAACGGCCTCATCATCCGCCGGAGCAGATTCACGGAGCGACGTCGACAAGGCAAGAAACCGGGTTACCTGGTCATTCTGTTTTCAGCATTTTACAGCCCACAAATTCTGACTGTTAGTTAATTTCATACTTTTATTGCAACAAGATAGGCATATTAAAAAAGCTCGAAAGAGTTTTCTTGGCTACTTTAGCAATGATTGGCATACTCACCGCTCAGTAATTCTTTGATTGCAAATGATAAGTGTCAGCATTATCAGTAGCGAGTAACAGCATAAAACAGTGAGTAGAATCGAATACTACGACAAGTCGAAAATGTGGAGATAAGTGAATACGACTTAATAGAAACAGCCGAAGATGCCAGGAAACGTCCGGCGTGGAACACACCAAAGATGTGGCCTTTCTCGAGCAGCCAGACCAAGCCTCCTTGTTTTTCTGCTTCCAATGTGAATGCCCGAGTTAGACTCGGGCTGCTGGAGCTACATCTATTGAGCCGCCTCGTTCCGCCTTCGTCCCTCTGTGGCACCATCCCTCTTTGTCTTCATTTCCTTCACGTACCTTTTCCGATTTGCGAATGAATCGCCGAGTTGCGCTTCAGTGGACCGCTGCGATTGGATTTGCGAATTTGCGAATCGCAGCTGCCATCTTTTTGCCGCTGAGTACAGTTAGCGAATCGTCACGATCAAATTCGCGAATCGCGACAGCTGTCTTAGTGATGAGCGAACTCACTGTCTTTGCGGACTTGATGAAAGGCTTTGTCTTTTCCAGTTCAAATGCAGAGTGCTTTCATCCACAACTATGTCATCTATTGTATTTGCCGTACGCCAAAATACATTTTTGCTTTTTCTTTCAGAAAAGCGAAACTGAAAACTACAAAGTGAGCTGCACATCCAAGAATGGTGATAAAAACAAGGCGGTGACCTCGAGAGTTTGCACAATGAGTGAAGAATCAACGTCGACAACGACTACTACCGAAGAGGCCACGAAAGGGCGCGAAGAAAACTCGAGCAGAGAATATTCGTCAGGCAAGCTATCCATCGCCACACAAGCTTTACGAAGCGCGACCGAACAACAATCACAATCCAGTGACGAACCATCGGTGTATCTCGACTTCAGCATGAGGAAACACAGCACCAAAATGCTCTGTCTGATGAGCATGCGGCGGAACGACGGCTCCTCACAGGAACATAATGAAGGAATGACTCGTCGTTATGGGCAAACAGATAATCAGCGCAGAGCGAGACAGGAGTCAGAGAAAGGAAAGCAGAGAATCAACTGCTGTATTGAAAGCGACATTCAGTTGCCAGTTTTAAAAAGTGAAAGAGAAACAATGTTCGACGCCCAACTCGGTCCGACTGGCGTAGAAGCGCCCGAGAACAACAGAACGAAGTCAGCTTCAACGGAACGCAACGAATATATGGCGGAAAAGAAACCAGAAGCAAAAAATAAGGTGATGAATAGCAGAACAGAAAGCAAGCGAAAGGCAAACGAACAGCTGTTAGTGACGGAAGATGAGAGCAGGGAACGGGAACGGCGAATGAAGATAGCGTCATCCGTAAACATCAAAAAAGCCGTCGAGTTGGCAAAGAGCGATAATGGCACAACAGAAAACAATGATTCTGGTGTGGATGGACCAAATATGCAAAATGGAACTCGTAGGAAAAAACCAGATGGAGTAGACCTGAGCATAGGCAAGCTTGCCTCATGTGCGGATGCTGGGAACAAAGTTTTCTCCAATGAGAAATTTGATCTTGTGGTAGATTTACCACGAAATGAAACGTTTCACCCGAAAGAAGAGGAACCTGGTTCAGCCCATAGGGGTAATTATGCAATGCCGACAGCCGAAAAAATACAACCGCCATCAAAACCCCGCACAGAAAAAAATTCGCGAAGGCAAGCAACTCTGTTCCAGAATCGCTTTTCTTTTGCTTAAATTCGTTGCCAAAATGAGGGTGCAGCCCTCGTTCGTTCCTGCCGTGTATTTCCCTGCCACTTACATGAACGGCCCAGTCTATACCTACACCAACTCGCACCGTAAGGCTGTTTTTAAGCAACAGGAACGGCTATTTTCAGATACCTCGGCCGCACTCTATAAAAGAGCAAAACTTTTTCTTGACTGCAGTGCTTTCCCCTTCCACCATCGTAATTTGCGTCACTGATCACTCGCCACACATTGACGCTCCTTGCGGTCACCACTTAGCCGCTTTTCATTATTTTGGTGATAGCAGCTGTCCAATTACTGGATAAATGCAGCCTAAGATAAAAAATATTCGGATAAATGATAAATGATAAAAAACCATCGTTTTCCGCTTTCATATGAACCTACGAAATTCGGCTTAGAGACGACTGACACGCGCAGAAACCTGCCAGACCGGATTATTGCGCCGCTTTCTGTAATCAGGTTCAGCTTTAATCGGCAATATATTGGTAAGGACAGTAATTGTGACAAACCTTTAAGGGATGACGTATGTGTATGGCACTTATGCAGAAGCACTGTACACGATTTGGTTTATTTGCTTTCTTACGCACCTTCCATTATACTACATCACCAATAATGGCTTGATAGTTATTCCCATTTTTCACATTTCAACGGTAATTTTGCAGAAGTCGAAAAAGCGGTCGTGCACAAGGAATCTCCGCGAACGAGCTCAGGCAGTCTGAGTGTTTGATGTTTTTGGATGTGGCAGATTTTATAGCAGATCACGAATTATCGCGCATAGAAGTGAAGCGATTTTATAAATGCTGCGTTCTTAAGTCCTTCTCTATCCTTCATCCGTCTGTTATTTTTTCGGATGGGCGGCGGTTTTTGTGCTTATTCAGCTATCAAAAAATGCAGTCCTTCTTCTGCATACTGACCGATCTTAGACCAAACACTGGAAAATGTAAAGATGAGTACAGGAAACTAAAATTGTCTCAGTAGGCACCATTTTTTTTCTCCTCGTGAGGTTTTCAGGCATCTCAAGATCTTTTCATCCAGCTTCCGCGAGTTCCCCAACTGTTTTTTTCGGATAATTCATTTCAGTTTGGCACATGTGGACCTTTCGGATTTTTTCTTTGCTGCTGGCAGATTCATTTCGTCAGCCTTGATGCCCGACTCAGTTGCGCTTATTAAAGACGCAGCATAAAACATATAACAGAATCCCATCCTAAATAGAAATTTCCTCCAGTGTTTGAAGGTTTTTAAAAATCTGTTGTTTTAAAAATTGCTGTTACGATAATTCGCAGAATTGACCTCCTTTTTGAGAATCTATGGCTACGTTGGTCGGCTCGCTAGTTCGAGAAATTCTTTATTACTTGCTGTGACCAAAAGAGCTATAAGGTTTTCTGCTAAGATCGACTGAACTCCTTTAGCACTGGAACGCCATTATTCCGCCGTTTTTATTAAAGGTTATATTGCACACCCAAATCGAAACCAGGACAAATCATCGGCATTCAGCGAATTATTAAAGTTTCCATCGTGCTTGTACTCTAGATCATCTCTTCGCGTCCACCACAATACTTTAAAGGATTCAGTTTGCAGATCTGGAGAAAATGAAATGTGATCACGATACTGCGGTCAGCTTCCTTATCCCCATAGAGTACAAGCGAGAGAGGCACTCTCCCGACGAACTAGTCCTGTCTTCACCAAGCAGATTCCCCGAAGGATCTACCAGCACAGAGAAGGAAACAATATCGAAGGAAGACTCGTCTGGGTGTAGTGTACCACCTGTACCAAACAATTCCACCAAGGAGTCCACATCACACCTTCTCTCCCTTTCGGAATGCGCTACTGACAGCGACACTGACGATAACAATTTCACTAGTGCAGAAGTGAGGCTGGAAACAGCGGAGATACCTTCATGCTGGAAGCACTTGCTGCCTGAGAGCTCACCGAGTCAGCCAAACGCAACTTGCGAATTGGCACATGAGCCATCGTCGTCTGACGGCTCTAGGAAGGCTTCGGATAAGCAGTTGTACGCCAAAAGCCAAGGGCAGCATATTGATGCGACACAGCTGTCCCGAAGAGTGTCAGGATATTCCAACTCTGGTGAATGGCGCTCTTTGCAAACCACATCCACCACTTCTAATGTGCGTGACTAGCAAGGCTTTCTGGAGTACTTCAATCATTTCACTTCGTTCTTCCTGCGCGGGAAGCTTTCTTCCGATTAAGCGTACTGCATCCTACCACATTTTCTAGGTAGGTGCGGACTGGTACGAGATTGCTTTTCGATGCCCAGAAAATGCCTGAGGCAGCATATTTAGCAGTTCCTGCTAGCCACGGTGATGTCTGTAATGGCATGAAAATGTGCCGTCTCAATGATACAGTTGTGCAGTTGTGTATGTCACCGGTGACGTAACGGCAACATTTTTCAATGTGACATTTTTTATACCTTTTGTTAAGAAAACTATAAATACTGTCGAGTAATGACGGATTTCATTTGAGGATGAAAGTGGTACTATACCCCGACGTAGTACAACGCTTAACATAAGTATACACACATTGTGCGGTGGCAAAGTGAATACACACCGCATAACTCGTTGCAGGTGATGCCATCGGAGTATGCGCGCAGAACTCTGAATTTGATAAACAGACATAACCTCTTTTGCAACACCGTCACGGAGAGTGAGGAAGAGCTTTTGCGAACAGGAAGAGCTCTTGCGATTCATACACTGCCAATTCAGTCATCGGGTGAGAGATTCTTTTTGAGATCAAGCTAATCTCTCGACACCGATGTGATGATAGACTTTGTTCATCGGTTTGATTCAATTTGCAAGCATTCTATGCTCCTCTTCCATTCATTCCTTCATTATGTTCGGTTTTTACGAAAGGGGAAAAGGGTATGCGCTTAGGCTGCATTTGCCTAGTAAATGGGCGGCCGCTGTCATCAAAATGCTGATAAGCGGCTAAGTGGTGACCGCGAGAAGCGTCAGTGTGGTGGGTGGTCAGTAATGTTAATCCTCCCCAAAAAATTTTTATAAATTACTAACATTACTCTAACTGTGCTGCACTCCGACCACAGATTGTCGACACGAAAGAAGCATGGCCATGAATGCCGATCTTGAAAGAAGCGATGACTGAAATTACAGCAATTACAGAAATTACAGAAACAGAAGTCCCTTACAGCAATCCACGTGGCGGAAATGTCTCATGGCGGCAGTGTATGAGGATGGGAATCACGTGAAAGGTTCCGCGATAGCGCGAGCCATGCAAGTGCACCAAACTAGCTCAAAACAGGGTGCACTACAGCCACAGCCTGAACCAAGATCGCCCATACGGCTAGCTCCACGCTGCAAAAAAACGCAGTACACCATTTTCAGTTCGATGTGAATTTAACTGCGAGAGGGGAGCTGCCAGTTAAAATAGACGGAACAACTTTGCAAATACCTAGGCGAACTGCAACTTTTAGTATTACAACCAAACTGTAATACTTTTCTATACGTTTTCTTCAATTGCACTATTCATATAATTTCTGCGCTAGAAACATTGCAAACTATACTCTACTACATTTGGCCACCCTAAAAATGTCCTGAACTCTACCGCACTATTTTCGCCACCTCAAAAATTCCATCATTATGACATACTACTCTTCCCCATCGAAATTTTCGAATACTGCACTGTGCTATATTTGCCGTCAAACAATTTCCACAGACCGTGCTATGTCATGTTTTACAGCCTAGCAGTTCATAGCATGTACTACACTCTGTCCTGACAAAACACTGGTAGAAGTAGAGTACCTTCAACGGCATAGTCGTGTTTTATTAGCAGCGTACGGCAACTGCCGATCTGCACCAGTTTGGAACCACTGACATCAGGTATGCTATATATAGGCCATGCAATATTTGAATGGTCTAGCGCTCGTTGATTCAATGGCTGTTCACTGCTGTCATCCCATGCCCCTTAGATGTTAAACCAATTGTTAAATGAAAACGATAACAGTCGTTGAATGGCGTCTTAGGTGAATGTTACTGAGGAATTACCCAAGGTCGACGCTGAAGAATGTAGGAAGACAATCAACAGGTGAACGGTCATGGTGAGAATTTATAAAAATTCGCGTTTTAAGAAAAGTTCACTGAATGTTTGTGGCTTCCGTTTTACCGCACAAGTAGATAGCCTTGCGCGCGGACCTTCTTGCTAATTGCAAGTCCCTCCTAGCGCTTTGGAAGCGCTCAGGAAGCCAATCCGTGATTCGCGCGAAACACCTGATAATGCTCCTGGCCGTTTACACCGCGAAGCACAAGCAAGAGGCAGTTTAGCTCAATTCGCAGAGTCGCTTAGATTCCACTGCGCTTGCAAAGGACCGTGCGCTGTAGCTGTGAGATACTGCTACTCTTTCTTGTAATTTCGGGCGCTTCCAGCGGTGAAAGGTAGCTGATTTCCATCCTTCGCTACTGCAATTCACTTCATTACCACAGAAGCCCATTTGAGCTCCATGAGAGGCGCGGTGTTTTCTACATTCTGGAAATAAAAACAGACGATCCGCAGAACGTTAGAGTTGATTCAATGCAAAATGAAATCCTGCCGGGTGACGTCGTCGGGAAAGAAAGTTAACTATGCACTAAAATCTGCGAAATCCTTACGAAGGCTGTGTAGGACTGCGTGCAAGAATTGGCAAAGGGGTGTCTCATTGTGCCCACACTTGTTTTGGAACGAGCACCTTCCGCTTTTTTCACGTCCAGTTCGTTTCGTTCCTTTTTGAACTCAACAGTCACATGCACAGAGGGAGGTGTTCGGTGCAGCAAAGCGATAATACGCTTGAACTTATATTATGGAACAGCTCAGCCTGGCCCTCTGCCCATGAGACGACTGATTCTCTGCTGTGACGTAACACGGCGATGGCAGCCAAACTAAACGAGGTGGTCTCCGACGTTTGAGTTAAGAAGCTCTCCGTACAACACAAAGCAGTAATCTTGATTGGTAGTCAGGGTTTGGATATGTTCGACCAGCGAACAAGAAAGCGGGAAGAAAGCGCTGGAGACAAATAGAAAAAGATGAGCAGGACGAAAGTACTGCTTTCATGATACCCTTGTACAGTTTTCATTCAACTTTTGCGCTGAAGTGTTTTCATCGTTTCTGACAGAGTATCATTACAACGGGCCATGCGAAACGTCTTTTTGCAATTTTGAATACTACTCGAATTCCAATAATAAAACGGTAAAAGTCGAGCAAATTGATGGTTCAGTAAATACTTTTGGAAGTAGTTAAAGTATTGTCAAATTTCCGAAAGCAGCGCTAACACATATTTTTCAGGTTAAAGATGCAGCATTCCGGGCCTTAGAAGCAGCAACAATGCGCGCTAGGAAGGTTGCCTCAGACGAGGGAATTATTCGATTTCTTTCCGATAAACATAGCAGTACGGAGGTGCTATTCGACGCGATGAAGGCGAACAGAGACCTCCTACCGCAATGCTGGATTTGTAAAGGTTTGAAGGCCGTTGATTTTGAAGTTGTTCATCATAACTAGCCAGCAATTAATTTACTTCTCGTTAATGTCACTTGCCACCGGCTACTATGCATACTCCAAGCTGTAATTATTTTGCAATTTAGCATCCGCAGTATTGTTATGATCGATTGCGTTGATGCCGGGTAAATCATTGTTGCGCAAAGGTTAATCTGCTCATTGCTTGAGAACAGTGGAAATTTTCCGCAGCTAAAACTCTTTCTTCCCTCACAAAATACTGAAAAAGAGGAATTGGAAAATTGAAGTGCCTATCGGAGCGTTAGTAAAGATTCGTAAACATTAGCGCTCCATGTTGCCCAATCGAACGATTTACTCCGATAACAGAAGGCAATTAGGGAAAGAAATTCACACGTGTTTTGTGAGGAGAAATGGTAAGCGGAATGTGGACAAGATAGCTGTGAAAGTGGAGAAGAGAGCACAGCAGGATGCACACGCAGTTTCGATCGAGCGTATTCTAGTCTGTTCTTCTTTTTTTTTTTTATGACTTTTTGCATGACGCTACAACTACGCACGCTTTTTCGCGAGAAAGACTCCCACTTCCTTCCCAGGGAATTGTCATCCCGTTCTCACTTCCGTTTGCTCCGCTTTGAGCATCAAAAAGAGTCAAATATTTGAGACAATCAATACCGGAAAATGTACGAGCTGAATCCATTTTTGAACTGTTTAGGCCGCGATATTCAATATCGTCGTATTACACTCACATGTTTATTACTTCTCAGTTATCTTTATTTCGTTTAATCTCAGTCAAGAACGAAACATTTAACTGACTTGATGAGACTTTACTACTCTGAATATGCTTTAAGAGGAAGCAGCTGTTTTGAGGATACCCAAAGAAGCATACATTTGAAGAGGGAATTATTCATAGAAAACTCTTATATGTGAGTTTCAATTTTTCCTGAACGGGATAGCAGCAGCTTCATATACTGTCTGCAAGCAGGCCCCTTTCTGATTCACCCACCTTTATGTGAATTCGCATAACATAATGCCTTTTTTTAGACAGGGAAAATGAAACACATGAGGAAGATGCAGACGCATTTAACTCAAAGGCCTGCGATGCAAAGTTGTCGCCACGTTCTTCGGAAAAGAGAAAACGGACAGAAAGCAAAACAGAGGAAGATAATTTGACAAAGGGAACAAAAAGAGAAACTCATGCACAAAGCTTGCATCGGCCTGAAGAATCAACCCATGGATTGTCCTCACAAGGGCATCAGGACCACAACCGAGCGGCTTCTCAGTTCGTCGAAGAGTTCTCCTTGCTACCATCGAATGCTCGACCATCCCACAGTTAAGATACTCCGGCAACTTGTGACAATCTGCCCCTGTCTCAAAGTTTCTTTGCTCGTATCATATCAAGGCCCAGTATTCGATGATTGTTTTTTATCACTGCCGTGCATTTCGTATTACTCCCATCCGCGAAAACCAGCTTGAAAGTTGCAGTATAGAGCGATTATAGATGCTCTGCTCACGACAACCGTGCTTTCATTGGGCTAGCCTCCCGAGACGAAAAGCTTGATACGCAACAGCTTCTCGCAGGCTTTTTTGGTAGTTCTTGCACATAAAATTTGTCTGCCCATTTCTGCAACGGATTTCATTGTGTAGCTGACTAAAATCGGGCCTCATTGTTAAATGTTTTAATTAAGGTTGCCACTCTGTGTGCAATTCGCTTCATCCAAGCATGCTTGGTTTATGTTCCGTGGGAGTAACTAGGAACCTCTCGGCTTTGCCGTTAAATCCCTCCTGGAAGTCATAGCGGCTTTTTTTAAACCAACTTGCTTGATTCCATTGGTTTCGCTCTCCTGGAAATGTTTCTTTTCTGGTGAAACGGCCTATTTATGTTACTCTAATCGCATGCCCGTTTTCCCGGTTCTCGAAAATCCAATGTTCACTTCATAGGGAAACTCCACATTTACGCCTTTGGCTTTCAAAAAAAAAAATCCAGAAGATGTAAAAGTAAGGTTTCGTCGTCTTTTTCACATGATTGATTATGATAGACTTTAAAACGTCGGAAGAGGCAACGGTGCGCGGAACACATTTAGCATTGTTCTTCTGGGATGGCTGATTTGACGTATCGTTGAAATGGTCATTTTGAAAGCAAAACCTCATCTATCAGATTACCAGTTTCTGTTTGCCATCGTTTTGTTCCCAGTTTTCTTGTTCATCTTTTCGTTCTGTCCCTACCTAACGTCTTCCTGTACGCATTAAGAAAGTCATGTGGTGTTAACCGTCGACGCTCTTAATGGTCATCTTCAGTTAATGCTGATTGGTCGAAATGCAATTTCCTGATCGCTGTCAGGAAATTCCTCAATTCTGCTACCGGTGATGAGCAGCGAAAAAGTGGAGACGGCGGGTAGCAACATCTCCGGCGAAAGTCCACTATATGGATATTTAGAAAACTGAGTTTTCCAAAAATTAAAAACTTTAGTATTCGAACCGAAAGTGTTGTTTTTATTTGCACTTGTCCGTTATTCAGTGAAACTGTTCTATGCGTTGTCGCTCAGTTTGCTTTGTGCAGAGAACATTTCTAATGATTATCATCTTCAGTTCCTACCAATCAGTACCTGATTGCCTCAAAAAGTCCAAGTTTCGCGTTCAATCCGTCCAATTTCCTACGCAGCCAGAGCCCACCGTACACTAATAAAACTATCTCATGTTGTGCGTGAAGTCGGACATCAACTTCACTCTCTTCACTTTTGTATGTTCCGTGTATCACATTCTCAAGAAAAGCATCATAGTGATAAAAATGAGCTATGTTCACATGCCGCAATTAATTTGCAGTCTCCCGAAAGCGCCAGATAGCAGCCGACTTTGGAACCGGGGTATCCCCGCACGATTGGGGAGGGCTCTGTCCTAATGAGCGCGCGTCGCCCACTCTACCCTGCTATGCCAAACAGGCATCATCTAGGACTACTCGCTCAGTAGAGAATCCACTGTCTTCTTCATGTCATGCGTCGATAACGGTATGAAAATGAACCACACCTCGTAATGTTGGCGGGAACCCCGACTAGAAATTAATTAAGCCTGGGAAAAAAGCTGATGTATGCGTTGCACTTGCATGCAAATAAGTGCCTGCAAGCATATAAAGTTTTCCTTCTCCTACTGTTTTTTTTTTGAGCGGAGACACCTCTTTTTACCCGTCCCTCTCTTTCACATGCAGTAAAAGAAGGGGAACCCCAGAACCATGTATGCATAAATTCCACCGTGGAATTCGATGACTTCCCATTTATTTGGGCCATCACTGTTCAGGAAGCAAGTTGTCACATTGCTCTTCATGAGCTGGGCGTCAGATGCGTAATGCAATGATCATGCTTAAAATGCTTTTGCTCGCTTCAGTCTTCTGACCATGTGCAGGATTCTATTGCAGCGCTCAAAGCCGCTCTTCTTGGACGAACCTTACATTCCGAACAAATTTCAATCAGCAGAACATGTTCTGCTCGGCGATCTTAATTGTCCACCTTCTCCTCGGTGAGCCTCCTTTTCTCAAAACGCTTCCATTTTTCATTTAATTCATATCTACTTCATGTGGCAGACGGCGAACAAGATCGAATTCGTCCTGCACACGTCAACTCCCATCCTCTCCCTCTCTCAGTTGCTTAACTCGCTTAAGGCATTCCGTGCTTCACCTCATCCATGGCGCGAAGGAGTGCTCACCGATTTCACTGGTTAGACATAAGACTATCTAAACGTAGAAAGGTTTCAGATTTGTGTGATGGTGGGTATGACGGTTGCCTTCGAATCTTAAGCACTCAGATAGCTTCTTGACAATGAACAGAACTGTAGCAGGCCACGTCACGCGAACGGCGTTGAACACTTCGCTAGTGGAATTCTGCCACGACGATAGCGAAAATGCTAACTGCGTTCAAAAATTTCGTATACATAAATAACGAGAAGATTGCTGGAGAGAATGCTGCGTACGTGGCCTAATCATTCCTCGAGGTTGTCCGTGTGCAATGTTTGGGTGCAGCGCAAGGGGTGAGGCACGAAGAGAACGAACTGTGATTTGTTTCTGCTGCAGCTTCGTTGGAAATGACGAGGAATAATGGTTCGACGGTTACAGGTAAGAAACCATCCAATATCACTGAACAGAACATAAGTGCGTTTCACTTAACATGTCCAGATGGTTGATTAGTGTTTGATGCGTTCTGCCCGAAATCGATTTTGCTCATCGCTGTTAACTGGTAGCGTACAATGGGCGTGTTGTTGTTATTTAAAAGATTTTTTTTTAAAGGTCAAAGGTTTTATACGTTTCATTCGAAATGTAAGCATTGGGCGGCAAATTGAGTCCGTTTTCAGAGGTTACGTTAAAAACGCATTGCTTCATTGGGAGTATAGTGATAATGATAAACTAATGATAATGACAAACTAACTACATTTCGTAGAAGAATTATGACAAAAATTCTATCTTGCCCTCAACACGAACGAGACTGTTGTGAACATTTTCAAGCGGAAGTTGAACATAAGTGCGTTTCAGTTAACATGTCCAGATGGTTGATTAGTGTTTGAAGCGCTCGACCCAAAATCGATTTTGCTCATCGCGGTTAAGGTAGCGTACAATGGGCTTGTTGTTGTTATTTAAAAGAGTCTCTCCGTGGATCAAAGGTTTTATACGTTTCATTCGAAATGTAAGCATTGGGCGGCAAATTGAGTCCGTTTTCAGAGGTTACGTTAAAAACGCATTGCTTCATTGGGAGTATAGTGATAATGATAAACTAATGATAATGACAAACTAACTACATTTCGTAGAAGAATTATGACAAAAATTCTATCTTGCCCTCAACACGAACGAGACTGTTGTGAACATTTTCAAGCGGAAGTTGCGCTAAGACGAGCGTTGTGTGTACAGAATTCGAACATTTCCTCCACTCGACCCTAATTTAAGACGACCGAATAGATGTATATGAGTATACACATGCTTGCATACCGAGAAATGATCATCAATGCGTTTTGCGAACGCAGGCTAAAGTATGATAACTATTTTATTTCCGCATGGTGTTTGGGCTTAGGTAACCGGTTGCTAGGATTCATTGCGCCGAAGCGTGTTTAAGTGAAACATCGCGAATCTCAATACAAGGGAAATGCGGCGTAATTAGTTTCGTTCGACTTCTGCAAACTGCAGCTGTTCCGGCGATTGTTTTACGTTTGCTCGAGTCTGATTGGCTAAAGGCGTAGAAGTAGCCTACTGGAGTAGTAATCAGATAGTGTTGGGAGGAACCTGATTAGTCCATCTACACCTGTGAACTCGAAAACGGAACAAGGAGAAATCTCAAAGCTTACAACCCTCTTCCTTGGCAATTTCTTGTCTTCACTGTGCCTAAGAGTGTGGTGCGATCCGTTGTTAATGTTGCTTTTTAACGGATTCAGCTGCAGTACACTAGTGCTGTGAATGCTCTTTGACGTTTCAATGAATAGTGGAGGTAGAGCCGTCGAAGAAGAACGAGGTCGATCCAGTGGAAGGAAATGTAGAAAATTTTGCTTGCAATTTCACATGTGTTATTATTTGCTGAAGTGGAAAGGGAATGCTGAACGACACATTCTTCATATTCCATCTTTTCGCGTTGTGGAGATATTGCGGTCTTGGACGGGCACACAGACTCTTGGTTGACGGACACACAACGCCAACACCAACTTTGCCTTTTGATGGCAATTCGCTGAGTCAGTCGCTTGCTCAGCAACAGCCAATACGCCCGATTGACAATCCTATAAATGTCTTCAGATCGCTGAGGAACAATAAGTGATTTCGTTTGCGTATATTTTTCTTTGTATCCTATAACATATCAACAATTACGGGTCCCTCGTTCCAAAAGGAGCGCTATACGAGTTAGCGGAAGCGTTATAACTTGTTTTATTCCAATGGATTAACTACGAAAATTCGTTACAAACAAACCTTTTCTACTGTTTTTTGTTGCCATACTTTTATACTGCTCAAGAAAATCTCAATTCAAACCTTCTTTTGAGGGCAGCCCGCAGGAGCGTGTAAATTCGCGAACAAGGCTGACCTCAATGCGCTTTCGCCCAAATTTGCAAAAGGTACTCAAGACGTACTTGAATACAGGGATGTAACCTTTGGCGATGATGTCATTTTGGGCTGGCCTTACTAGGTTCATGGGATACGCTATTCGGCGGCTCACCCGATCGGACCAGCTCGTTTCGTATGTTACTCCCATATAATCAAAATTCTTGTTTTCTGTGAAGACCTCTTCCTCGGGAAGGAGGTCAGCAATGATATGAATCAAAAACTCGACTTTCCGGTGCTTACACAAGTCTCTGGGAACGAAACTGAGTCACACCTAGCCCTAACGTTTTCAATTAACATTTCAGAAAGTTCGTATAAAAACTCAACATCTTCCTCGTCTCGCGACGGCAGTCGCGACATTTTCAGTGATTGCGATTCCAAAGCAGTTCCTTCACTGCGAGTGGAATTACTTTTTGCGGCTCAACAGGGGGGAAAGAAAAAGTTGCTTTAAACCCGTCATTTTTGACAGCATTCGAAGGGTTGAAGAATGCTCTTCTGGTTACGTGGGTACCAATTATGTATATATACATATACATAATATGAAATTTCTCATCTCTGGATTCAATATTTCTTGATTTAAAATCATCTGACGGGAAGACAGGACACGGCAAGACTGGTGAAGAGCTAGAAAGTAAGGGAAGCATTAGGTTCGAAAAAGCATGCAGTTTCATTTCTCGGGTTTTCGTCATAAATTTTTAGTCGAAAATTGAAATGATCGGACGGTTAAGTACGGTATTCTATGATGCAGCAAAATGGGTATTTATAGGAGCGACTGAACGCACGCCCGCTTCACAGGAATACACTACCATTATCCCTGTTTAGCGCTACCACTGAGTCGTCTATAGTGGCGGCCTCTGTTTGTCTTCGGTGGGTCGATCAAGGTTTACTGTTATTTCGTCGGATTGTTACTAGCGTGCTTTGCGATTTGCAACTGATACAATTTGAGTGATTTTTTGCACTGGAAACGGACGGATGGAAATTGGGTTAAATTTTTTTTCCTTCTTACAATTATGCTCTGCCATCAATATGTGATCGCTCTTCTGTGAATCGCCACCGTTAGGAGTACCATTTGCCTACGTTGGTAACTCCATAGTCTAACGCGGTCGTTCACATGTAGTTTTAATCGAAACTGCAAACACTTTACTGCAAGAAAATTACAGCGTTTTTTTTCCTCATCGGTCTTTGGTCTTCTCCGACAGAAGGGACTTTGCCAGCAAGGACATTTCTGTCAGTGTTTGCTGCCGGAATAACTGCATATTGCAGACAGGACGACTTAAACTGCGGGCCCAGCCGCGGATGCAAGCGGGCAAAAATATTTATGCTATACACATATTTTAGTGCTCGCTTCAAAACGAGTCGACCCTCACAAAAACTGCGATCGGCACTATGCTTGCAAATCTTCCTTTTCGCCTGCTTCGCCATCGTCTTCGCGATTTCCTTCTGCTATCTCATGAAATTCCATTCTCTTCTTTAATAACTTCAACTTCACTTACATAAATGAACAAGCATTTTGCATAACAGCAGCCATCTGCGCTACTCCTTATCTCTCTGCGGGAGTCATTTTCCACAATATTTTACCAAATTATCACCACGCACCGTCATCTCTTAATGGCATTAAATAGGCGCGTAATTAATTGAACAAGATCACATTTAAAACTTTTTGTGACTGGCAGCAAAGCGCACTTGCGCCCTAAAGCAAATGTTTATACTGATCGCCTTCATAGGGGGACTGATGCCTATTAAGAAGAAATGTCCACCATCAAACATTTACGATATGAACGACGTCATGTGAGGCATTAGTAATTTCGCATTCTTTTAAGGCGCATATATGCAGTAAGAAAATCGAGTGTTCCACATGGTAGTGCCTGCATGGTTCATATGGCACACTTCACGACAGAGGTATCCGGCGTTTGGATGTCACCCAAATAGAGCAACATCAAACCCCTGTTGATTGCGGACCCTTGCCCCGTGCGCAAAAATTACATAAGCCTCTATGGGTTTTCCGATGCAGCTGTCGACAAATGGAACTACAGTTTTCTGCTTACTTGCATTATTCGATGCATGCTCATCGACCACGCTTAATATTCCACGGAGTATGCTGAGTCGTTAGTGTTGTTATATTTGCGCTCCGCAGAACCTTGCCGTAACTATCGAAAACAAGCACGGCAACTCACGTTAGCATCATCCGAACACTCCTCACAAACTCCCATGAGCATTCTCAGTTTGCTATGAAAAAGAACCGATATCCCAAGTCTATCCCTTTAGATGAAGACGTTTTCTGCCTTCACCTGAAACAGTTTCTGGACGAGATTTAGATAAGCTGGCTACTGCCGGTACTTATGCATGTGATTGCTCAAGTTTGTTCTTTTTGGTAGGGTATTAGAACGGCGGGCTGCAATCACTACAAGTCAGCGCGTTTTAAAGACATGCACTAGAATATATATTAGCATGTATTCCGATCAGAAGTAACACATCGCGTTGCAACAGTCGAAGATGTGCCAGGAACACACGTTTGACGCAAACCGATCACCGTTACGAAATTGCTCGTGTAGCAAAACCATTAAAGACGTTAGAGCAATCAGTGTTTGCTGGACGTCTTATCATCTGAAAGCAAAAAAGAATGTCACAAACGAAGATGAGAAAATGCATTGTGCAACCCGATTTAGCTGCAGCCATAACGTTTACCTGCCTTAGTATTTAGCTTCATTTCCTTTTCCTGCTTACCGCTCTAGCTTTCCACATTTTTTTGCAAGACAGGAACCTCTCATCGAGATCGAAGCACAAAACAGAGGAGAAGGAGCTAGCTCATTTCAGCTTCTGGGGCAATAAACGCCGATACCCAGTAAGATGAAAATAAGGCAGTGCAGGCATCAGCGTTTTAATAACACAGTGCCACAAAATACCTCACTTTGCTCAACGCGATCAAAAAACAAGAAAAGAAAAGAAAGCATGCCGACTAACCTCTACATTTTGCCAGCGCGGATAGCTGCGGTGCGGATAGCTGGTTGCATTGCGGAATGCCGAGGCATTTGGGTAGATGAGCCTAATCTGGAGATAACTGCTGGCGATATTGGCGCTCGGCAGCTGTACTGGTATTCTAGAGCAGACAGCGGATCAGTGCTGCCTTACAAAATAATCCACGTTACGTCGCTTCATGGAAGAGGTGCAAATGCGGGGTCTCTATGTTTACACGACCGCACCACAACGCAACGGTTCGCCGAACTGTTGACGGTGAAGTTCAGAGAATCCGTATTGAACAAGTTTAAGGGAACTAGCCAACAAACCGGGAAAAATTAGATGTGCAGGGAAATTGTTTGCTTATCGTATACGCTTTCGATCAGCAGGAATTTTGATGCAAATCAGGAAAGACTAAGCCGATACTGGCATTGGCGTGTGGGCGTCGTATTTTCCAGGTAAACACCAAATTTTCGAACGTGTTGGCACAACCACTGTGAGCATTTGACAGCCTGCAGTGTTTTCTTCTGTGACGATGATAAGGGCAAACGGTTGCAGGTGCGGCGGCATTCATAATTGGTGTGTTCGTCAAAGTTGTAACAATGGTTGTGGTGGAGGGGAAGGGGACGGGGAGGGGAGAGGGGGAGCGCGGAAACCGCTCGTCATGTCCGAAGTGCGGCAGTCTTAAATGAAACGCTTAGATCAGCAGGAATTTTGATGCAAATTAGGAAAGACTAAGCCGATATTGGTATTGGCGTGTGACCGTCGTATTTTCCAGATAAAGTCCAAATTTTCGGATGTGTTGGCACAACCACTGTGAGCATTTGACAGCCTGCAGTGTTTTTTTCTGTGACGATGATAAGGGCAAACGGTTGCAGGTGCGGCGGCATTCATAATTGGTGTGTTCGTCAAAGTTGTAACAATGGTTGTGGTGGAGGGGAAGGGGACGGGGAGGGGAGAGGGGGAGCGCGGGAACCGCTCGTCATGTCTGAAGTGCGGCAGTCGTAAATGAAACGCTTAACGTAGATCTGTTAAAGGCGAGCTGTTTCGATGTGATTTTCGGTGAAATTGGCCATTTCCGCTATCGGAAATCCCATTACATCCTTTTCTCCCACTGTAAACGGCAAAGGAGTCGGCAATTTACTGAACAGCTTACGCACAGGTAGTGAAAGTATTAAACCTTTTATACGAATTACGATGCTAACTGGAAACGAAGTAACCGAGAGATGAAGGCATAAAGACTCTCTGAAGTATCTGTCTCCTCTGCTGAGTTCAGGACGATTGAAGGAGGGAGCGGGGAAAGGGCGGAAACCAGATAGCCGTAATTGATGCTGACGGGAAATTCATATAACTGGGAACTCATTGCATGTAATTAGGAGAAGTCGATATATATACTTTAGATGATGCAGTGGATCGAGTTGTCCGGCTACGAGTGAAGGAGCTTCGAGTGAGAAAATTCCAGAACAACTTCCATTTATGTCATCGTTGTCTGCTGGAGTGCGGCGAACAAGTACACAACGTTCTGCGATTTACCCATAGTTAGGAACAGTAAAAAATAAAGAAAAATTTTCAGCACGCAATCGTTCATCAGACGAAAACGTCGACGGCACCATACGATCATACAGTTGCGTGTTCGGCTGTGAAGTGACCGATAATCGGGGCTCCGATAGCTAACGTAGCACCAAGAGTCCCTGAGATAATGCTCACCACAAAAATCCCT
The DNA here is from genome assembly GCA_000803305.1 of Toxocara canis. NCBI lineage: Eukaryota > Metazoa > Nematoda > Chromadorea > Rhabditida > Toxocaridae > Toxocara > Toxocara canis. The sequence continues at coordinate 17,893 of JPKZ01002015.1, read as the reverse complement.
GCTTCGACCCTCTGTTCACGTCGATAAGCGCGCAGATCAAACGCCTGAAGCGTTACGTCTGTGTGTTCACTTCACCCAATGACAGTTCCAATTGCAGAAGCGCGTATCGCTCTAGAAGCTGGTGCCTTAGTGTTTATCTCTCTCCTACATGTTTCTATCTCCCCTTACGTCACTTTCAACGCCGCGTACGAGCGTGGCATCGACATAATCACAAAAAAATAACTAAGTATGGTACGAAGTGGAAAAAAATTCAAAAGATACAGGAGGGCACCTGAGGCGTACAAAAGTGTGCATGTTGCACAAACTTTCAAAAATTGCCAAGAGCGCGGTATTTTATAGAACCTTTTTCGGATTCACCCACACAGGTCGAACTGAAACTTTTGCTTTCTATAAAAAACAACACGAACATGACTTCCAGCTGCGAAAACAAGTTTTGAAGGGGGTCACCGAAGGCTCTTTCGCGAACCGTTTAACTAACCGTTGGAATTCATTTTCCGTCAAGGAACGTTTCTATTTCAAAAGAATACTTGGAAGAGCACTGCCTTTGCAGTCACTGTCGAACTGTCTCATCTCGTTCACTTTAATTGACCGCAACACACCCGACCCTCTGTGCATGTCGTCTTTGCTTTGCTTTGTTTTGTTTTGTTTTTTAAATCTTCTTTCAGACTCTTTTATTTTACTTTATGGTTTCTTTCGTATTTCTTAACGTGAGTCACTTACCGTTTTTGAATCTCCGTATGTTTTTCCCATTGATTTCTTGCAAGTGAGCTTTTTTATTATTACTCCTGGCTTCAAAAATTTGTCCTAACGTTAAAAGAGATGCTGGGCAACAGTGCCTCCCCTCTTCGTCCGTTCCCTTCTCCTCTCCTCCCCCTTTCCACCTGCACCAGTCACATTTGTCTGGTGACAAAGTTCTCCATGTAAATCCCGCCCAAGGTGTGGCTTTTTCGAAAAACGTTAAAAATTATTTTTGAGCGATTCGATTGCTTTTTCTTTTTTTTTCAATTTGAGCATTGAGTTTGATCATTTTGGACACCCCCATGCATCCTCGACAGTAAATAACGAGCTTTAAAACTCGACTGAGCACTCTACAGTAGTCGTCGGCAATCATGCATTTAGGACAGTGCACACCACACATGAGCAGTTTTAGTTCCGCCATCGGTTTGGTCACTTGCGCGCGGGTTATGCATAACCTTTTTAAAAAGTCGCCCATTGTGCTGTAACCATTCTGCGAGTTGCGGGTCATCTCCTCCCCCCATGTGTTCTGTACACATCAATTCTGTGGATGTAAAATATCCACTTCTTCTCCCGGTTCACATATGAAATCCAAACTGTAAAGCACGGCAGCTGTATAAATGGGAAACTCAACAAAAAATTAAGCATGGACAAAATCGTATGTACCGCCCAATCTTCAAACTGGTCACTCCTTGGCGCATCTGACGCCTCTTCCTCAAACGGAATCTCACTGCGCCTTCGAGCGCCTTCGACATCTGTAAGAATTTATGCCCCGTTTAGCTCCGTGGATGAGTTGTACAGTCACCCACTACTAAACTATTGCGGAAATGTAAATTGAAAGCTGGCACGAGCAGATCGCCACCGCGCCTACTCCTCTTTTATGCAACTGTTTTTTAAGGCACAGAACTAAACAACACATTTATATCTTTTCAGCGTAGTCGCTGCCATTCCTCGGGAATCCAGCAAGCTCCGTATCTTCCTTGAATTAAGAATGTGTCGCTGAGTGCTCACTGCGCACCGACCATCCACCCAGTCGGCGACCGCTAATCAGCTCCTTCCAAATTGTTATCAGCTTTTCGTAAGTCTCAAATTGCTTCTCCCAGTTCACAGAACTCACTTGATCGAATTCATGTTGTACGGCAAGCGATAATGGAAATCCCATGTGAACTTCCGAAGCGTTTTCTGCATATGTGCCATGTTGTGAGGGCGCATTCTCATCGAAAGAAAGAGTATCCCTGTTGCTTCCGAGTACGATTAACTATCTAAAGTGGACAAATGGACCGCGGGTGGAATGGATACTGAACACAATGCGTACGCTTTCCCGCACAGTTCTCAGTATTCCAGATACCGCAAGAGCATCTAATGGATTGATATCAATGTTTGCACATTTAATTGCTCATGGGAGTTCTTTTGTAGAGGTTGTACCGCTGTACGGGATACATGTGATACGCCCGATGTGTGACCGCTACGATGATTTACAGTTAGACGTTGTCGGCAATACACTTTCTACTCATTCGGCAGCGGAAAGAAATTACGCTTTCTGCGACTTTTCGATCTGTCGTTATATGGATGAATGTTGCATGAGAATCAAATGATAATTTATATTAAATCGGGTGCCACTTCCATTGCAAATGAGTACTGAGAGGGGCTGGACGGGTATGGGTTATGAGATGTGGGAAACATTGGTGTCATTTTCTATGCGAGTCGTAATGAGCCGCACGGCAAAAGTGAGGAGTTTTGTTGCTTGATTGTCCGATGCGGAATTCAATGCAGAATCGAAAGTGGTCGTTGTTCGTGAGGTACAACTAGCGGGGGTGGGGAAAAAATGATTCATGGAGATCCGTGGTAGCATAGATCGTTGTCGAAGTTGCCTGGTCATAGGCTGACGGAATGCAGTGGTAGCAAGAATTCGTGATTGCAGTGAACGCTAACAAAGTTATGCGGCCTTCAAGTACGCACAAATTTGTGGTACATTCTAAAACCCATAAAATATTTACTATAAGAGACAGGCCCCAAAATTTTTGACAGGTCATTCGCATGTGAAAGTCCTTCACATGATGCACTGTTTGACGAGAATATGGGTAAAAATATTTTCCAAAAATACACGGTTTTCAACAGCCCAGGGATGGCTTTCACCAAGGTGACGGTGGCAACCGTGTGCGTATTTGAGTATTTCCATGGGTGGTTTTCATGTTCTTCGTAACCACCAATCCCCCGGTTATGAACAATGAATATGATGAATACGGATGGTTTGACGCGAATTTTCCCGACACGGCTGTGTGCACAGTGTGCATAAGTTCATTAACGTACTCGAAACTCCGTGTGGGGTGGGAAGGCGGTGAGTAGGGAAGGGCGGAAGTGAAATTTTAGAAAAAAGAGAAAAATGGTTTTCTTGAAAGGTTAATATAACATAGAGTAATACCATAAGGATGTTATGCGAAGGAGTAATAGCATAAGCGTGTTGTGCGGATGCTCTGCTAAAATAGACAGTAGCCAGGCAATGAACAAAAACCAAATTTGCATCGAAATTCGACCACGCTCATTCTTACCACTACTGCAAATCCTCTCTTTAATACGTGTTCAGTTTTCTAACCACACGCGATTTGTCAGTGAAATAATAACATATTTCAAAAATAAATTGCCGTCACTGTCAGCAAAAACTACGCAGAGTTAAGAGAAAAAAATAAAGTGAAAACTACAAATACGAGTGATCATATGAATGATTATCAATAAATGCGAACCGCTTTTCGTCGAAATCGTAAAAAACAACAACGCAAACACGCGCAACTGCCACCAAATCATGTATAAATCGAAATAATGATGCCACCTCAACCGCACCGGAAGATTTAATGTAGCACTTCTTTAATGCGGATTGTCACCTCTCTCAAATCAAATAAATAACAGGAAGTAATATTCAGCGCTGTTATCGCCGTTTCAGGCTCACTTTCGAAAAATGTAAATTTTGTGACATAAGAAGTCATTAAAACGAAGCTCAAAAACGAAACTTTTCAAAACATTGTCGACCGCAGGGATGGAGAGGAGGGAGAGGACTGCAGGAATTCTATTGTATCAGTCCTCGAAGGCGTAACCTTAGACGATTTAAATCACGATTTAAATCACAGCAAATCATCAGATAATCCACAAAGATTTAGGGGCAATCGTCATGCCATCTGTGAGGTCGCACATACACTAGAAACATACTAAGGCCAGTACGCTCGCTACACCGGGGAATGCAAATAACAGCAATGTGCGATTATGAAAAAGTGGGGACAGATATGGGCGCCCCCTGCTTTCGATGATATCTCTAGAACTTACTGCAGCGAGCAGCAAAGTTTTCAGAAGATCAACGGAAGGAACTACAAAACTGCCGCGAAATGGCCCTTCTCCTTCAAGAAACACATCTGCGCGTAACACTTGAATTCAACCATCTCCAAACACAAATCAGTGGCAGTAGACTTGAGAAGAACAGTCATGTTAAGTCTGCATCTGCATATGATAGAACACGTTCGGAGCGCAGACTCTGCAGTAAATAGCACACAGGCAACCGAAAGACCTAAATAACTAAACGGCTAGAAAAATTATGATGACAAACCGCTGCGGAAATGAGGGAAACCGTTCGCTCGAGCTGAAGACGCTGAACGTAGATGCCATTTTCAGTACTAGCGTAGTCAGGATTACATTGCCGACTTTAATTTTCCGCACTCTTTCCCGGCTATTGTCACGCAGAGGTCAACATTACGCTGCCAACTTAAATTTTCCGCACTCTTCCCCGCTTACTGTCACGCAGAGGTAGAGGACAAACTGCCGATTTTAATTTTCTGCAATTCTTCCCGCCTACTGTCAGGCAGAGGTCGATGTTACACTGCGAGCTTAAATTTTTCGCACTCTTTTTCGCCTACTCTCACGCAGAAGTTAAGGTAACACTGCCGACTTGAATTTTCCCGCACTCTATTCCAACTAATGTCAAGCAGAGGTCAAGGTTACACTGCCGACTTGAATTTTCCGCACTCCTCCCCACCTACTGTCACGCAGAGGTCAAGGCTGCACTGCGAACTTAAATTTCCCGCACTCTTTCCCACCTACTGTCGCGCAGAGGTCAATGTTTCACTGCTGACTTAAATTTTCCGGACTGTTTCCCGCCTACTGTCACGCAGAGGAACGATGAATCGCGTGATTGGATTGGGAGCGAATCCCTAAATTGCCTATATTCCACTCACAAAAAGTGCTACTGTTTGGGATCATGTTTCGCCCCCATCACTCATTTATCACCAGGCCGGATTACTTTGAGTGATTTTCGAGCGGTTATGCAAGCGTGATATCATGGCTTCAATAGTGACCGAGGGTGTGTTATGAATGCTCGGACGCATGATAGTGTCGAAGAAGCCCCGTTTTCTTCACGTTTACACCGACTAGTGCTCTTTTCTCTTGATCGTTTTAGCCCCGACTTTGCGCAATACTCAAGTGACCCCTCCACTCCCTGATGTTGCGCAAGTTGGTTGCAGTTTGATGCTGCAGCACATTTCCTTTGTTAAAGCGGCAAAAGCTGTCATCGAGAGGAAATGCCGCTAAGTGTCGTTGTTCGAAGGGGGTCGAGATATAGGTATTACACAACGTATACTATTCAGAGTCAGTGCTAAAGTAATGTTGCCAAAGTGAAAGTGTGGGTATCACCTTTGCTTTTCTGTTGTATTGCATCACCAGATAGCAAGATCACGGAACTCTGTATCACTTTATTTCCGTATGCTTTGTAACAGAGTTTAAACAATCTGGCCGATCGTTGTGAATCGGTAGCCAGTGAAGGTGCGGTTACAGCATTTGGAAATCCTAACTTATATCCGAGGATCGCGTAGAGTAAAGCAATCACATGGGATCCAAAAGAACGACCGCGAGCTCTCGCTGCTCGGTAGCACTTTCCAGTCTCCCTGTGAGGTGTTGATATCAGTGTGAACCACACCTCTTAACAATGGCTGCAACCACACTTCTATTTGGTCTCAGCAATCTTTCTAATCACTTCTTCGTTCTGCAAGCCTAGGATCGGATTTTCACAATGAAGAATCTTGGATACGAACTGACACAAAGGAAAGTCAAATCTTTCCTAGGCGGTCTAACTTACTTCACTCCATCAGCTCAAACGCAACTATCGGATTTTTCAAAAAGTGTTTTCAAAAGTTAGTCAGACTGTCGTCAAATTGAAGCGTTTATGTCTCAGAAATGAGGCAAACAATGACGTGTAGTGCTCTTCAACAGAGGATGCAATAGGTGTTTCTTTTGCTGAGTGAATGAGGCAATTTGTCAACGCATAAAAATTTAGCTTTTAAGATTATGCAAAGAAAATTGCTCTGAGGAAGCAAACATATGAAATGCCAATGAAGAAGGGACGGATCACATCTGTTTCCTCACAGCAGTTAGTCGCAATCTTAAGAAAAAAGAGAGAACAAAGGTGCAGTCCGATGATCGCTGCGGTGAGGAACGGTCACACCATTTGTTTGAGTACAGATGTTTACAGGGGAGTAGAGATACCAATGGTTCAACTGATGCAGCTGCTTTATTGTGCTAAATGGGCAACTGAATGAACAACCAGCCGAATGAGTTTTTATGAAATAGGTCGGTCTAGCTTTCGTAGCCAGTCATGCAAACGCTGATTAGCCAACCAAGTCCCTAAGCTTCCGTCCTCATCATGAACTGCACTATCGCGTTTCTTAACAGAGCCGGTCCCTCTTCTCGCTTGAAGGGCGCACTACGTTACTAGTGGATAGCGGCACTAGCAGGCGCTGTTGAAAATGGACCAATTCATCACCTTCATAAGCTTCTTGGCCTCAGCGATTTCAGTTAGGGCTCGTACTGATGTGAGCTCAACTCCTATGAAGACCTCATGTGTCGATTTATCAGTGTGAACCACACCTCTTAACAATGGCTGCAACCACACTTCTATTTGGTCTCAGCAATCTTTCTAATCACTTCTTCGTTCTGCAAGCCTAGGATCGGATTTTCACAATGAAGAATCTTGGATACGAACTGACACAAAGGAAAGTTAAATCTTTCCTAGGCGGTCTAACTTACTTCACTCCATCAGCTCAAACGCAACTATCGGATTTTTCAAAAAGTGTTTTCAAAAGTTAGTCAGACTGTCGTCAAATTGAAGCGTTTATGTCTCAGAAATGAGGCAAACAATGACGTGTAGTGCTCTTCAACAGAGGATGCAATAGGTGTTTCTTTTGCTGAGTGAATGAGGCAATTTGTCAACGCATAAAAATTTAGCTTTTAAGATTATGCAAAGAAAATTGCTCTGAGGAAGCAAACATATGAAATGCCAATGAAGAAGGGACGGATCACATCTGTTTCCTCACAGCAGTTAGTCGCAATCTTAAGAAAAAAGAGAGAATAAAGGTGCAGTCCGATGATCGCTGCGGTGAGGAACGGTCACACCATTTGTTTGAGTACAGATGTTTACAGGGGAGTAGAGATACCAATGGTTCAACTGATGCAGCTGCTTTATTGTGCTAAATGGGCAACTGAATGAACAACCAGCCGAATGAGTTTTTATGAAATAGGTCGGTCTAGCTTTCGTAGCCAGTCATGCAAACGCTGATTAGCCAACCAAGTCCCTAAGCTTCCGTCCTCATCATGAACTGCACTATCGCGTTTCTTAACAGAGCCGGTCCCTCTTCTCGCTTGAAGGGCGCACTACGTTGCTAGTGGATAGCGGCACTAGCAGGCGCTGTTGAAAGTGGACCAATTCATCACCTTCATAAACCTCTTGGCTCAGCGATTTCAGTTAGGGCTCGTACTGATGTGAGCTCAACTTCTATGAAGACCTCATATGTCCATTTCTTTCCAAAACTTTATGCTGATTTTGGACCTGCCAACTTAGTGAGTGCACTACTGAATTTTACATTAGCGACACCGAATCGCAATTTTGAATTTGATGCATTCGTCAAATATTGAAACTCAATAAGCAACTTTTCTGCATATTCTGTTAAACCACCGTGCAGCTGCCCTTTGAAATTTGTATAAATAATGCAAAGGTTGCGCCTTTAAAAGCAACGGTGCACCGCCGACTGCTCATTGTCGTGGTGGAAAACGGTCGCTGTGGTCGACTGGCGACCGCTGTATCGCGAGGACGGTAAATCGAGGATCAACGTTTTCCGTCTTCCGGTCGTCAACGAGAAGGTGACTGCCATCCTGCATTCTTCGCAGATTGCGCGTTCAGTGAGTGGAGTTATTAAATGCCGATTAGGCACTGGTTCGGAATGGGAGATGCTCAGTGAGCTATGATGCCCTTTGCGACGCTGGTGAAGTCTTTCGCAGAGAGGTCAATCGAGACTGGGCTGGTTCCAGACGATAGACCAGGCATAGCGGAGATTTTCTGCCCTGGCAGATGGCCTCCTACTGCATTTGAAGAGCTGTATCGTTTCTCATCCTACTCCTCTGAAGAAAACAACCGAAATGTCCGCCATGTTCGCGAGATTTACGCGCAGTGTTTATTTCAGACGCCACTTACTAAAGAGGCAATCAAAGGCGGTGCATTTTACTTGCCCCCAAATTGTCGACTTCTTTGTTAAACGAATAAGGCAACGAACGTTTCACCATTGGGAATCTAGGCGATGCATTTTACTTGCCCCCAAATTGTCAACTTCTTTGTTAAACGAATAAGGCAACGGACGTTTCACCATTGGGAATCTACCAATAATATGGGGGTTTTAGATGACGTATCCAGGTGAATGTGTGACCAACCGGGCGGGTGGTAATGAAGCATGATTAGGAGACGGCGGAAGCGTGAGATAGCAGCCGTCGTTCGAACCCGAGTACCGTGTATACTATGCGAGGGCTCTATCCTAACGAGCTCCCACCCCGAACTCTCCTCCGTAATGCCAGACACGCACTCTGTTGCTCCTCGTGGACTAGCAGGTCAGTAGCGTACAGCCCTCAGCTACTGTGCAAGAAAATCCTGTGGCTTGTCATTCACAGATCCCACTGTCTCGTCTCTCTCTTGCCGTGTGATGACAGCGGTATGAGCCCACATGTCAAAATAGTGGCTGCAACCACACTTAAAAGTTGATTGAGCATACAAAACAAGGTGACATGTATATTGCATTTGCAGGCAATAAGTGCCTGCAAACACATATGGTTTTCCTCGTTCTGTTGTTTTCTGTTAGCAGAGACATCTCTTTGTACCTCTCCCTATCTCTGGGATACAGATGGACGAACGGAAACCCGGGGATATCTGTGTTTACATAGATTTCACTTTGGAATTCGATGACCTTCCATTTATTTAGGCCATCACTGCAAGAAACAATTTGTCACGTTGCTATGCATGGGCTAGGCATCAGTTGCTTAAATTAATGGTAATATTCCAAATGCTTTTTTTTTCGGTTGGACTATCTGACCAAGTGCACCACTGTATTGCAGCACTCAGAGCTCCTCGAGAAACACGCTTCCTCAAAGATATTGTACGACTCCAGGCAGATTCGAGCCAATAGCATGTGTTATGCTCAGCATTCGTCTTAATTGTCCATCTCCTCTTCGGTAAGTCGCCTCTTCTCTACTCACATTTTCCCTTTTCCCTCTCATTTTTGTACCGCTAGCTGCTGTCGCAAGTGGTGAACGAGTTGAATTTGCTCGTGCACGCTTCACCGTCCCAGTCTCTCCCACCCACACAATACTCATAAAACATTCTAGGCACTACCTCATCCACGGGACTCGATATGCGTTCAACGATCCACTGGTACGCTAGGTGAATGTTTAAACGAAAAAATGATTCAGGTTTATGTCACGGTGAGTATGAGGGATGCCGTTCGAAGAATCTTGAGCATTCCGATAGACAGCTGATTGAGAATGAACACAACTCACGCAGGTCCCGTCTTTCGAAAGGTCTCGAGCATTCCGCTAGCGGAAATCTGCCAAAGGCAGTCGACATCTACAAAATGATGCGTACTTCAATGTGCTACTAACGAGCCCACTTTCTTTGTAATGCCCGGACAATCCCATGGTGGATGGCTTTTGGAGTCCGCTAGAAAGCTGTACACTGGTACAGTCTCTGATTCTCTTCGTTCAACTTAGAAAATTTTTGAAGTGGCTACTGGTCTCCCCGGTTCCAATCCGAGTTTGACCATGAAGTCACAAACAGAGTAGTTCAACGTCTATAGTACAAATAGTCCGGAGCGGTACTCACCACTCAGTTTTTGTACGTCTAGATTTGGCACTGAAATAAGACATTTAGGTTTTTTGAGCGCGAGAAATTTCAGCGATGAACGAGGCATCTTAGGCAGTGCAGTGGCAAAATTTACAATCGTTCTGACCAATTGAGTTATAAGGCAAATAAATTTGGTCGCGAATCGTCTCGTTTAGCAAATGCATCAAGGAAGTTTGACTTCGACGGCCGCTTTGACGTATTATATAATCTTTGCCTCCTCATGAAGTCACAAACAGAGTAGTTCAACGTCTATAGTACAAATAGTCCGGAGCGGTACTCACCACTCAGTTTTTGTACGTCTAGATTTGGCACTGAAATAAGACATTTAGGTTTTTTGAGCGCGAGAAATTTCAGCGATGAACAAGGCATCTTAGGCAGTGCAATGGCAAAATTTACAATCGTTCTGACCAGTTGAGTTATAAGGCAAATAAGTTTGGTCGCGAATCGTCTCATTTAGCGAATCCGTGAAGAAAGTTTGACTTCGACGGCCGCTTTGACGTATTATATGATCTCTGCCTCCTTGAGCGCCGGACTGCTAAGTTAACCTGAAATGACGTTTAGCGTTGTATGATTTTAGCTGTGAACTCACCCGGCAGAAAACAGGGTGTAACACTTGATATAAGTAGAGGGTGTAGAGGAGCGGATGATGACTGAGACAATAAAACAGTGAATAAGATTTGGCACCACTCACCTATGGTTCAGGGTTCGAATACCTGGAAGTGGCAAAACTCATTATTGACTACGGTACATATTTCTTCATGTTTGTAATTGTGTATCCGTCTGTCTGGCGGTTTCAACTCGGACAGCACTGAAGCTTGAGAGTTTTCAAACTCGTTCCCTAAACTGGGCTAACAGAATTATCTCCTATGTCCAATTTCAGACCTATTCCTGAATCCTGGTGCGAGATGTGGGTACCGAAATGTGCTAAAAGAAATTGCACGATTTTATCCGTGAGGTTGCATGTTCCGTTTGTCTGTTTGCAGAGGACAGATCTTTAGCAAAGGAGCTGCCGCAAGCGGTGACACGAAAGCATCCAAAATATGAGTTTTCATCGTTTCCGAGCCGTTTATCAGGACCCATGGTCTACCACAGCTATTGCTGAGGCGTTTTGCGCATCATCTCTTATTTGTCTCATCTCATTGGCTTCCATTTGCACATAACACAACAGTGCCGGTGACCTCGTTACGGCACATCAGGGCAGAAGAAATTATTTGGGACAAGGTAGTATGGCTAAGTTTTCATCATATTTTTCTCACAACCATCTGTTATGTTTGCTGGTCGCCACTGCTGTATTTGCCGAGCTGAGAATCATGTAGTGGACGCGAGGCGAAGTCGATGAGAAGAAGTTTTATCGTCGATAAAAACCACACGGCAGATAACACAACAGAATAAAGACAGTTGGTACCAAAGAAGCACTTCTTATGTAGCCAGTGGGCGTGACGTGGCGGGATTTGATTGGATGAGAACTGGCAGGAATAAGAAAAGCTAGGCTACATCCACTGGCGCTCAGAACACCCGCGAAAAACAGGATAGTTAAAATCAATAATCAAACATGTGCATACGTGCCTACCTAACACCATCCAGACTGCATGTTGGATAGACGAGACATCTTCTGAACAGACCACTGGTCAGCAGTCGCTGTTCGCATTTCTTGTCAATAAAATTTGACGTCAGGAATATAGACGGGTGGAAAAGTTCATGCAATATTGTGTCTGTCGCATTGCTTCGAATGAAGCCTTCATGGGTGTAGGTTTCATAGACTTATAGTTACAAGAAGTGAAGGCTGTGTTGGAAAGGCTACTTTTCCAGTCACCGGTCACTGCTGTTTTTTGTATGCAAGTCTGCAATGTTCCACATCTTCTTCGACGAGGGCGGCCCATGTCAAGAAAGAACCTTTTTTCCTCGGCATGAACAGTAAGATGGTTTGTTCGGGAGGCACCTGTTGAAAGAGAGAGGTAAACCACTTGACTATGACAAGTGCTGTACAAGAAGAAAGTGAGAGATTTGTGTGGGAAGGTTTTTATTACAGCTATTCACAGCGGTAACTTTCAGGCTATCACTTTCCACTGGCGAGATGACTAAAGAAGAACATAGCATGCTCCGGAGTCGTTTCATTGTTGCTGGCCATTGTTTGACGTGGTCTTCAGAGAGTTTGATCCTTGGTTGTTTGTTACATTTATCGTTGCACTCGTTCAAGAAGTGACATGTTATTTTTCCATGTGTGACACCTTCAAGTTTGCTTCCAATTTATTTATTAAATTGTCTCTTGAGCACCAGATTTCTTCCTTTATTGTGGAGTCTGGTTTAATGATTTGTGGAGATGCATTTGATTTCATGTGCCCTACTGATGCCCGAAGCGTGATTTTTTGAACGACGACTGAACGCTTCAAGCTGAACTCCGCTCTCAGTACAGAGTGCGCATTTTTGAAGCAACAGAACCGCATTTTGTGAAATTCAAATAAATGATTGTGGATTTCCTTTCCTTCTCCCGCATTCATCTCCAGCTTGGACAGTGACTTTTAAATGTTGATCATTACTGATATGGCAGACTGTAATTAACAGAGTATACGCCGAGGCCTGGGTGGGTGAAGATGCTATGAGCAAAGGTAGTTGGCATGATCGGTTCAGGGTTCCCACCAAACAGCAATACTTTACGGTTTTCGGCGCAAGCGTAATGCCATCTCCTACTTAATCGCCTCTTTTTAAAGAACCTCGTAATAATAGCGGCTGAAACGAAAAATATTTGCATTGGCCAGTGTTCGTTTTATTTTTCACGCGAACTGCCAAATTTTTAAAATGCGCTGGTCAACTTCCTTGACCGCGTACTTACTGAATGCCAACTTCACTAAACCATTTCGAAGCACGCTGCGAAATACTCCGAACTCAAAGGGCCACTACTTTCCAAACCATGTACAGGGACCTATGGCGGATGCCCTGCGGCCTCCCACCTACTAGAATAATGCGCTCTGCTGCCACTTAGCTATGCCAGCCCCTACGTTTCCTGCATACATCCACGCGATCCTCGTCGGCCGTTCTAGCCTCTTGGTATGCCTCGCAGTCGACTAGGCACTTCATCACGGAACATGCTGCGCGCAAACATCACTCCTTCCATCAAGATTTTACAAAGATTCAAAGACGGCTGTGACTTCATCGATTCCTTTCGTCGATGCAGCCGGCAACCACGCTTAAGACTATGGGCCATTTTTTTGCCTCTTCCTTTCCATGATTGCTGTGACCAATTTTGGATCTTCTAGTGATTAGCCTGCTGCTGGTCCTCTGGCGGAGCAGCTCCGGCAAGATTACATATTCCATATACGCTACAGTTGAACGCAATTCTTTCCCTTCTGGAGGCCACGTAGTCATTTCATTTTGGCTGAGGCGCGTTGCAGACGAAATGAAACAAATCATATTGACGCATTTTTAGAGCAGCCAAAGCAATTTTTCGTATACACACTTTGAGTAATTTTTCGTATACACATTTTTCGTATACACAATCGCTTCTGCGGGGAAGAGAAATATTTTCATTGTAACTTTAAGGAGAGTCGCTATCGATTGCAACTGCATAGAGAGCAGTTAACAGTCTAGGAGTTCCGAGAAAATTTTGCAGAAGGAAAGCCGTTTAATAACATATAACTTCCTCTAATTTCATTCAAGTGCAGAAATACACGAGTGCAGAATTTACCAAGGAATTATGTGATTTAAGTGCAAAGAACGGAAACTGACTAGATCATGAGAGCAAACTCAACGGCTGACAGTATATGCGAATTACCACTAACTAGCATTGAAAAAGGCACCACTCCACTTTTACAGCTTCAAAGACTAGCTAAAACAAAGTTCCATCCGCAGCTTTGAAAGCGGTCCATCAGCAAACAAAATTTTGATTTTGCCGGTTATGCGGTCGTTTAAGTATCGAAAGAAGGACCGTCCACCGTTAAGGGTAAGAAAACAGCTGCATTTATCAAACGAAAATTATTGCGCGTCTCGTATCTATCTGCCGGTTTGACCCCCGCACAGGCGAGAGCTCTCAAAAGGCCCATTCCAGAGATCCTAAATGGACATATGTATTTTCTGAAGAAAGGGAGGTCCATGTGAAAAGCAGCAGCCCAGTTCGAGTAATCGCACTTCAGCAATGGCAAAAACTCAACATTATAAGGCAACAATTTAAACATCAGAAAAGCCGTCCTCGAGAAGTGCGATATTCCGTTGATGGTAGCTCTGGTAGCTCAGTTCGAGAACGCCGCCTGGGCGGCACC
>JPKZ01002014.1:14558-27212 GCA_000803305.1 Toxocara canis | reverse complement strand
AGGGCTGTATCAGGATGATTTTTTAAATTTTAGTCAATTCATTTTTTTTCACATCTGGAAGATGACTGTTTGAAAATATTTACTGATCGACTACTCCACGCAACCTTTCAGTTGAAAATAAACTTATAAGTAAAATATGGGCGACTGTTTGTTGCCGACTTTTGAATGTCGATATTGAAGCCAACATATTAGTAGTGAGTGGATCGATGAAAAAAAGAGTGGTGCCGTAAATGGAGGTCTCAATTGCAGATAGTAATTCAAGCTATGATGGAATTCGTTGGAGCAGATCATGCACTTGCCGATATTCATGACGCATGGATTGTTCTCGGTGGTTTTTGTGTTGAACAAATGCGTATTGGTTATAAAATCGAATATAAACTTCAACAAGTGGTCTCAAAATTAGACGAAAAACATCGAAAATCGATCGACATCGGCATACGAAGACAATCGACGGCTGCTAATGCCGGAAAACAAACACCTATTTGTTAATCGTTGATATCAGTATTGCTGATATGAAGATGATATATATATTCTTTTTGCACCACTGTATGTGTTTTACATATTTTATATCGTATCGTTTTGTAGTTTTGCCTGAATGAAGTCGTAAACTACGGTCATTTGCAATACAACACGATGCATCGAGAAGTCCGCTTTGTTTATTGTCATTCTTTGCATAGGTCGAACTTAAAACCAAAATTTTGCATCAAATTTCTATTGTTTCCTTTGCGTTTCACGTTCCATTATCCCTCGTTGCGTTCTCAGTGTTTTGAAGAGCTCTTTCGAATACAACTTTTTTTTTCTCGAGAGCTTCTTGCGTTCTCTTGTTTATTTTGAGATTGTTTAGCTCTCGGAAATCCCCTACTTAAATTTTTTTTTGCTTCAGCTTGAAACATATGAGAAGCTATGTTGCGTATAATTAATGATTTTTTAATTGCTATTATTGTTCGCCATTATAATTAATCACAATTATAATTAATGATAATTACTGTTGAGAAAGAAATGATGTTCTTATACATTAATTAAATCGTACATTATTTATTTCCGTTTTGTTTCACCTTATCGTTAGTAGTTGAACAAAATCTTTTCACATTTTCAGATGTCAACAATTTCTGATGACTGCTTAATGTCGGATTTGAAATGGCAAAAAAAGATTCGTTAACATTATTCGTTTGTTAAAGGAATTTTTTAAAAAGAAAATTTGTTAAATGATTTTTTTTCCAAAAAAAAGCGTTAAGAAATTGAGAAAATAAATTTATTACGAACAAGGGAATAAACGAAACAACGCGAACCAGTCGCCTTTGCTGTGAATCACATTGAACAGACTCTCATAGTTTTTCATCGTAAGCGTTAACACCGTCTAAAAATTATCGTTACGTAACTTATCGAATGTATATAATTTTGTTTACGGAATGCAATTTTTGAATATATTTCGCTCGCTCAAAAGCGAAACATGCACAACGATCCGTTAGAAAATGTGCAGTCATTTTAGTTATTTTTATGGCCAAAATATTGCGGGAAGATCACCGATTCCGTACCCAAACTTACTGTTCTACGATTCGTTCCTAAACTTAAACTTGTTCTATGTAAATTATCATCTTAACGGCCATCGCAGATAATGTGTTGGCAGTGTGTCGACTAAGGCGTGAACAATTTCTTGAATGTGGTGCAGAAATACCTGTCGAGTGAGAAGTACGGTAAGTAAAGAAATACGGTAAGCAAAGAAATAGGGGTAAACAAGTTGAATAGATGAATTGTCACGTGGTGCACTTAGTGGTCTGCACATCGTACAGGTGATGCGCTACAGATGCTCTATTCCATACAGATAAATTGGTGATGTAAATAATCATTTGTATATGAACGGTTTTTTAAAAAAAAAGGTATAAGAGTAGCAAATTGTAGGAAGTGAATGATTAACTAACCTGATCATCGTCGACCTTTCTTGCATCGAGGAGATCAAGAAATGTTTTGTAATAAAAACGATAGAATCGATTTATGGTAGTGGCATCACCAGCTAAAAAACCACCACTAACCACCGACCAATCGACACGATAGAGATCATTTATCGAATATCTTAAATTATGCTAATTTTAGCACAGAAAAAAAACATCTAATCGAGAGAAATGATCCAATAATCCCAATGGTTCATTTTGAACCATAACCTATTTTTACGTAGAACTTATGAATGTTACTAGCATTATTACCTTATCCGCTAGGCTTAATACCAGTATTTTGATGCCAACTTCCATTTCAGTGACGTTGAGATATTCTTTAGTGGTGAAATATAGCCAAATTTCGACTGATCTTCACATACTGATCATTTCGACTGATCTTCGACTGATCTCCACCGTCAACACACTGACTGCACTTTATCACATACGCTTGGCTTTTTCGATTGTGTTGCAGCAAATGAAGAAAATTATCATATTTTATGTCGAGCAAAAAACATACTTGCTTATTTTGTCGTGTTCTGGTGTCAACTTTATTACAGTAATCACATTGTTTGCAAAAGTTGGCTTCCAATGACAATGTAGTGGAACTTTGCTTTGATCACCATGCCCTGAAAATCAATCAATAAATTTGCGCCGTCAAATTTGAAAATTACTAAAAATTCCTAAGAACTTAATCAATTCGAAAACGAATACAGCGAAGTTTCAATCATTCAAAGAAATAAAAAACAACGAACATCTGATGCGCTGAAAAATATCTGATGAAATAATTTCGATAAGATGGTGAGTGATTCGATTGTTCGTTAAATCAAAAGTTAAAGGTCAAAAAATTTTGGAGACATTTCAACTTACGACGAGCACTCCGGTGGTCGAAGAATTCGTAGGGGGAATTTGTAACGGACGTACAGCCTCCTGTTTGTCGAAGGCTTATAGAGGACCACACCCTTCGACGGTAGGTTCATTAACGGATATGAATATTACTCAGCTCGAATAGAGCCGAATTTGGACTTACATAACTATAGCCAATTTCCCTCTTGTTACGTCCACATGTTTTGAGAAAAAAACAATCTATTCCATAAACTAATAGATTTCTGCACTTAACAAAAAACAGAAAGCCAAAGAAGTAGATAATGGCTGAAGTGATTGAAACTTGTTTTTGTGACGGCTGAATTGGACGGTATTATAATTTTTTATTGATACATACTGTATCAATACATACTGTACGACACTGATGGTATACTAATTATAATTGAGTAACTTGTCGATACCGTATCCGGCGTCGATCCATACATACTGTAAGGCATTGGCTCGAAATCGACTACTTTGTGTGGCATTGTATAGAAAGTAGGATTTTGAATTAACCAACACATCATAATCGGCACTCTTTGCTTCTGGCTTATCTCTCGTCTTTTCGTCATATTTCCAATCTGCAAAAACGAAAACTGCGTTTAGGAATAGAATAAAACTCCAGAACAGTTTTATTTACTCGGTACTATTCCCATTCAGAAGTATTCTGTTGTTGCTTCGCTTAATTAAATGAAATAATTAATACTTAATTAATAAAATACTTAATTAAATAATTAAATAAAAATCTAACATACTTTGTTGTTCGAAGTTGAGTATTTGCGCCATTTCATTACGATAACGATACAATGGAATCTCTCGCATGGTAACTTCGATGATCTAAAATGTGAGACAACTTCTACTATGGATCGGCGTTCGAAGTTAATGAACATTTCGCCTAGGCATATTTTATTTCTTTCATCAAAACTTTAAAGATTTATGTGGTCATCTGTTCGTTTGTTACGATAAGTATCTTCAGATAAGAAACGATAAGGGACCTTTGGACTAAGAAGTAACCTTTGGAGTAAGAAGTAACCTTTGGAGTAAGAAGTAACCTTTGGAGTAAGAAGTAACTTTTTTAAACCAATACATATTTTTCAATCAAATTTTACAAATCGCGCCGCCACCACAAGAAAAAGTGGAAAGATATTTGATCGTTCGACATCAATGAGGGTAATTTTTGAACTCTTTTCTCCTTTTAGTCGTTCGCATCCTAATCATGCGGGTTTTTTTGAACAGTTGCATACAATGAAGTGTTGTGAAAAAAAAACTCACTAGGCCTCACCTGAGTGTTCGAGTTGTGTCGTTTTTGGCGAACAAATTCAGCGCCTCTGTGGTCTGTAAAGATCACAATTCGATTCCTCAGAGTGAGCAGATTCTTTAAATAACTCATATACTGCTCATAAGTGCGAGTATATTTTGTCCATTTGCCACGACCAATATCCATTAGTGCTGTCACCAAAACGGGCGAATCATAACTGTAGTAATGATGCTCATGACGGTGATGATGATCCACCTCAAAATGATAATTTGCAGAAAAAAAGCTGCAAAATGGATGCAAAACTGTATATTATACAAAAACGCTCATATTATTTACTCCTAAAGGATATCGTAAAAATCCCAAGAAGTTGGCCGCAGTAGAAAAATCATATAGCAAATCTTATCTATAATACATTTGTTTACGTAACTGTACATGTGCTTTTGAATTCTAATGAAAAATAGATGAGACTATGTCTTATGGTGTTTCCCAACGAAGAAACAAGAAGGTGCAAAAAAAAGTTGCAAAATTTTTCTAACAGTCCCAGAAGGAAAGACCAAGTAAGTCGTGATCAAGTATTGATCAATATCAAATCACTCTGATCAAGTATTCGCGGTTTTAAACCATTCGAAAACCATTCCACTGACTGGTTTCTGAATGGTTTAAAAGCGAGAATGGTTTGAAATTACGATTGAAACGAAAAAGTACTACCTTGTCATGTGTGACTGACACCGTAAGCTTATGTGGTTCGATACTTTTTCCGTCTGACTTCGAATCGCCTCCTTCGAAGGAATGAATACGATCGTTCGACTTCATTTGCTCATCAGGCTCCAATTTTGAAGTACGTGACGTTAAAACATTCTCATCCAGAGATGCATTCTTCCATACGGGTGGCTTAGGGGTAAATAGAACAGAAGCTGGAATATGCTCATCGAAGCCGTGTTGTAGCAAAGGTACTCTTTTGTCTGTGGGCATTATGTGATTATTTTCGACTTCAGTTGAATGTGTTGAGATTGGTGATCCAATTGACTTTTCAACGGCTACAGGGCTATTGTAAGCTACAATCGGTACAAAAGGTGGAGCTGACCGATCGTGATCCCCGTAATGCTCTTGATGCTTTGCAGTCTGCTGAAGTTCATCGCTAACACGAGAGTCCGCTATTGATGTTTGATAATCACTCAAGTACGCTCGCCAAGGATGAGTTGTTTTCCTGCTGTCGGTTTGTGTTTCTTCCGATTGCCAATGGTACGAATGATTAAGACGGTTGTCATCCTTTGAGTAGGTATCATATTGCTTCTGAAACCGCGACTGTAATTGGTTTGTCAAATTTGAAGGTTGTTTATGCTTGGGGTATGAAACGGATAAATTCGACGACTTTAGTGGGCTGGTCGTCGAAACAGAGGCTTTTAATCCTAAATTCATTCCATCTCGTTCAACTTCACCGGGGAATTTTTCTGGGATATTACGATCATTTGAGAGAGTTATCTTCTCATTGGGCTGTTGAGCTGGAAGAGACGGTCGTTGTGGTTTTGAAGTTGTTGTGATGTGTGGATGCGAAAGCGCATATGACTGCCGAATATCCCAAATATCCACCTGCCAATCATCTGCTGATGGATCTAATGATCCGGTCGATGAGATCGAATGAGCCGGTTTTGGAGAATAAGCTCGTTCTTTTTCAAACTGATAATCATTCGCAGAGTGTGACTCTCCTCGTACGCCTAATAAAGGCATCGCTGTTCCACCGAAATTTGGCGTGATTCGTCGTTCTTGATATCTCGTAGTTGATTTATTTAGCCAAGTAAGACCACTGTTCATGGTTGTTGTTGACGCGTATGGGGGTGCTGTTCTTCCGGAGGGCCGATCCGAAGTTTTTTTCACCACCACATTTATTACAGGAGTCACTGGATTGACTGTGGGTGAGGTGGTTGATTTTAACGGAGGAACGTATGACTTCGCATACAACGGTATAGTTGGCGTGGTCTTAACTAACTGTTTCGTCACGCCCGAAATATCATAAACTCGAGCGTATGCCGGTGTTGTTGACGTTGGAGACTGACTACCGAAGACTGCTTTTACGGACGATGGTTTATGAACGATTTCAGGAATTAAGAGATTTGTGATTGAGAATACGTATGGTGGTATCTTGAGTTGGACTGGAATCCTTTGATATGCACGGAACGGCTCATTGAACACTGCGGCTGATTGTAACAACGTTGCCGTACTTTCGGGTATGGCAACTGTAGATGTAGTTTTCGCAGACTGAGGACCATATGGTACTATGTTACTGAGAGTAACATTGTTTTTTTCTGAGGATATCTCGGCCAGGTCAACATCGTTCCCCGTAAAGTTGTCGTTGCGATCATAAAGAAATTCAGTAGAGTTCATTTCACTTTGGTATACAGTGGTGGGTGTTGCTGACTGAAAGAGATGAGCATCACTATCGGATGGTTGACCAACGGAACTAGATTGTGGCACTGAAGTGGTGGCAGATAAAGACCCGTATTGCGATGAAGTGAGATGATGAGCACCAGTTTCAGAAAGATGATCAGTTGTGGGCGAGAGAAGTTCTTTATCGTCCGTCGACGTTAGACCTGAAACTTCAGTTAGGAGAAAAAATGGATCATAAAAGGGAGCTACTGACATTAGTTCAGTTCATGGTTCTCAAAAATATTTTGATAATCTTCTTTCCTTCATTTCGCTTCTTTCGTTCCTTAATACCATACAGCGGCATTCCAAAAATCAAAAAATACTTCCGGAATTACCACTGAATTTTTAAATCGACGGTGGCCAGAAATATATTCACCTTCCCGAAGAGGAATTTCCGCTACTGTAATCTTATAAACCAGTACCCCCGACCAAAAAAGCGCAGGTGAACTAAGATGCATTATTTCAAATAGCTGTTTTGGGGCACAGAAACTTTACTGTTACTAGTGTTATGTTGACCCTCATATAAAGTGACCCAACCAAAAAATACAAGTGTTACAGCATATACTTGACCCCTACCACCTCCCTCTCGTAGCAGACACCTGACTCACACTCCCCATCTCCTTACCCCCCACCCCCTTGCTCAACTGTCGCTCTTAACAAAGGTGAACACTACCGTCTCCCATTCTGATACAGACTCATAATAGGATTGAAAACTTGCTGCTCGCCATCCTTAAAGATACTTCGCTTGAGTGGTCTTTTTGCTGCACCATGCAGCTTGAACTTCGCAAGTTCCTCGAAATTAGCGGTAATGTACTAAATTGTTCGAATGCATACTGTTTTCCAGTAATCGATTGTTAGAACGGGGAAAAAAAGCGGAAATAGCGATGAGTAAAAGTTAGGAGATTGAAAGATTACCTTCACGGTGACCAGCTTCACCATTATCAAGCCCTTTCTGCAATTGCTTTTCGCAATCATCGTCACATCGTAAAGTTGACGAGAACAACGATCGATAAACATTCGAGAAATCAATCGAAATCAGCAAGAATCCGATGAGCACAAAAAAAACGCCTAAGAGAAGCACAAACAACAACACTACGCCTCGCACCTTGAAGGTCCTCCTCGTGGACATCACTCATTCTGAAAAATCAAAACCAACATCTTCGAGTATCGCTCATGATCACCCACAAATAATTAAGAACTATGGGTTTCTGAAATCGTATTTGCTTATTGGTTGCCTCTCATACATATCGAAGAAATGCGTTCCAAATTTCTCTCTGTTTTTTCGTCAATCCCCAGCAGTAGCTAGGCGGTAGAGCTTTAGACTCCTGTGCTAAAAGACCCATGTTCGACTCCCAGGCCCGCTTTGCCAACGAAACGCTAGCAGGATGACCGGCGGGCGTTCAAAAACTAGCCACAACACTTGTATCTGCGTATGCTTATCAACTGCATCGATACAGCTGCGTATGTGTCTTTGTATCTCTGTTGTTGAGATAAAAAGACACATATGCAAGGATACATCGCTGCCCGTCCTGAATCAGGTGCACAAAGTTTAGCGAACACTAATGTTGTGCGGGAAAGGGAGATCGGAAGGACCCCGGCTGTCGATTCCTCGTCCACATTCCCATCACCTACAACTGCACCGAAAGCCGAAATTAAAGAAAGCAAATCATTTCGGAATGTTGAATCTTTTTTCAATTGTGCCATCGGTTAACTCGGAAAATCCAAAACACATTGAAACAATACAAGTTCATTTTGCGGAAATGAATTTTTCTTTCTGCCGGAATGAATTTAAGATTCTGGAGAATCATTTTTGCTATCAGCACTCTTCCTAACACCATCAAGTTTATAGATCCAATTCATATAAGTTGAAGTGAACAATTCGAATGTATTAAGCTAAGTGACTCCGTAAAGAAAGCTTTCAGATCTAACTGCATATCTTGAACTATCTGAAGCCAAGTAAGCCGTTTTTTACAACATTTCTATACGTAAACAACATCCCATCTTCAAATTCCAACTTCCGCATGTTTCTCAACGTGTTATGCTCCAATTTTTCTATCTTGCTGATTGTGACCTCTGGCCATGGAAGGTACAACGGAGCAGTCGAGAGTCGAACCCGAGTCTATCCCGTACCGGGCGAGGGCAGGTCATCATCAATACCAATAGTGGTGCGAGCCGCACTATGTATATATATACATATATATATATGTATACACATATATATATCTTGCTGTTCACTGACGGTAATCCCATAAATAAGAGCCCTTTTTATTTGGGCGCTGTACGAACGATATCACGCAATGAAAATTTATGAAACTGCTATGTCTGCCGAGCTGTCGACGCGTGGCGGAGCAGATAAGACGTTTACTGTCGATAAGCACACGGCACAACACAGAACAACAACAACAACAACCCAATGCATAAAAGCACTCCTTATATGGCCAATGGTAAGCGGATCTGATAGGTGCGTGGATACCGAAACTCAAGGAAGTGGGGAGGGAAGAAAATGCTAAAGAAGAAGTTAAGTCCGCCTTGTTATGATGAAAGATTGTGAATTACCTGTCAATGGCAAAGTGCAACCAAACTGCAAAGAAAGTAAGTAGTAAGTGCAAACCGATCAATGTCAAAATACATACATGTGCAGACGGTCGTGGTCCATAACACCTCCACCTCCAAGTTAGGAGCGACATGTCTTCGTGGGATCCATGTGAAGTCGTCATGGAGCGTGAGGTCACCGGCGGAGGTGAGCTGGTGTTGGATTGGTCGTTCCGGCCTCGGATTTGAAGAGCGGCAGGTCGAATACGTCCAGCAACTGTTTTAGAGCAACTGATTTGGGCGTGCTTTTGCGCGGTCTCAACTGGTTATTTACCGCGTCCAAAGGAGTTTTCCGCGACGCACGGCGTAAGTCGCGCTGCCATTTTGCGTACGGTGATGCTGAACATCCACGTGCTTTTTGGCCCACGATAGTCCTTGGCATAGATGGCGTCACCGACCTCAAAGTGGCGGCGTCTTGCACCATGGTGATGACTGAACTGTTCTTCCATCTTGCTGTCACTTGATCCTACTGAACTGTCGGCAGATGGCATCATCAGTTCAAAAATTGTAAGCAGTCGGCGTTTCAAGAAGTTTTCGACAGGCAATGCTCGACCCGGTCCTGATGGGCTGGGCATGGAGCTGAGCGGTATGCCATCAGAAAGGTCTGAAGAGCGTCGGTCGGTCCCTCTCCCTTCAGCTTAATGAGTGCGTGCTTGAATGTATCCACGAAGCGTTCCACTTGACCGTTGCTTTGTGGGTGGAACGGCGGGGGCGCAGATGCGTGGTCCCGCGGACATGGCAGAATTCTTTGAACGCTGTTGACGTAAACTGCGTGCCGTTGTCTGTGACCAGTGTTTGCGGATTTCCGAACTGGGCGAAAATCTTCTTCAGGGCGCTGATAACTGAAGACGTGGAAACGGAGTTCACCTGGACGATTTCGGGCCATCTCGAATGCGTGTGCACGATGACGAGGTAATAGGTTCCTTCGATAGGTCCTGCAAAGTCAGCGTGTACCCGATTCTACGAAGCGGTAGGTTCCGGCCATGAGATGAGCTGGGCCTTAATCGGGACCTTCGCCGCTGCTCTGGCAGACACCTTGCAGATGGTGTCTTCTGTGAAGCGTCGGAGTAGAGGCTTGTTTTTTGTACTATCCAGTCAATGCCAAGTAGCGAATGGGTGTCCGCAAGTAGCAGTTTCCTCTTTCCTTGTGCCCATCAGTGTCGAAGTTGCACTCGAAATATCCACGAACTTTGATATCCTTGTTGTTGGCTGACTTCAGCTTGACAAGTGGTGCAAGTAACTTCGGACGATTGATCTTGATCCAGTCTTTCACGCTTAGCAGGATAACGTCGGCTCCTGTGTCAAGGCACATTTGGACTGTGGCGCCATTGATTTTGACTTTCCGGTAAATGCGACTGACCTGCGCGACGTCTGTTCCAGTAGATGCGATAACGACGACGTTATTCGTAGTTCTGCGCTTCTTCAGATTTCGCTTCTTCTCACTGGCGAAATTCTTGCAACAGTCCTAACCGACGAGTTTGCAATTGTGGAACGTCTTGTTGATGAAGTAGCAGTCCTTCGTCCAATGCGATCCTGCACATCGAAAGCAAGGTGAGGGCCGGTCTCGGGTCTGGAGCAGTGATGGTGTACTCCCCAGCAGTTTCGCGTCTTGCTTGCTATTTAGGAACTGCCGGACCTCAAGACTGAGCTCACTGCGTGTCGTTTGTGGATTGTCCTCCATCTTCCGTAGGGTACGGGTGCGAATATCAGCGTCGTCGGTGGTGTGGAGGCCACAGAACCACACCACGCACTTCATCTGTTCAGGGGTGATGGCGCTGGATTCTGCCATTTCATGTCGTCGATTGACCATCCCAATATAGTCGCTGAAAGATTCGCCGTTGCGCTAGCAGCGGGCGAATACTGACATGTTGTATCCGAGTAGCTCTTTCAGCGTCTTGACAGTCCCGTCGCAGCACACTTGGGAAGCTCTTTTCGGCAAGATGTCGCTGGTGAGACGGGCGTGAGCTGCTGCATCCAGCTTTGACACGATGAGGCGTGCCTTCGCGGCCTCATCAATCGCTGAGCTGCCCAGTGACGTCTTCGTACCGGTTGAACCATACGTCGCACCAGCAGCCGTTGTCTGGATCGTATATGAACTCTCGTGGTCTTGTCGATAGCGAGTTGGTAACGAACACAGCAGCCAATGCAGGAGAAGTAGTGGGTCCGATGGCGGTAAAGATATGCCCCACTCGATCCAGCAGCGCCTGCTGCTGCTGGTTCGCAGCCTCCAACACAACTTGAGCACCCGCTGATGTCCTTCTTCCTGGGCCTCGAGTATTGACCTGAGATCCTCGCTGTCGATCTTCTGTAGTCAAGCTTCTTGTCCCGATCGCTTCATTCTGATCGCCACTGTTGTGTCTGCCGAGATAAGCGAGGTAGATAAGCCGTTTACTGTCGACAAGCACACGGCCCAATACAGAGCAACAACAACAAAACGTGTAACAGCACTCCTTACATGGCCAATGGTGAGTGGATCTGATAGGCAGGTGGATGCAGAGACCCAAAGAAGCGAGGAGGGAAGAGAATGCTAACGAAGAAGTTAAGTCCGCCTTGTTATGATGAAAGACTGTGCAATGCCTGTCAATGGCAAAGTGCAATCAAAGTGCAAAGTGCAAGTCAATAAATGGCAAAGTGCATACGTATGCAGACGGTCGTGTTCCACAATAGAATTGTTAAGTGGTAAACACAGTACTAGATTAGGTGATGTGAAAAGAACTCACATGAATTCATAGTGCCGGGAAGGCAGTATATTTTGATGCCCAAAACTACCGATATAATGGAGGAAGAGATTTCCTAGTCCTAAAACAAATCCCTTCCGAGCGGCGATATTTCTTTGTGAGCAACTCCTCCTTTCCAACACGTGAAATGCTCTACCAATTTCTGAGGAACCAAAAGTGCTACAATTTAGTGGTGGGTGATTTCGTTGCTAACAGATGAATATGGCTCCAACAAATTTGATAGATGCATCCAAACTGGCACTTATTTACATTATTTCTTAGTGTGGTCTCCTTTAAAAACGGAATATTTAAACCTACCCCACCCCTTCCCCCCTCCATCCCCGCGACTTAAATTTATCTAAGCCCCTTGTAGATTACTCACCTACATTTGCGTTAGGCTTCATACGTGGGTGTTTGCAGGATGGGATGATCGATTGTTCAATGCGAGCATGAACCGTGAAAAAATGCATGTGATCATATATAACCTAGCAAGAATGGCGCCACACTTTAAAAAGTCTGCATTGTTATCACTCTCTTCCTATAGAGATCAGAACAGTAGCGAACTTCACATTTTTTAACGAGAGGTTCGTTATTGCCTCATAAATTACAGTGAAACAAATCGACGAAGACAAACTGCTGATATTCTGCTAAGAAGAGGTTACAGTTGGCAAATGTTCAAATCAGGCGCACTTTTTCGAACGGGATCAGAGGGCGATCTTCCTTGGTGTGATATTAGTGAAAGGATTTATTTTATTTGATTGGAAGAAGACAAAGGCTTTCTAACAACTCTATATTAAAGATGAAAGATGTTAATTTACCTCCTCCCACTACTTCCCCCTTTCCACTCCTACTTTATACCCCTCTCCCAACC
>JPKZ01002011.1:380437-393024 GCA_000803305.1 Toxocara canis | reverse complement strand
GAGGACGGTGGCGAGACTGAGGCAAAGAAGATAGAAAACAGAACACAATTCAGCATAGTGTTCTTGTTTCTGAATATCTCGAATTTCGTTTTTGCAAATTTTAAAGCACTTCCTTTAGCTCTATGTTTCACTGCTCATTCCATATATCTACACATACGCATATTTAGGTATTTCTTTTTACAAATCTGTATTCGTCCTTCTTTCAGTTTTCAATAACGTAGAATTATTACTGTACATTAGACATATTCGATGTAAAATCGTTTCTATGCAGACGGATAGCAACGGTTCCGTGATGCTTGTTGCATAAATCGAAACATTCTCCACGGACAACAAAAGTTTTGGATTTAAATTGTTCCTAATGATCCTAACTTTAGGTACTCGCCAATATATCCTTAATGATAATCCCTAGACGCTGCCTATTTTCAAGTATTCTTTCTCAACTTATTACTCAGTTTTTTATTAAGCGATAAACGAAGAGATTGAGCGGATCACGTAGAAGATATGGTAATTGCAGTTGATGAAGATGTATCTGAAACAGGATGCGTGTCCAGTTCAAGCATCCGCCGAGATACAGTTCTGCGCCGCACAAGGTCGTGATCATCGTGAATGCTGCGCTAGAAACGGTATTTACATAAGTGGTTCTGGTCAAGCTTTTTTTTTTCGTTCTTACAATCACAATTTAACTCATTTTACATTCTCGTATTACTTGTTTCGAAGGCAAAACGCTATCGCTGCAGGAGTCATTGCCTATCACATGCCTCGTTCCGTTATGTTTCTTGGAGCAAATCGCAAACGTAACTCAAGCGCAGATACGTAAGGCACTCGTCATTGTGACGCAAATCTTTCACATATGCCTATTTCTACGGGTTTCAACGTCTTATACATACCAACGTACTTTATGTTGCCGATTTGCTGCGGCTACAGTTTTCTGTCCAAAACAACCTTCAGAATTGCACTGATTGCGGGCAATATCGCTATAATCAAAGTATCTCAAGAAAGAAGCACCAAGACTATGTCATATAGAATTCCTTAGTTCTTATTAGTATTTTGTTCCATTCTTTATTCCTTTGCTTCCTACTTCATCAAAGCATTAAAAGTAAGTAAACGGTAAAGCGGCTCCTTTAAAAATGGTAAATTAACAGCCGGTTTCATGTCAGAGTGATAGACGGGCTAAATTACAATACTGGAATGATTATCCCAAAGAAATAATTAACAGTCTGGCTTGGTCGCAGTGCTGTAAAGTGAGTACTGGTCAAAGTCCGTTGACTCGTTCTGCAGATCCTTCGTAACGATACTTCTTTTTTTGGAGGACATAAATATGCGATAATATTCAACATAAAAAAATAATTTCATGGAAGTTAGTTGTTTAGGCGTGGCGACAACATTGGCTGGAGATAAATGCCTTGTGTTCTGTGATCAACGACCAGGCAACGTAACACAGCTCGACGTTAGCTATGCGAGCTGCTATGATCGCTTCGAGAATATGAAGGGCTGCTTTTGGCATGATCTCGTTACAAGATTGGACGCAAACTTATAGCCGCTCCCTTGTTTAATCTCTCTTTTTAAAACATTGTTTTTTACTCGTATATCTTCGTTAAGACATGGTCGAGTGTGGATGTTTCGAGGTATTATCCTGTTCCAATGAGACATAGCCGAATTTCACTCAAGACAATTACTGCAATAAATACAAAAGGTGATATTTTTTCAATACACATGTTAAATGCGAACTTTGAATTGGCAATTCAATGTTTAGCACTTTTTTGGCATAGAATTTTTGGATATAGAAAAACGCATCTCAAATAAGTATAGAATACGGTTATGGTTTTACCTGAAATGAAATTACAAGAAAGACGACATGATGGTAGAGATAAAAAATACAACTCAACCTCGTAACGACACCAGCAATAATCAATGCTGTAACATTTTACTGTTTTGTGTATTGTTCTTATTCTCATATGCTGATAATCTTGATGATGAAAACTTTCGTTGCTGGCATACATCGCTTGCATTGCATTACATTGGTGAACTAGTTTGATTTTCAATCGTGTAAGACTGCAAACGATAATTATTTCAGTGTTCGTGGAATACTTGCATAATCGTTGTTCCAGAAACAAGCTTCATCAACCTATTCCATCCCATCTCCTCTTAGACCCGTATTTTGACTCGTTACTATAATTAACCTAAATTCGTATGATTCCCACTGCACAATAATGGCGTATAAGTTGATAAGAAAACTTCGTCACTATTTATTAAGGAATCTTCGTTAGAGAAATTTTGAAGAGCGCTCCATCATAGGCGTCCCCCCTTCCTTCTACTTTCCCAAGCATTCTCCCCTCTCCCCTCCTATAGGGTTTTCTGTTCTGAAAGATTCTAGGATTGAGTTGCTCTGAAAACTTCAGCTTTTTAGATACAAGGCAAAGTTTCTATGATGATTGTCAATTTTGAACAAGCATCTGAAAATCGCATGCATTTTGTTCGACTATTTTATTTCCCTTAGCGCACTTTTGTCACACCTTTATCACTTTTATCACATTTTTATCACATGCACTTTGCCCAAATATTTTGTTTCGTTTAGCGCACTTTTATTACACGTTTGCGTTCATTGTAAAGCTTTGCTGGATAATAACTGCTATTGCTTTAATTAGTAAAATGCCGCGAAAATAATTTCGCCCATCCTGACGAATTAGATGCACAATAGTTTTTGACGAAAAACGGTTAAATATAGTGAAAATACTTCATTACCTCTAATAAAGACTCCCTTGGTGGCATAGCGACTCCTTCACTCTGCTGACGTAGTACGGTAACCCAGTTTGTTAACTATCGGATCTGATCACATCACATGCATACAAATCACTTCAAGCGCATTAAGGCAAGAAAATATATTCAACTTGTTTCGAAACTGAACGACTGAAAACAAAAAGAAATTAGCGAATTGCTCAACCGAATGCGCTCAGCTAGTTTCGATACTTTAAATATGTTAAATGCGTTCGAAAGTTTTTTTTGCAAATCTTTTTTAGAAAAAAATTTCTGGAAAAAAACATAATTGGATGAAAAAGAATTTTTTTTAGAACTTTTTTCTGACTAAACGATGAAAAAAATTTGCAAAAATTAAATTTGCAAAAATTAAATTTGCAAAAAATTTTGCAAATTTTGAAAAATTAAAAAAGCAAATAGTAATGACTTATGTGCATTTGTGAATGTGTTCAACGATGTAAACTGTTGAGCATTTTCTCAACGGCATTTGCAAGTGAGCAAACCGATAAAGTAAAGAAGGATCGGCTTTCTTGTCAAAGCAAAGAAGTGCGCTTCATTTTCAATGATTGTTCTATCAATATGAGAGGAATTTCAAAGCAAAAAAAAAAAAAAACTCTCACTCGTAACTAAGTATTTTGACTGATTGCCAATCCTTTGAGTTGTTGTACACAGAAAGGAAATGCACATTAGCTTCCTATAATGCGTTTTTAGAACGAGTCATTAAAAATTATTGCCAATTAGATATGGGGCCGCGGTTTCATAATTCTGTCCACAATTCTGTCAATGAATTTTGATTGTTCTTCTGTATACGGTTACCGAAATTCAAGTGTTGTCTTAAATGGCGGCATGAAATCGTCAATGCTTGTCATTTCCGGAAACCGCACATTCTCAAAGCGTTCGAACTACTCGCTTTTGTGGCTTCATTCTAGTGGTACCCTATAATTGTTTTCCCATTTTTTTTTGTGCAAAAGAATAACGTGGTTTGCTGAAATCTTAAATTTTTACAGGACTCATTCGGTTAAAAGTAGGAAATTTATGGTCAGCGTAATCCATATTTGGTTTACATCAATTACTAGAGTACCATTTGTTTGAACGATAGAGCATTGAAGCACATAGACATGTTGACTTTATTATTTATTAGTGATAAGCAACAATCGAAAGTTCATGTTGAGAACATTTAGGACGAAACAAATAAATTCTGTTTTTGGAGGGTATGATTCAGAGGCAACCGCTTCCGGTTTCTGAGCATCGAAATTGCAGTTCAGAGATCGGCCCATCCGAGGCCATAGGAATCACTTTTCCCTCGTCAATGATCTGCACATAAATGACCATTTACATATGCTTTCTTTTACACTTAATGAAATGGTCGGTTGGCTATCACGGAATGAATGTTTTGATAGAGAATGATGTACGAGAAGATGCATATGAATATCTAATTGACCGATTCAATATACAGTGCAAGCTCAACGGTTTACATCTCGATACTAATTTTTCAACGAGACTTTAACTGATATTTTAGAATAGTTCATAATTTGTTTCACATTCGATTCTATACCGCAACGGAAATTTTCGATTCGTCTATCTATATATGATCTTATATGAAATTTATGATCTCTTTGTAAGAGCCTACAAAGCGTAGTGATTTTTGATTCTTAAAGGATGAAGCGAATATATATCGCATAAGAATGCGACATTTGTTGAGCGTTGTTTAGTTGACGATATGGCGGTGTGCTTTGATGATTATGCGATGTTCATCACTTTCAGACAGCAGTGATAATGCGAACTACAAGCAAAGGGAGTAGAGCACAAATCAACAAGGACTTCAGCTGGTCATATTATTAAGAACTGAAATAATACCAGTCGCTTACTGTGCTCATCACGTTAAACAGTGTTGATTTTTGATGATGAATGCAGTTTGTCGATGAGCAATGTTAAACGCATTTATGCCTATTGCGTTTAAATTCATAATGCCGCCCATGTTCTACTATTGCGCACCACCTATGTTCATGTTCTGGCAACAAGATACGTTCACTGATAATTTAACTGCTAATAAGTTATGTTGGCTGATAAGAAGAAATGTTTAAAACAACTGGACTGACACAGCACATTATACCCGCTTATGCCCAAACTCTTTCACCTCATTGTTACGGATCCCGAATAAATATTTGTCTGGATGTGATAATGGCATCGTCATTTAATTTGAAAAGCCATATGATGATATCGCAAAAATAAGAGACATCATCAAATGGCTTTTCAAAGAAAATAATTGCATACATTTTAAAAGTTTGATTAAGTCTACGAGTAAATAGAGGCTGTATATACCTAGGGTAATGAGTACAGGTTACATTAGCTTACAAGTAGCATATATGGCAATGAAAGTAATTTAAGCGCTGATTGTGTTATATACGCTAATTGTGCCTTATTTGCTGACTGTATTTTGCGCATTGATTGTACCTTATGTGCTGATTATACATTTTACGTTAAACATAAAATAGCACAGTGAATGCGAGTTATTGCACTCAGCGTATTCTGGCGTATCGAATGTATCACATGTGCTCATGTATGAATCGTATGATGAAAACATGAAGCATGCGAAAAATGATGGCGTATCGAACGTATCGGTACAAGGGGAAATTGATTTCCGCGCAGATATACAACAGGAAATGAATCATTGTTTCGATTCACATTTCTCAGCTCAGAACATCAAAAAAAGCGTAAGGAACGGATTGACTGCTGGTATGGAAGAAAACAAGACAAAAAAAACTTAGCACGTAAGTGATAGCAAATGGAGCATTTTTCCCGTTTACTTTACCTCATTATTAAAGGCAATTACCGATGCGATCGCCGGTTCATAGTCATGCAAAGTATGTATCGTTTAGCTGATATTTTGTGTAAAATAGAAAAATCCTGATTAGAGAAAGCTGGAAACATTTTTAAAAGAGGACACCAATTTCACTGAAGTGAACGGTGTCGATAAAAAGAGTAAACTAAAATACACGATTTTCCCAACCATGTCCATCATTAACAGCATTGTTTTCTTCTGAGATATGAACAGAGATGGAATGGAGTTTTCGAAAAGAAACAGAGAAACTGAAACGAAAATCCTGTTTGACCGTAAAGAGGGAGCTGAAAATCAAGCGTAATCTGTCGCTCAAGAACAAGCATCGAAGACTGCAACCTCTGCTGCTATTTCAACAATCACTTCTTATCAGTTCTTAACACTTCAACTCGTGCCCTGTGTAATGTGGCACATGCTGATTTATTTACGTGTATGCAGTACGCGGCGCTCTACGTTCCATTTGGAATGCGTTTTAAAATCATTTGTATACAAAGTGTTAGAGTGTTTATCCAAAATGAAAATAGTCGACTTTTGGCCTAGAATTTACAAACCGAATTTTTTTTAAACAAAAATGCACAATTTTTCGAAAACAGCTATTCTTTTTCACAATGGTAGGGCCTTCACTTAAGGTGGTTCCCCTATGTTGTGCGTAGTGGATTAATACGAGGTTATTAATTAATGGGAGTAATTAATTTTTAAAAACACCTAAGTGATTCATTTGATGCGCAACTTGCTTTGACATAACAAATTCAGAGCATTCGATACAAGTTCAGTTTCAGTTTTTCTGTTGAAAATAAAAGAGGAATTCATAAGCTGCATCAATACTTAAGCCTTGGGCCATATCCTCGCTTAGAAAAATTGGCCTCAATCACATTAGCTAACAAAAATCACCTTTTCTTTTCTGTCTGAGGCCCGGTTATAGCTTTTATAAATCAACTCTTGAGACCGTTTCCAAAAATACAGCGCGTTTTCATTTCAGCAAAGATGACTTAAAGTAGTACTTCTCACTGGATCATAAAAATGGTAGTTTTTTTTTCTTCTTTTGTGATATTTTTTGAGGATTTTTCGAAGATTGTCACAGAAACTTAAGAAATATATTCGAATAAACGTATTGAAAAATCGTTAGTTTGCAACAAGCCTACTAGTCATCTGTCATCATCATTTCTCAAATGTTGATATGGTTTTCAATCGGAAATGATTCATTCATCGCTAACGATGATTTATATAAGCGATCAAGCATTATCCTTTGGTTTCTTTTTCAATAAAGCTAAAGTTTTATTGATTATTATTATTTCATTGCGAATAAAAACTACCGATAACAATTGTTCTTAGCAGTTGATGATTGGCGTATTTAATTTTTTTGCTATCAAAGAAGAGAATTTCTTCGGTAAGCTTTCCTCGAATTTAGACCCTTCACAAGTTGCGAATACAAGCAAAGACACACTCCAAGCGTAATATCGTTGTCGAAATAGAGCAAATACGATTATGTAAGAGACTTTTCATGATCACATCGAAGTTTTTTCGTCTTTCCAATTTCTACATTTCAACCGATCCAACGAAAATTGTATACGTGTCAAAACTGAAGAAAACATAAACGTTTCAAAGATCATTGCGTATAGATCTCTTGTTTAATGATTCTCATCAACATCAACGATTTATAGCAAAATCGTCTTTAGTACATTTCAAGCAAACATATTGATAGCTGGATCTAACAAAAAAAGTTTATTTTTATGTGATAAGCATATAAATTCTCTTTTATTGTGCTCATTCTCC
This sequence comes from Toxocara canis, assembly GCA_000803305.1. Lineage (NCBI taxonomy): Eukaryota > Metazoa > Nematoda > Chromadorea > Rhabditida > Toxocaridae > Toxocara > Toxocara canis. The sequence continues at coordinate 385,658 of JPKZ01002011.1, read as the reverse complement.
AATGCCACTTCTATTTTACTATAGGTGTACGAGTACCGATCTATTTTGTCAAGTCACATTTTAAAAAATGAGTTTAACTAAATACCTTTTCAACGATTGGTTGCCCAGTGATACGCGAACAGTGCAACCGACATCATAACAATTTGAATTTTCATCAAAATGGCGGCAAGAACTGTCAAAAGAATTTAGTGAAATTTTTTAAACAAATTGTAAAAAATTATCTGAATAAATCATCCACGTTTATTTAAGTATGTTAATTAAAATAAAGAATACAAACAGTATGGTAATCGAGAGTTAACCAAGTTTGGTAGATGGCTCGAGATATTCGACGATCAATTTTATATGATTACAAGTATAGCTAATAAAACAAAAAAGAACGAAAAAAATTACTGGAAATTCTATAACGCAATTCTTGCGACCTTTTTAAGATTTGCTTTTGCTTTTTTTAACCTTTAAAAATTCTATAGACATGACGGATATTCATGTATTAACGATACCGTTCGACAATCTCTCGATTCTTCTCGAACTGATTTCAACGTCAAAATTAGCTAGATTTTTTAAAGAAAGCATTTAAGCAAAATCCTATTTTCATCTTTTAAGCATTCATCTTTGATAGCTTAATGAAACCTCAACTTTGATCAGATGGAAAATCAGCTTAATCAATCGTTAATCTCCACTCGATGTTTCTATCGAACATTTCGGTGATATCAGTCCTAACGGCATTACCAGCTAAATGTAAAAGCAACGGGATTATTTGCGAACCATGATCGTTGTCTTAAGAGATTGCTTCATGTTGAAAGTGAACGTTTTTTGCTACTATGTACGGGTATATCGCTTCCCCTTTCTTTTCAACTTCTCCTCTTTGGTTTCATAACATTTTTATAGGTTTTATCACTTTTATCACCTACAGCTAGTTTGTAATCAAGGATCTGTCGTTACACGCAAATCGACTTATCTGCTCACGCTAACGTCTTGACGCTTTTCTGTCATCATCATTACCTAAATGCTTTGAAACTCTGATCTGCTTGATTTGCTTTAACACTCATATTCTTGTGGTGATTTTTGTTTATTTCTACGTAATACAACGTTGTGATTCCCCAGCGCACGTTATATGCAATGAAAAAAAAAATGAACTGGACTGGCAACGATCAGCTTCTTGTGTGCGGCTGGTATGACGCAATGAAGCGTTATCAAGTCAACTATTGATAAGGGCTCATTCTGAAGCATACGCCCGTATTCTAGTCGGCTTGCAGCAAGCATTCTCTTCCCTAGCGCTCATCGTCTCTGCCATTCATCAAGTCTCTGAATTTTTTCCAAATTTTACTTTTTCACCATCCACATTCGACGCCACAATTGTTCTTTAACATCAAAACGATTTCTGCATTGTTCAGCACTCTCATATCATATTTCGCTTTCCTTAACTTTTTTTACTTTGATTTTATGTTTCTTTACAGACCTTCATTCATAGTATTACACTGGATCGATGTTAATGAAAAAGGAATACTTAGTAAAAATGAAATAAAAAGTCCGCAATAATGGCAATGGGAAAAGGCAAGATGAGGTTATCACATATTTTTGCTTCAAGGAATTCTGAACGTCTGCAATATTTTTGGCCTACAAAATTTCAATCCTAAGCTGTAATTTTGTTGGCTATTTTTATAGATGTGTCTATATCCACATATTTGTCTCTATCTTTAGAAACAGTCAGTCAGTCATTCGGCTGCCAATAATAATAGTGCAAACTAAATGTGGTTAAATTTATAGTACTAATAAAACTGATTAAATCTGTCTTCTGCAAATGAATACTACTTGATGGCAACAATATGGCCAATGGTGTTCAACTTCAACCGTTCCATAGCGAATTTGTGATGATATGTTGTTATTGTTGTATTGTAATGCGCCTTAATTCTATCTTTATGTTACTTTTTTTCCAGATTTCTGAAAAAAAAGCCTTTTAACAAATATTCGGACGTGACGACGAATCACGTTATAAAGGGCGATCAACTACAAAATACATTCTGAAACATCTTGCGCGCTCATAGCATTCTGCAAAATATATATATATCTATCTGTTGCAAAGTTCTGAATTCATTCAAGCTATCTTCTAATCACAATGAACATATTGTGGTATTGTATCATCTGCATTGCTGTACTCCAGAACGTTGCATGTTGGCGACCATATCCAAAGGTTATCAATTCAGATTCGGTACAACAATGGAAGAAAGAGGTACTCTTTTTATATACGTTTATCACACCTTATCCACTCATAGAGATATAAGCCATCCGCAACAAATTTTTAAACCGTGTGTTAAAGCTGCTTATATATAACTTTAATAGGCAATGAAAAAAACTCGATCAGTTTTGATTGGTGTCTTCGTAATGCAATTTATGACATTTCAAGTTTGTCTAGTGTTGCTCAGAGTTCGTTTCTACATAACTATTTTTGTTTATTTATATGCTTACTCGTTAATTTATTTATTATTCATCTTTCCCATTCTCTCTTCACCAATATTCTGCCTCAACGTTAACCTCATATAAGTCGAAACTGCGTCAAACTAACCGAAACTTATTGGGTTCCTAATGTTTTTTGATAAGCACACATCAATGTGGTAGAACCTCGGTGGTAGAACCTTCGCTTTAAATGGGGAAAGACACGGGTTCGATCCCCGGCTGCTTCCCAACGGATCGCCAGCAGGCTAACCACCAGGCGTTCCGAAACTGGTCAAAACAGCCATGCGTGGGCATGGTTGCCAACTGCATCGATACAAGTATCGATGAAATTACAGCTGCCTTTCCAAACCTTTGCAACCAACGCATCTTTGTGTCTTCGACTGCAGCAGACTTTAGAGTGCACGCTGAACCAAAACGACTTATGAAGTACATTATAAGGAACGAATGTAAATTATAAGGAACAGAAAAACATTGTAAATCTTCTTAGTCTCATTGCGTGGAAATCGTCGTAGATTGTACGGTTGATTTTATGTTTAGATACTTATGTTGATTAATCAACTTGTTCCACACATTTAGACGCAGCTTTTACTGTACTTTACCGGGCACTAAATTGAACACAGATTTGTCAAAGTAGGCAGTAATTCATTCTAATATAAAAGAATATTGAATCCTAAACCAAATTTAGTATCAAGGCAGGGGAAAAGAAGTGCCAAGGGGCTGAGGGGCATTTCGAGCAGTGCCTTGCCTCTCCTTAACGTAGGCCAAAAATCGTTCCTCGCTGAACACAATTAAGATTTCATGACAGGGGCACACAAACTCATGCAAATATGTTCACAGATATGATGCTGTCGTGATGCACTTTGCAAATGCTAATTTATCAAAAAACGTTGAAAATATTTCTCCAAATGGAAATACTGAAAGTGGTTTGTCTTGCTAAAATTTAGAAAGGAAGGGAATCTATGCCACAATACTGATAATTCTTATACGATTATTCTATAAAATCTAGTATGCTTACCGCCATAGGAAGAATCTTTTCAAATTTAACAGTTTTTTTTAAATATTTTCGCTTTAACTTTAATTTTACTTTCGGCAGATGCAAAAAGAACGAAATACTTATACCCTGAGAGAGAATAATTTTGCAATTTAGCTGAGATGGAATGAGTGACCTGTTGTTGCGTTTGTCATAGATAACAAAATATTTTTCACATTCTTTGAAGAATTTATTCAAATGGAGCTGCTTACTCAACAATGTGTGCTCTATTTACTTTGCATATCGCTAACTGAAAGCGTGCATGCGACAGAATACAAAGCGCATTAAGATGCCATAACGATAACATTTCTGTTGATTTTGCTCGTTAAGGAATTCTCGATACTTTGAGGCCATCTGCTGCAGGAAGTGTAGATATATGACCTTTAATGTGAATTCATTATCAGTTGTATCACATGAAAACGATCATGCAAAAGTGTGCTCAACATGATTTTGAGCTTTATGATTCTTTAGAGTCTCTAGCTTCAAATATTTGCTGCTTTAGCTCCAACTATTGCCTATCTTTATTTAGAGCTTTCATGAGAATAGTACAAATCTGTTAGTTTACTCAGCGCATGCTTCACTTTTGCAATTTTTTTTCATTCGAGACGCCCCTTCTTTGCCACTAGAAATCTATTTTTTGTATCAAATTGTAGTGCTTGCACTTTCCAGTCACTTTTCACTTTGTCAGTTCACTTGGCACAATTTTAAAGGAATCTCTTCGTTTGTCTGCACTGCTCTACGATCACAGTGATCCCTATTTTCAATACATTAAGCCAATATGACTTGTGTTCAACGAATAAAAACGGGTTGAGCTTCGAGAAATACGACTTCTACGTAAAGAGATTGTGGAAAATATATTTCTCAGTCGAATCGCTTAGAGAATGAAACCTTTAACGAACAAAAAAGCATCCAAAATTGTATCCTTCAGTAAAAACTGCTCTCGTTGAACGTATCTTTTTTTGATGGAGGCACCTGTTTCTGTGTAAAAAAATCTTAAAATTAATTGCCCACCTTCTCGTGAGCACTTCTGGACGAGTGGATCGATCACAGAATGTTATGCGTAAATCTACGTCGACTACTCGTATCTCGCATCATAGCATCATACTGTATACGAACAAATTAAAGCTAAACAAAATTTCAGAGTGATACTGCCAAAAGATGTTTCTTTTAAAATTTCAGTTATCACGAACTTGGATCAGATGTATTTGATTAACGCAATTCTTTAGAGTTGTTTGCTAGCTCCGGTTAACTGCAAGACCTCTCTCACACTTCATCCATGTGCCATTTCGAGAATAGCCTGCGGTCTAGCTAGTTAGGCGAGTCCAGGAATTTGCTATATCCTGTAAAGCAAAAAACTGAATATAAGCAATGAGCGCACATCGTACGAAATCCGATATTATCATAAAGGATGAAAAGGTTTAAGCAAAGTAAAAGATGGATGAATGATATTGAAAATCAGAGTAGAACAAACAAGATAGAGCGGCTTTAGCAGTTTCTCTAAAGAAAGAATAAATCAATTGTTGAAGGTTCAACGAAGCTTGAAAACTATTCGACCATTTTTAAACGTTTTTTTTTGGTCGGCCGTTGTTGACTTTAGCAGCAGCAACGGTATTGCTCTATTTGGCTTAGCCGCATCGTTTATTTGATATTTTTTATGGTGATTGAAATTAATTTCGATTCATTTCAAGTAAATCGAAAACTGATCAAATACGTAGTTAAAGGCCGCACCATCAAGAAATT
>JPKZ01002011.1:366594-379083 GCA_000803305.1 Toxocara canis | reverse complement strand
ATTATACAAGCATATTTTTTGGCAAACTTAAAATTACTGTTTTAAGTGAACTTTGCAAGGGGTTACCCTCGTTTTCGTCGATACGTGTATTTTGCGAATGGTAGCCAAACTTTACGATGAAAGGATCGCAAATTTGTGCCTCTGTCACGTTGGACTAAGGTGGAAAGCGAACGAATCGAGAATTAGGGACAACCGTTTAGGCAAACAAGTCAAGCAGTCGTACTGGCAACGAGGCCATAAACAAACTTTTCGGCATATACGTCCTGCCTATGTGAGCCAAAAATTAGGAGAACTGGCTCAGGAAAAACCATAATCGTTTGAAAGCTTTTGCATGGCGCACTGCAAAAGGCTTTGTCTCCTTATGCTGTTCATCTGATGACAAGGAGTACCATGGCCGTAGATGAAGAGCAGAACGGGAGACGAGTATCGTCTTGAAGTTTCGTTGCCATCTTCCGTTAAACTTACGGTTCCTAATTTATCGCCAACTTTAGTCTCTCTCTACAAATTCGTAACCGATGCTGACGAAAACTATAGGTTAAGGTATGATGAAGATTTTGAATACAACTGCTCTCCAAACGACAAGAAAAAGAATGATTTACCTAATTTCAGTTGCTGCAACGAACAAAAGATATTGAAGCGGCAGAAAATCTTGTTGATGCGTATTTCGTTAGCTCAGAGAACGATGAAGTCGAATATGAAGAGGACTATTCCGACCCTGATTCACGACAATATGAAAAAGGCTCTCATAAGAAAAGCGAAATCGAACCAATCCACTCTCCGAATTCAATTAGCTATAGTTTGCGAAAGCTCGAGAAACGTCTACTCGAGGATGCAGCGTCGATGGACGACGATGATAATGATGATGAAGAGATCGTGGACACAAATATGCATGTCATTAGACAGCATAAATCGGTGGATAACGATCAAGAGCGTAAGGAAAATGGAAACAATCCGGGCATTGTCGTACGGGTCACACAGAAAGCATTTCACTTCGCTGCTACCGTAGGTCTTAGGTCTTTGTTGAAAGGATAAAATGTGCTATTTATGGCTCAGTGCAAGCTAATTATCATACTCGGTTGAGCTTAACAGCTGAACAAGAGTTCTGCTAAAGTCACAACCTCCCGCTGTTCACCTCCCACACACCCATATCCCCCTCCCTACCCCTCTTCTAAGGCGAAATCTTTAGATTCAAGTCGCACCTCATGTGAAAATGAGTTGTAAAAGAACATTAAATGATAAATTACAGTTAGGCTTCAAATTTAAATTCGCCATTGCAATGCCTAAACAAAAAACTTTTAAATCAACAGCTCTTCATTATTTATTCTATTCGAATGTAAGCGACCTCATGTCAAGCTTAACAGAGTTAATGAGTTTAGATTTCGTCTCGGCGGTATTCGGCGACTCTGATTCCTAATCAGTCAGTTTGAATCAGATCAGTGAATGATGATCTGCACGTAGGTACACATCGCTTCTTGACGTCCAAATAGATTCATCCAAGCAGTGCTTTCTGAAGTAATAAAAAAAAACTGCTTGAAAGCCGTCGATCCGAATCATCCTTTAAGTTTAAAAAAACTGTCAATTTCATCTACCCGCGGATATTAGGTTTAACGGCAATTTATTTTTTTAATTTCAGAATTTGATGCGAATATTTCGAGAAGAAATAAATGATCGACCACTGAAAGAATTTTCACGTATTTTAATGCGTCTCAATGTTTCGATTCTTGCACCGCGTATTACCCATGTGAGCATGCCTGAACTCGATTACAGAGTGAGTTATGCACATTTAATTATGAGAACCTTTAAATGGAAGCGGCAAGCTTTCTTAGAAATATTTTGCAAATGTTTATCTCTTTGTTATTGTTATTATGCAAATGTTGCAAAATTTGCAAAATTATTAGAAATATCACTCTGCTTTTTCAGTTATTCTAACCGATTAAATTGGTGACGAAAATACGTTACATTTAGCTGGTATATTTGTTGAATTATTCGACGACTGTTTCGTAACCTCAAATGTAAATGGTAAACGAGCGAGTCAATAGATGAACGCTATAGACTGCTTCGTTGGATCGTAAAACTTCGATGATGACCTATGATTATATAATTATTGAACTAAGTTCTCAGCGGTGCGAATACTTTTATGCATTTAAAATCAGTGTCTATACTCAACCGTTTTTGAATGCTTCAATAGGCTTGCATTACTGCAATAAAGAATGTGCATCAAAGAATGCGAGCATCAAGTTAACAAGTTTCTTTTTTTGGTTTTTTCAAAATCATACACACTTTTTGCGAAGTTCACATTCATCATTTTAGGCCAAGGTATTTCAGGCACTGTCGGAGAATTCGATAAAGATAAGTTCGATAGGTGGATCAACCAATGTAAATGGTAAATATCGGGCGGTCTACAAAACAGTTCGCGAGGGCAAATTCAAGGTTCAAATGGAGAATTTCGATGTCAATCTGAGGATAAAGTTCGCGAAAACCTTTGCCGGATACCTGCAGGTTTCTGCCCGAATCCTTATTTATTGAAAAGGAGGCTAAAAAACGTAAAATCGGGCTCTGTACCAACCCCTGAATTAAACGGGAAATCAAATACCATCTTCTGCGTTGCATTGTTCCTTGCAGCTGCGACTTGTGTGCACAGATTCGTTTGGTTTTTTTAAACCATTAAGTGGAAGACTTAGAAATCCGAGGATTTATGCTACGTCTTGTAAAAGTTGGTTACATTCCACTGTTAATCATTGAAACTAATATATTAGGCGGGATTGGTTAAATGAATCACCAGTGGAGAAACATGCTTTAGATTAGCTTAGCGGATAGAGCCTTCGCGTGATATGCGGAAAGACCCGGGTTCGACTGTCGTCTGCTCCGTCAGACGAACGACAGCATGCCGACCACCAAACGATTCGAAATTGGTCACAACGGTCATGGCAAAGCAGAGGCAATGACCCTCAGTCAGAGTTTGTACAGCTGAGAGAAACAATACTATTTCTTCAAAGTTCAAGCGACATTGTCCATTTTGATAAAGTTGCAGTTGGTCGATATGAGCTGTGATGCAGTTGTGCGCTCAGTGGTGGTACATCTGAGTCCGAAATTGCACGAACAGATAGATGAGGGCCTACGAGAAACAGTTACGGAGTTGACACAGCAAAAAATCTGTGAAGTAGTCGAACTCTACGTTCAGAAGATTGATACGCGGCTACAGAGCCTTGCCCGATACTCACCGCTCACTTTTGAGGTTTATTTAAAGTCTCAATTTAAGTTTCGAGTAATTGATTAGCGCATCAAGTTTTTAGGTATATTTCTTAATTTATGGTAATTTCCGTTTCATTAACAGTCATTAAGTTATTTTATTATCTCTTATATTTTATTTTATTATCTCCCTTATTATAAACGTCTCAAACATTTCTTTAAACTTCTCATCGATAAGCGAACAAGCGCATGCCTCGAACATCCCAAAAAACCTGTTATTAAGACTTTAATGAGAATGTAAAGAAGAAATTTATTATGAGATACTGGCATCTCAAACCTTCCTATGAGTAATCTATCTAAATGAGTTTATGGTGCTCATAGTTGTTGATACCTTAACAGTAGTTGTATGCTTGTATCCCTAACATCAATTGTGATATAACATGCGCAGGGCAACAAATGTGATAGCAACTATCGTTAATATTTTGTTATAATCACCGACCAAGAGCAAACGAGCACGGCAATATTAGGTGGGGGAGAATAACCACGCTATATATAGCAATTGTTTAATAGGCTAGAGGATTGTAAAAAGGCAATTTTATAGAACAAAAATTGATATCGGGACAAGAGAGCGTTATTTCCTTATCAATTTATGGTACGAAATAATAATGAGAAAACATTGGGTAGAATATAATGTTTCGGTCTTAGTTTTACATTATTTCGCCATTTCCAACATAGATTTTAAGCAAATATTTTTCAAATTCCAAGTGTGTACATGGTAAATTCTCGCCTGGTGAAAAAATGCGGAAAATTTCTATAAGTTAGAAAATTATAGACTTTTCAGTTTAATTCCTAAAATTCAGTTTAAAAATAACAGTGCGTGCAGATTTCTTGTCTTATCGCAGAAAAGCTATAAGACGAGAAATTATGAGCTTGTTTCCCGTTTCAGACAAAATCGATTGCAAGTCAGTTGCGTTTGGATACAACACTCAACGATGAAGCGGTGCTATCTGATGGCTACTTGGATATACCACTAAAAGGCGCATTCATTGTCGATAGCGACACAAAAACGCCATTCAATCCTTCACCCATTTCAGTGGGTTTTTAAAAAAAACTATATTCACTACTGAGTTCTCATATGCGCATTTTGAAGCAATTACTCTACTGTTTTTAAGTTAAGCAAGTTTGAGATTTTCGCTAATCATTACTTTGTATAAAGCACTGATCAAAAGGGAAATAGATACGAAGCTTATCAAATATTTAGTGTACAAAGGAAAAACTGAAAACTCTCTAATACATAGAGCAGGAGTGGTACTTTACCATTTATCCCTTGAAATATTTTCATAGCTCTCTTCTTAAAACCGTACGACTCGAATGTCTTCCACGGTGAACTTCGAGAAGATTTGCATAAACCACTTCTCGAACTCTACATGTAGCTCTTAGCAATTAACCTCTAATGAATTAATGAATGAATGGGCAGGTTTATTTTTTACTGGCAAATCAAAGGTTTTAAAGCGCGTAAGAACTCAAGAAAATTTTGAAAAAAAAACTAACGGCAAAGTAAATCACTCCAACGAGGGATCAGGCGTAAACTTATGCAAAAAACTCTTACAGTTAACAACATTCATGACAAGGGATTTTTTATTTCTTGTTGGTTAGTTTTGTTTTTTTTTCAGAAGAGTGAAGAGGATGCGGACCGAATGATTTACGTTTATGCGTCAGACTATGTGATTAACTCTTTCTTCTATCAGCTTGACCGATTGGGCAATTTTCGAATGAACTTGCATCGGATACCAGAAGTTATGAAGATGTTGCGTCTAGATTGCTCAGACGACGAAGAGTGCCTCGGACAGATTCTCGAAAACCCGGAGCAATACACAAATAATACGGGTATACGCTATTCTAAATTCAATTATGATGGTAGGAGGGGGGGGAGAGGGAGGGGGAGGGGGAAGAAGGGAATAGTTGCATCCTTCTAATATTTCGTTGATGCGTTCCTGAAAATATTTCTTGTCGATCATTTCTGTCGTATTTTTTACCTGGAGAGCAAGCGAACCTTAGGCGAACGTTATACAATTTCTCTGACTTGCAACAGAAATATGTGCTTGGCTTCGTCTATCATGCACCGATAGTGCTGGGCAATTTTTCTTTGAAATGAGCGCATCTTGGTAAACACTCATAGCGACGAAGAAATAAAGCTTTCATTGACCGTTCGATCGAGATCAACAGCAACCTGCATTAAATGAGTCCATGAGTTTCCATGTTTAAAAAAATGTCCTATTTTTCTTCACGTCTTTGTTTTACTCATAAGACCGTGATGAGGTCTCACTGCTGCATAACCTACTACACTTCACATGCAAAAACTGCTTTGTTCAGGTCGCATGGAGGCACATGTGCGATCACCTCCAGTCGTCGTGCTGAACGATGTTGGCGCTCATATAGGTTTAAACCTAAGTGTCGATATATCTTATAAGGAAACAGATGAAGAAGAGAAAGTGCGTGCAGTCCTGCTCACCTTCCATGTCAAACTGCAACTGCATGCCCATGGTCTATCTATAAACAACACATCTCCGGAAGGGGTAAGGCACTTTTTTTTTAAAATAACTATCCAAGCTGCCCGTTGAACTATGGATACATGCTATGTGTTTTAAAGTAGAGGTTTTGCTCTTGCATCTATGAAAGCAGGTGTGGCACGTGTTTCAATTAGTGAAAAATTACGAATTTAGTCAACAACTGGAGGTTACTTAGTTTTCTCCTTAAATTACTCATTAAACTACAAGAGAGGCAGAACAATTCTTTTCTCGCACCTAATGAACTAAGGTCACAAGATTGGCTGCCATGTTAACGTGCTATACTCTAGAAGTAGCCTTACGCGAAATAAAGTATGATGTGCGGTTATATCTTATCACAACATATTAACGACCCCTTTCCTACCTCCCACCTCCTCCGCAGGAGCTGGAACTTCATAAGTGGCCTATTCACAACTCCGATGGCCTATTTCGAATTGATAAGGAGAAAAGGTCTTGAAAGTAAGAGTTCTAGGCATATCTGGCCTTTCGCAATTTAAAATAGGTTTCCTCCTCATTGACTATGATGAATACGTTGAAGCTTTGGATATTGAAGACACTTCAGAAGCATTCTTATCGGAAGGTCTGCATTTTTTTGAAGACAAAAAAACTTCATTCTTAAGGAGCAGCAACGTTTCCGCATTAATACCTCGATCAGCATATCACATATGGAAGTAAGCTCAGCTATCGCCTATGTGGAATCGATGAATGAATTCGCTGCACAACTACCGTCATATTTAGAAGAAAAGAAGTCGCTCATCGAGGTTAGATTTATATTCTTAATAGCTAGCACAATGCGATAAACCTTTGACATGTTTAGTTCAAGCTACAGAGCACATGAAAATATTCTGTCATTTGCATATACATATATACATATATACATAAGTGTTTATATATTAGAGCGAATTGAGCAAAACCATTTCTCATTACGTGTAAGACAGACGCACGCACGCACCTTCGAGCTAGGTGCTGTAATAACTGATCGAACTGACTGGTAAAAACGCCCTCTGTTCCCTCCTACTTGTCCTTCTCCCCTTCCTCCTCGTCCCCATACCCGTCTCCTAACTCGAATGATTTTCTAAAATGTCCGCAAAGTGTGAAGACTGTGAGAGAATCATGACAATGACTTCGGTGTAGGGCAATTTCTAAACGATAATATTGTAAAATAATGTTCGCAAGCGTGGAAATCTGAGATTTGTGCAAAAAAAAGGAAAGGAGCCGCTTTTATAAGCCAAGGTTTTTTTGATCTTGCACAAAAAACCGTATTACATTTCTGGTAAGTTGGTCTCCATCTCATACGGTCCTTGTGGGACTTCTTTTCAAGCGAATATGGTAGGTCAAATGTTCAGAGAGGTGAAGCATGACCTACCCAAGTTAAATAAACTTTTCTTTTTTGTTTAATTCAGGAACTTGTACGCAAGAATTTACACGTTGTTGTTCCGCTCTCAGTAAATGAAATAATTGGCGTCAATTCGATTTATGGATTATTTCGTGCGCGCACACTCGTACTTGGTTTTGATGTCGGTTTGCACGAGAAACTCTTCGAACACTTCGGTCTTACGGGTTGATTCGTTTTGCTTCAAGAAATGATTATGAATCCACTAATTCATGCAAAACGGATGGGTCAAATGATCTTTTTTCTCATGCATAATTCATGAAAATTTCTTCGTTCGAAACATAGCTACTATTGACAGCATTGCTCGACAAAGACCGCTTCTAATTCCAGGCCAATCTCTTTGAAAGACTGAACTTGCGAGTGTTTCGAATAATTCAACTGATAGCCATATTTTCATACATTGAAATTTTGCCTTTCATTTGCTTTTCAGTTATCTTGGAGTTCTTTTAAAAGGTGTTTTTCATATAACCGACTAAAAACTTGTTTTCACACACAGTTTGCATTAGTGATCCAAACTCGATTCGCTAGATCATCAGTTTACGATCATCTGTGCAAATCGAGTTTGGGCAGAATTTTCGAAGTTTCACTTCAGCGTAAAAACAATGCGTACGTGATGAAGTCAACAGTTTGTAATCAGCAGTTTATCAAATGTGTTAAATCGACTCCACCCTAAGTGATTGACGTTCTGTGTTGTGCCAATCGAACAAACAGATCACGCGACCCATCTAGCTCCTCATATTTGCTGCTGAAAAAACGATAGTGATGAATCTTAAGACCGTTCATTGAACGACAACCATTCGATGTTGCTACAAGCGACCGCATTCAGCTGCAGCTTTTGCTGCTAGTCGCTGAAACTAATCATAAAAACCATTCATATTGCCAACTGCTGCTGGATGCACACATCAAATGTCTTGATGTTGGCTGCTCTGCTGTGAACGATCAAGTCAATGCAAGCATTCCGCAGTCACAAATATTTCACGACTGAAACAGTATGTCGGAGCGTTTAGCTGTATTTGAAACGGAGTGTATAATAATGGTTGAAAGAAGCATTCTATGTGGCAAGTTGACTGCCGTTATGAAAAGATGATTTTTTTTTGATTTTCTTTTGTTTCTACGTCTCGAATGCGGCTGTTTTCATTATTGCCGAACGTGGGGTGAGAAAGGTACAGTGATAAGTTGGATGATTCAGCAACATCTAAAGTTCATTCTCGCACTACTACCCAAAGTCCTTTTTAGTGATCTGCTTTCGAAACGGGCTTTTCCGGGTCGTTTTAATAGCTTGGAAATCCTGATCAGTCGGGTATCGTTATGCACTTGCGAATTTTGAAGAGGAGAAGAGGATGAATACTGTCATGAGGCTGCATTCGAGACAGCCCGTAATGATCTCAGTGGCTACCGTCATAATTTTCACAGCCGATCTCATATGCCATTCCAGCATGCCACATGAGGAAAGCATACGTTCGCGCTGGCCATTTATTAAGCAGTCTGGCCAGACGTATGCTGCATCTGATTGACGTCGGTGTACGGCCTTTATTTGGTAGTTACCACAGGTCGGGATTAAAAACAGTCCTCATCACTTTAATATTTGCTGCATTTTTCCTTAAGAACCATTGGGCGTATTAGGCACACTCTTTCCGACTCGAGCAAAGGCACTTTTTTAAAGCCATCTGGTAAGGCAACGAGAGGCCATTTTCTTTTATGTACCCGCTTCGGGCAGCTAAACACCCCATAGCGATAACGAGTCCTTTACAGTTGCCCCCCAAACGATTCCCTTAGAAATAATAGTGAATGGGGGTGCTTTGTTCATTAGCGTTCCAGTTATAGAATTGTACTGGTAACTAGGAAGTTTTCACATCAATGTTTATGGTTGCAGAAGAGCTTTCTATAAACATGCCATATTCTTTCTTAGCTGTAGAAGACTTTGCGCAATGTATTGTGGGCTGCCTGGCTATAAAACGAATTTTTTTCGAGAGTCCTTAATAAACTGGTATCGTAAAGATCTAAAATATAAATATATAAGGCTCGTAGGTCTACTTTGTGCCTTCTTTTGCACATATATTTTTGCGCCTTTGTCCCGATTGGCTGTGGCGTCAGTCCAGTGGTGTAATGCAAAAGACGGTTATGTAACAACTTTCTTTAATGGCAAGCCATGAATCGTTTTTCTTCCAGCTTTCAGCTTCCTTTATCGCTACTACGTTTGATCTTGTTTTGTATCTCTCTTGCTTCCTATACGATATTGTTCAGCCACTTAACTGAAGTATTCTCAGTGAATTTAATAAGCACGTTAAAGGTATATCATTCTTTAAATTAGAAAAAATAAACAATTCAATTCATTTAAAAAAAAAAAACTGAATGCAATGCTGTTATTTTAACGAGCGCTTCGTTAAACGCTTAACTTTCATCATTTTACAGTAACTAATTGTGCCAGATATTTGCTAATGCGCATCATTTTGTCTGAACTTTGAGAGCTGTGATGGATCAGATTCAAGACGGAAGAACCTCCTGTTCATCCTTTTAACGATATTCCGACGGTCAAAACCTTTGACGAGTAGTCTTGCTGGATTTGTGCAAAATTTGCGTGAATCTTCATCGAGGGTCTTTTGACGTTCCCTATCGATAACAAACAAAGTAAATATTTGTTCATATTTAAAGCGAGAAACTCTACCTTTGTATCTCTTTCCGTTAAGAGCAAACTAGAAGCGAGTGCTCCAGTAGCTCATAGGCTTGCAGTTTGATCGCAGTCCGAAATGCCTTCCCATCTATGACCAAGGTGAGCCTTCTCTTCCTTTCCTCGTCCCATTTTCCTTCCATTTAAGGGGACAAGTATTTGGAGAGGGAGCGAGAATCGCACTCATAATTGATTGGATCGATGTCAGTCTGACGATCGCAGAAGCAGCCCCGTCTGCTTTCATAGAGTTTTTGTGGTGCAACATTGCGCGCATAAATCTAAAATTGCTCAAATGAAGTTTTAAATGATGAATGTTCTGTTCGATTTAGTCGTTGTTATAGTTTGTTTGTATTAATTAGCAATAATTATATTATGTGCATTTGTGATTGGTAATGTGAGCATTTTTAATGGCTTTTTTTCGCTCTGTCTGTAAGCATATTGAACGAGTTCCTAACCTTTAGCTTTACTTGCTGAATTATATATTTGTTTCTTTAATGTACTAATTAAGTGTAATTGAAATAATTAATAAAACTTGAAATTCCAAATAGAACAGTGTGATTGTAATATTATAGAAGCAATACGAATCTATGAAAGTAAGTAAAGTTTGGAAGAATAGTAATGTGTGTTTTCAAAAGTGCGCTTAAACGAGCCATTGACATGACATAGAGGAAAAAAAACTCAACATATAACCGCATTGTAGTTGAAAACTGGAAGTGAAAATGAAAAGAAAACATTTTGAAGTTGGGCTGAGATAAAGAAGAAGAGATAAAATTCAATGCAACATGCTTAAAGTGGGCATTCATATGAGCTGATCAATGTCTCATATCATTTGTTCTTGACCAACGTTAGCTCAAGCATTCTGATGATTGGAGGGAATATTTTGTATAAAATTGGTACAAGCACTTGAACAGCTATTTTTAGAATTCATTGCTCTCAAATAAACGACAGCGAAACGCACACAACATTGGTCGACAAAATGAAATTTCTCTATGATAAATTCTGCACAACTTTTCTATATCGTTGCTGAAAGTCATTTCTAAAATAAAATCAGTTTTTTTTGTTTTCCCGAAGTGAGGTTGTTCTCACGAAGAACATTTGAGAAAGTAGTTGAAAAAGTTGAAAGAAGTTTGAAAAATTATTCCTTTAATTTGAAAAGAAATGAAATTTTTGGCTAAATTTTTGAAAACTGAATGTCCAAAAGTTTTTATGATCGAGTGAGCTTTTCTTTCAGAATCGTTTTCGCAGTTTTGATTTTTCCTCAAAAAAAATTCACATTTTATTTCGTAAACCGGTGGAAACTAAGCGTCCATCATTTTGTCAGGAATGAAGTGCAGCTCTCCTGAATCGTTTGATGCATACATATTATGGATTTTGAAGTTGCTTTATCTAGCAGTATGCGGTATTTCATGGCAGTATACAGCAGTATACATCATTCTGCTTCAGGAATTTGCACTTCCTAAACGTCCAAATTACCAATAAATGTCTACAGCGGTGAAATGAGACAGTTGAACAACTGAACGACTTTTGAACAATGAAATTCAGGTACTATTACATGCTATAGTCGTCAACGTACTAAGAAAGTGGTGGTATGAATCGAGACATACACATATAAATGATAAAGCTTTGTCCCCTTGTGTTGAATGCACGACAGCAAATTTGATAGTTATCAGGTTTGCCTTAGAGGCCAAAATTCTTACAGCATCAGGTCTCAATATTTCGGGCCGCTTTGAGTAAACTTCTCGATTATGTTGGACAGAGGATTCATGAACAGGTAATTTAACCAAACATATTCCTTTGAGCCATTCTCCTTTCCGTACAGCGGATGAAACTATTAAGATAAAATGTATCTAAACACTTGGTACACTCTTATGAGAGTTTTGCAGGAACACTTTGTTTTTAGCATGTGATTGAGGCACATCAGAATATATAGATAGATGAAACTTTTTCTTAAGCTGTCATTAGAGCACCACCTCAAACTTGGATAGTTGTGCAGAAAACTTTGATAATGGCAAATTTTGGAGAATATGAATGATGCTTGAAAAAAAAAATTGGCAATTCGGTTCTATTTCATATAAGCATAAATGAGCGACGCTCGGTGCATAGTTGCTTCTTCAGAAAAAAATTCATGAAAGAATTTGCAGTAACTCTTATTAAGAGATAAAATGGAATATTCCTTATCAAGACACATTATATTTGCATGTAATTTTTGTTGGTTACTCATAGCAACGGTTCCCATTGTTGTTTATCGAATCAACGGGTGAACATGACATGATTCTTTTGGTTGAAATCGCTGATGTCACCTTTATGACTATGGCTTTAGCCCGCTAAATCTATAAGCTGAGAGGAGGAATGTTAGTATTTCAGGAGAAAAATCCATAGAAATCAATTAATTTATGAGGAAGATCTTTTAACTTATGGAGAAAGTACTCGTATTTGTCTTAGCTGGCCTCATCATCTCTGTTCAATGATGTAGCGAAATACTTTTAAAGTATGCAACTATACAAATCGACTAGTCAGATCGTGTCATTTAAATCTCCATAGTTATCGTATGCACCTCTGCAATCGCATACGCATTTGCCGAAATTTATTGTTTCGTCCAAAGATTCCAATAAAATTCGGCTACCTGTGATATCAGGACTAGATTAACGATTGCCAGAAGAATTTTGCCCCTC
>JPKZ01002011.1:346997-359042 GCA_000803305.1 Toxocara canis | reverse complement strand
AAAGGAGAGGGGGGGGTGGGGGGGGGGGGGGGGGGGGGGGGGAAGGAGGAGATGAGTGAAAAACAAAGAATGGGAGATAAACTTCTTTATTGTTTGTGGTTCTAACTTTTGATATCCACATTCGTTGATTCGCAAAATTTTCTTTCCAGTCGTCGAAAAACAAAAAACAGAATTGTGGTATCCGCCACAGAATTTCACTCTCATACAAAAAACTGTAAAACATTTAGCAAAGTAAAACAACTGAGAATGGGTCAGTGAATGCAGCATCCGGAAAGTGGTTAATGCCAGGTTTGGTTTGAGCCTCAATCACGTAGGCAGTTTTCATTTTCGACCGCACAGCGTTTTACCAGTTTTCATCATGAACTTTTCTGTTCAGGTTGAATAGACATTCCACATAATTTGTAGAAAAGGTCTTGGAAGTTTTCAGAAAAACTTGTCATATGATATTTAGCAACCTTTTTTCTTTTAAAATTTGTACGCATAAATCAAGCGAGATTATTAACGGCGACTAAAATTGTGCTTCAGGCTTCCAATGATAATTGCAAATTCGTCAAGAATACTATCAGCGGTTTCACGTTTGACAATTCGATCGATTGCCGTCGATCATGGTCCGACTTTTAAATGTTTCTCATAGCTAAGACTACTTTAGTACTTCATGAAGAATTAGTACAATCATTATCGCAAACTTTCGGGATAAACACTTTTATACACTGTGCAAAAATGCATTTGTTTATCACTGCTTAGATTGAAGGTCGTGATAAAATCGCTACAAATTAGTGCACTAGCACTGCTTCTCTCTGAACTATATTAAAATGATCGATTTAGCGACCACATGAAATGATAGTGATGTTAGGTACGAAAACATTGCAATAAACCACCTCCTATACCCCTCTATATGATCCATGTGATACCACCGTACCGATCGTCATATCCATCGACGGTTTGCACTTCTGAAATCTTTAGCATTATCATGTGATTACATTAGACGTCAACTATGTTGCATTCTCAACCAATTGCTCAACTTTAGCTCAGCAATCAGTCATCTACACGAGAAATGAAAGTTTCATTGTCGAGCAGGCGAAACCAAATGACGCGGGACGAATTATCGACTTTTTAGCGAACGTTTTTACGTTCACAGAGCCTCATTGTCGTGTAAGTGCGTTTCATTTAACTGGCTGAATTACTGCAATACCATTTTTTTTGTAACGAGCACAAAATAGTCCAGAGTGACTTAATTAAAATGAGTTAATAATATGTGACTTAATTTCATTTAATGACGTCCCTGTATTCCTTGGGTTAAAAGGGCGGATGTAATCCAGAACACATTGCGAAGTTTCACACGTCACCTTATGGCAGCGTTGATGCTTAAGTGTGAACTGCATACATTTATTCCAAACTGAGTTCATCGCTGGTCCTAAGTGAAGACCAGTCTGAACGGCTAATTCCCTACTTGAACCCCGTTAAATATATGATTTCATTTATGCGTGAGCATCCACATATGTTGCCGTCTACAGAAGCGATTCAAATAAACTTGCATCATTTGAATTTCCTATGAAGCCTAGATTTCGGCCCTCTTTAAAGGCATTGGGAATGACTTCCGAAGAGTCGAAACCTTTTATTGCAATGATTGCTGAGAAATGCCTACCTTACGGACTTTCATGCGTGGTAACCGAGGAGCGTTCTAAGCAGCTTGCTGCTGTTCGACTATTCGGTATTATCGCAAGGGACGACAGTCCACAAGGTAAAGCCCTTTACTATATATAGCAAACCATCGTTAGTGCTTTAGTCTCTGTTTATATGCAACCTTTCTCTCGAGTACTTACTATAATGTATATAACATGGTTGTGAAAATGAAAAAGCAGGGGTACTTCTGCGTTCGTTCATGCTAAGAAAACAACTTTTTATTTTTGGAAGTTGCATGAATATCCCATAAAATTTTCTTTGCTTCGGCGATATTTAAAACAGTTTTTTCCTAATTCCACTCGTTAACAGTACCCTTAATAGGTACCACCAAATTGTAATTAAAAATTTAATTACCATATCGGCACCATTTGAAAGTTTTACAAAAATTGGCACTATATTGATGGTTTTTTTTTTCAAATGGGTTAATTTATAATTGTTTTGGAGCTTATTAATACTTTACTCAGCTTATTAATACCTCACTCAGACAATTCCGCCCATTACATTGATTGAATGCTGTTTACGTGGCGGCACATATTTCTACCAATTTTGCGCTAAATAACTCTACACATTTACACACAACTCGTTACTTTGCTTGCTATGAATACACCAAAGCTAAGTCTAACTGTTTTTTAAGTGAGGTAATTGATTTAAGTGAAGTTTGCTTGTCATAAGTTTGTTCAATTCTTTTATTATTTGAATTTGGCCTCTCCTCTAAAACTTTTCAACTCCTCACCGCTGAACAGTTCCTGTGCCCCGTTGTTGATCGACTTATATGGGCCGCTTTTCCCTAACAAAAGCTTATTTCCCTTATTTCACCTACTATGTGCAATGCTTATTGTTGGTTGGAAATTTTTTTAAGTGCGCATGTTTAAGGAATTTTCAAACGATGAGTACCCCTATAGTGTGCTCCTTTTTTAAAATAGCTCTTTCATTTAGTATACGAGGTGCTGAGCAAGCGGCGAATAAAAAACTTGAACGCACAAGGTGACAATATTGTAGAACCAATACAACTACCAGCAAAAGCGCAGATCATCGCCAGACTTCTGGATGAGACCAAAAAAGGATTTTGGGATATGGTCGATGTCAGTGTGCGTCGCGTTGTGGCGAGGGAGATCACTTCAGTGAGCAAACAACATATGCACAAGGGAATCGCCACTTTTCTTCTCTCGCATCTTCTCGATGAATCTAACGTCCGACGTTTAGATGTTCAAGGTAGAGAATTCTTCCTTCCAATTCGATTCATTATAGCTAATTGTCCAGCTGATTGAGCTTCTAATTGTAAAATTTTAGAACAGCTGCTAACACTGTACCTTATGCGTGCTGATAGCTTAACACACTTGACTGTACATTCCGCACCTATCCAATAAATATTTCTCATGCAGTCATCACTAATGTTTCCCACCGTTTGCAACATTTATTGGTGGTATGAAAGGAATCATATCGTGGGCTCATATTTCAAAGTATGTGGTCTCGAAAGCATTGTAGTAGTTTTAGGTAATCAGGCATACTAAAGCGAACAGAAAGCACAAAATATTAATCTGTCACTTTGACTGACAAGATAAAGAAGAAAGAGAAAAGAATTAGTCCCCCCCCCTCACCCTGACGTTTCCTGATGATAGTTTTTTACAGTTTTGTTCGCACATATATACGGATCTTGCAAATAATAGGCGAGGCTCTGTGGACCACAAATAAGCATCTCCCCCACCCATATCTTCGAAATTTCTTACAGACCCACCATTCTTAGGCCAAGTTTGCCACCCACTCTTTTTAGCCTAAAATTTTGCAGGTTTCTCGACTGAAGAAGAGCTTGGGATTGAGAGCAATTTCGGGACTGAAAAAAAAGCTCCTAGCCAAGGGAAAAACGCTTGAAAGCGGCTTTTGACAGCCTGCAAGTACGCGGCAAATGCGACGAAAATTTTTCGCTTTTAGACGATAGGTCTTCGAATATTTCCAAAATTTTCTCCTCTTTGCAGTGCTTGTCTCAAGTCGGTTGCTGACGGCCCTTCAAAAATCAGAAGTGAGAGGGTTACTCGTCACATTTGAGGAAAGGAGGGAACGGAGAAGGAGGGGAGGGGAATGGTGATTGCTTACTGATTCTGGGAACCCTGCCTAACATAAACTATTCGGGAGCAAAGGCGCTGAAGCAAGATTCACTTCTGGAACCTTTGCAAAGCTTTATTATCAGAACATCTGTTCTGCAGCTTTGGTCGAAAGTCAAACAACGGATTTCATATTAATTACACTCATTATGAATCAGAATCCGAAATGTTTCGGCTGTCATGAATTGTACGTGACGCGTTTTCAGGGATTATTAGTGAGGCGAGTTCGATCCAGAATCAGCGATTGCTACGTAAGGCTGGATATGAAGCCTACAACGAGATCAAACATTCCGAATATCTCGACGAAAATGGTCATCGAATTTTTAACTGCGATGATGGCACTGATCGTATTGTTCTCTTTTTTAAGAAATTATAATCTCCTCGCTCGATAGTCTATTGCGAATTATCTTCTACGTTTATCTTCGACCATAACAGTTCGAAAATAGCGCAACAAATAAAACAAGAACATATGCCAAATTGAGTGAAAAATCAGCTACAAATATAGGCTGATGTAAGTTGCGATTCTCTTCTTTTTGGTGGTTCATCTATCTCTGAGGATGCTTGTCGTCGAAATTTTTATCTCATTTACGCCATCTACTCGAGGATTTTCATGTCGGCGTCAACAAAAGAGTCGCTGTACCTCTGCAAAATCAAAAAAAGATCTTCTTTAAAAGATTATTTGAAAGGTTTTCAATCCTACTTGAAAGAAGCACAATCGTTATCGGCCCAATTGAATTGCAGATTACTTTTTGAATCTTCGAAGACGAATCAATTAGTTCAATTGAGAAAAATTCTCTATATTCCACTCAAATGCGCTCAAACGTCAACCCAAAAGTAATGCGTTTAGCGCGACAGTAACGGCAATTTTGCATATGCAATCATAGTAGCCGTCAGACAATGCTAATGTTGTTTATAATCTGAGGAGGAATTCTTCAGGCTCATTCAAATAAAAACTATAGAAACTAACTTCTAATATTTCAAAAAAATTATTATGAAGGTAACTAAATTTTTGAAGCTATTAATGAGTAAATTATTGCAAACGCATGTCAGAAATAATTTTTAGAAAAACCTATAGTCTTACATTTAGCGACTTTCTATACTCAGATAATTTTAGTGATCGGAAATTTTCCAACGTTTCTGTCTTCTACCCGAGTTGAAGAGATGAACTTTCAATAAGTTATCAAAAGTGATCAAAATATGCTTAGATTTCGGATCATCAAACAATCGCAAGCGATATTGACTGTACTACCACCAACTGAAAGTGATTATACTGGTCCCACTTTTGCCATCTAAACGTATGGGGATGTCAAACGATCACTCCTATCCCTCCCGCTTTCTATCCCTCATCTACTCACAATATCGCTTTTTTTGTCGAGAATCTTCTTCTCGAAGGACCTCCACACAATTAGCCCTTCTCACTGCAGGAGTTCTCAAGGTTCCAGATTATACGATAGTAAAAATAAACAATTCTGGCAAACTGTATTCGGATATAATTTCGAATAGATAAAAGCGGCAAAATTCATATTTTCATCATGCCTTGTTGCACTTATCCGTCGAGTGCAAATACAAAACCAAAGGAAGAGCCGAGAGAAGCGAACAAAGAGTTCACAGCTGGAGCCGACGATGTAGACAGCTGGAGCTGAACATGTATACAAACCCCATTTACTGCTACATATGGCAGTTACGTTCAAAGCTGGAGCCGAAGATGTATACAAAACCCCACTCACAGCTATATATGGCAGACGTCCATTCCTAAAGTCAAACAACGGATTTCATATTAATTACACTCATTATGAATCAGAATCCGAAATGTTTCGGCTGTCATGAATTGTACGTGACGCGTTTTCAGGGATTATTAGTGAGGCGAGTTCGATCCAGAATCAGCGATTGCTACGTAAGGCTGGATATGAAGCCTACAACGAGATCAAACATTCCGAATATCTCGACGAAAATGGTCATCGAATTTTTAACTGCGATGATGGCACTGATCGTATTGTTCTCTTTTTTAAGAAATTATAATCTCCTCGCTCGATAGTCTATTGCGAATTATCTTCTACGTTTATCTTCGATCATAACAGTTCGAAAATAGCGCAACAAATAAAACAAGAACATATGCCAAATTGAGTGAAAAATCAGCTACAAATATAGGCTGATGTAAGTTGCGATTCTCTTCTTTTTGGTGGTTCATCTATCTCTGAGGATGCTTGTCGTCGAAATTTTTATCTCATTTACGCCATCTACTCGAGGATTTTCATGTCGGCGTCAACAAAAGAGTCGCTGTACCTCTGCAAAATCAAAAAAAGATCTTCTTTAAAAGATTATTTGAAAGGTTTTCAATCCTACTTGAAAGAAGCACAATCGTTATCGGCCCAATTGAATTGCAGATTACTTTTTGAATCTTCGAAGACGAATCAATTAGTTCAATTGAGAAAAATTCTCTATATTCCACTCAAATGCGCTCAAACGTCAACCCAAAAGTAATGCATTTAGCGCGACAGTAACGGCAATTTTGCATATGCAATCATAGTAGCCGTCAGACAATGCTAATGTTGTTTATAATCTGAGGAGGAATTCTTCAGGCTCATTCAAATAAAAACTATAGAAACTAACTTCTAATATTTCAAAAAAATTATTATGAAGGTAACTAAATTTTTGAAGCTATTAATGAGTAAATTATTGCAAACGCATGTCAGAAATAATTTTTAGAAAAACCTATAGTCTTACATTTAGCGACTTTCTATACTCAGATAATTTTAGTGATCGGAAATTTTCCAACGTTTCTGTCTTCTACCCGAGTTGAAGAGATGAACTTTCAATAAGTTATCAAAAGTGATCAAAATATGCTTAGATTTCGGATCATCAAACAATCGCAAGCGATATTGACTGTACTACCACCAACTGAAAGTGATTATACTGGTCCCACTTTTGCCATCTAAACGTATGGGGATGTCAAACGATCACTCCTATCCCTCCCGCTTTCTATCCCTCATCTACTCACAATATCGCTTTTTTTGTCGAGAATCTTCTTCTCGAAGGACCTCCACACAATTAGCCCTTCTCACTGCAGGAGTTCTCAAGGTTCCAGATTATACGATAGTAAAAATAAACAATTCTGGCAAACTGTATTCGGATATAATTTCGAATAGATAAAAGCGGCAAAATTCATATTTTCATCATGCCTTGTTGCACTTATCCGTCGAGTGCAAATACAAAACCAAAGGAAGAGCCGAGAGAAGCGAACAAAGAGTTCAGAGCTGGAGCCGAAGATGTAGACAGCTGGAGCTGAACATGTATACAAACCCCACTTACTGCTACATATGGCAGTTACGTTCAAAGCTGGAGCCGAAGATGTATACAAAACCCCACTCACAGCTATATATGGCAGACGTCCAATGCTGGAGCTGAAGAGGTGCACACACACACACCCCATCACAGCTACGTATTATCGCATTTACGTTCAAAGGACCGACCGACGATCCGCCCTTGTGATACAATCGCATTTACATTCAAAGGACCGACCGACGATCCGCCCTTGTGATACACACCGTATATAAATATGCGATGTTGAGCATGCGCAGGTTCAGTTTTTAATATTCGGTCTCAAGCAAAGCTTGACTTCGATTCGCTGTTCTCTCAACCTTAACGATTTGTTCCGTCTTTGTTAAGATACGAATAAATGGTTAAGGTTAAGAGAAGAGCGAGCAGAAGTCAAGCTTTGCTTGAGACCGAATCTTAAAAACTGAGCCTGCGCATGCTCAACATCACATGTTTATATACGGTGTGTATCACAAGGGCGGATCGTCGGTCGGTCCTTTGAACGTAAATGCGATATGTAGCTGTGGAACGTCAATGCCATATGCAGCTGTGATGGGGTGTGTGTGTGCACCTCTTCGGCTCCAGTTTTGGACATGTGCCATATGTAGCAGTAAATGAGGTATTTGTGTACATCTTCAGCTCCAGCTGTCTGCATCTTCGGCTCCAGCTGTGAACTCTTTGTTCGCTTCTCTCGGCTCTTCCTATTTTTATTTGGTTTTGTATTTGCACTCGACGGATGAGTGCAACATGGAGACAACAACGAATGGGCCGAGTGAATTAAGGGAGACACTACCCAATACTGATGAATAGTGTATTGAATTCGACAGCAGTATTCTGCTCCAATCGATCACGAACCTAAGGAAATTGTTGATCTTAATGAGCATTCAGAAGACTCATCGAGATGAATGAATTTCAGAGCACAGGCGTAAAAGGTGTCCAAAAAACTGGGAGGAGTAAAATAGTTCTTAATATTTGCTTGCCATCGAATTATGAATCATTGAAGTCGCCATGGATAATTAACCCAGTAGTTTTTAAGCTTGCAAACGAATTCATTATGCTGGAGTTTATTGGAATCCAATACAGTTCTCTTGAGATGGTTATCGAAGAAACAGCGCTCCACTTCTCTATACTCGAAATGCATCGGACTCCTGGATGTTTCCAATGCTAGCTCTAATTCCATTCATACTTCTGGGACGTCTGGAGTTTTTTTGCACAAGCGCACGATATTTCCAACACACTTCATGCTGAATGCTTTCTCGGGGAAAGGTGAGGGATAAGGGTGGCTGAGCGTTTACTGGTTACAAAATTTACTAGAAAAGCGATTTAAGAAGGCGGGAATCAGCGATACCGCCCGATCAGATGTAGTTTCGAGAGTCTTTGGCATGACTAAATCGCACAGATTGACCAGAGACAGTTCGAATGAGTCGGATACCCGATTGGAGCTCTTATTTGCCGATCGTTTCAAAGTACTCGAAAAAATACTTTTGTCACGACCATTTAGAAACAAATTTAAAACACTGTATCGCTGGCCCAAAACAGCTTTGGCAGTTATAAAATTGGATCAAAACTGACGGTTTCATTCGGATTTCGGACAAATTCAGAAACTGCCGTTTTCGAGTCGCAGTTTGCCGGTCATTTTGTTCTAGACCAAAAGAATTGCGGTCATTCCGTTGAAATTGACGAAAAAAATGACCTGTGACTAATGAAGTCTTTGGTGGCGTTCAAAAGTATACTGTGATGGAGGGGTTGGAAATTTTGGTTTTTTGGATGAACCGCTTCTGAGCAAAAGTGCAGATACTTCCTTTCAATGCCGACATTTGTAATGGTAGGATGCGCACAATACGAAGTGTACAAGGCACCAGCGATTCATCGGAAAAAATTAAGTGAAGGAAATAGGTAAAACAGAGAAATGGTCGAGGTGCCAATTTTACCCATGACTAATCCAAAACATTGCACAAAAAAGGATAATATGTGAACCTCAAAAACTGAAAGGGTTTTCAATGATCTTTGCAATCAGATGATGGGTCAGTAGCTGAGAATTCTACGCATAACATATAAGCTACTCAACAAATTGCACAAAATTCGCAGGAAGGCTGAAGTTTCGTTGTCCTCAGTCAACAAAAGTACAACGTTGTAAGTCATGTATACCAACAATATTGAAGATCATCGCTTCCTAGGCTCTTTTGCAAGCATTTATAGAAGTCATTTCAGCAAGCACACGGACCACCACAACTTAGAGTCGTCCAGCTCTCTTGTTTATCATCGGAGCACACTGTACAATACACGCTGTATCCTGCAATAAGTCCAGAAACATTTTGAAAAAAATCTTCAAATTTTCATCATGACAATTTTAAAAAATTACATTGATAAAGATGACAACGGAAAGAATATCGAGACACTAAATGGTGGTCTTCATTCAATGCTCCATAATCGAGAACAAAGGAGGAATCATGTACGAGTTATGGGGTAACAAGAGAGAAGGCTGAATAAAAACAGAAATGATTTTCCCTTTTTCTTCGTCTAGGAAACTCCTATAAAACGATCGAAACAGTTACGCTCTCTTTTCTAGGCGAATTTGTTCGGGCCGATGTTTTCAACAAAGGCTTCATCGTTTTTCTCGTAATCCGTTTCGCACAATCCATCTTCGGATATACTGTCCCACTCAAACGGAAATATCGAACAATTCATACGAATTCACTCATTCGCATTTGCTCTCTTAAACAATCACTGTACCGCATTTGTGGAGTAAGCTCCAAAGTGGTAACTAAGCTCCACAAACTGTCAGGTTTGTGGAGCTTAGTTACCACTTTTCTGTCTCTATATTCAAAGCAAACTTAAAACAAGGTAATAAAGCTGTTGAGCTCTCCAACTTCGTATTCAACTCGTATTTTGGTAGCACGAGCTCAAACATAAATCACTCACCTCTAAAATGTCGGCGAACATAAACATCTCCAGAAGTTTCTCACAATTACCCACTGTTATTGCACTGCACTTCGGCTGAAATTTTCTAACTTGTAATCATGAAATCTTTTGAAGCTGTCGAATGCGACGACGAGACGATTCGGTGAACGGAGCAATTTTAGAGGGTCGTTTAGTTTACTTCAGCAAAACGGCGCTGGCTGCTGAACACAAACTTTTCAAAGTAGGTTCACACAGTGAAGTTTCCAGCCTTAGTAGGTCGGAATGAAGGCCAATATATTATGCTAAGCTGTCATACCCTTGAATAGTATCCGAAATATTGGATGTGTTTGAATATTTTTCCAGGTTTCAATGCGGTATTTCCCAGGTTTTGGTGTCCTCGTACTGAGTTGACTTTCTTCGCTCAAGTTTCGGACTTAATAATTTACTTCCTTAACAAAACTCTAGTTAGCTATGATGCGAGCAAATATTTGCGCATAAGGTAACTCATTTTAGCGATTACTTTCATTGAGAGTGAATAGCATAAGCATGCCATAAGCTTATTTAAAAATGCTTTCTTTTCAGTTCTCCTTCCCTCTACTTGTTTTTCCTATCCTCTCTATATTCTTTATTAACCTCATCTTAACATTCTTATGCCCACCTAAAAGCAACTAAAAGAATAACAATGAAACGGACTCCGTTCGCTGTGCACGTACACGATTGACATGGTGAGCGACGTTTCGTTCGCCCCCGTGGGATTTCTTCTTTCCCAATATAGCAGACAGCTGAAAATATTCATTTCTGCATTTTTAGAAGGTTACTTCGTTTCTGTACCTGCATGAGGTTACTTCGTTTCTGTACCTGCACGAGGTTAATTCGTTCCTGTACTTGTACCAGGTTATATGCACTAAAGCAAAGCTGAAAATCCACACAATATTCCCATGCTATTTTTGAATTATGATCAAGGGAAGCATCTAACTGCTTCGTCGTTCAACGACGCCCATAAACTCGAATTATTTAATCGCGTAGTCGTCTGCGTGAAAAAAAGAGTTCCAAATATTTAGCGCAGTCTTCCATGCATTATACAAAAAAGGCAAAACCGTGCACTTTTCAAGTTCTTATTTCTGATCACGCTGGAAAAAGTTAATGAATTTTACGAAATATAAGAAGTTTTCGCAAGAAAAATATCGAAATTTTTCAGTTTGTTAAATGGTAATCACATACGTCTCTCCATCCATTTGGACAAATCGATCGACGGGAAGTCACTGCATGGCACTTGTGCATTTCTATAATCATAGATGCATTCACTTTTAATATGTATATATTAGCGAAGTATGACAACTGCAGAGGAAGTCAAAATTTTAAAAGTAAAAATTTTATCACTGTATCGGACATAGAAGCCCTATGCTGAGGTATGCTAAGTGGTGATTTTTTAGCAATTGGCTTAAAAGTGATGGCTCACATGTTTTGCTCCAAAAATTGCTGATCTACAAAAACAGTTCGGAAGTGATCACCACTAACAAAAATTGCAAAAATTTAGTGTGAAATGAAGGCCAATAGTATTTGAAAATCTTATAGTGTACATAGTAAGAGCTTTTTTTCGCAATCATTTATGTAAAGATTTTGTCTATTGCAATAAACAGACAGCTTCAACAGCAATCACCATTTCTTTCAATTTATTTCAAAAAATGAAAATAGTACTGACACAAGTTCGTCGGTCATAATGAAAACGTCCGGTTGAATTTTTGTCAGTGTCCGCAAATTCGCGCACAAAATTCCACCAAGGACTGTTTTTCTGATCTCATTTAATTGTTCTGAAAATGGATCCAATTAATAAGCAAGATAATAGGCATAATAAGCAAGATCTAATAGTTCTCAGATAAATGCGTTTATAAATGTTGCGCTTATAGAACCGCTTCTCTGCCGGCGGTATGAAGCAAAAAGCCATTAAAGTCCTGCGATCGTCTACAACAATTTTCGAATATAAGCCGTTACGTTAACGAATGCACCATCTTTGTTTCTTCCCTTCCCCCCCCCCCTTCCACTTCCC
>JPKZ01002011.1:312355-340420 GCA_000803305.1 Toxocara canis | reverse complement strand
GGAGGAAGCGACAAATTTTCTGTCCGCTTTGGGTATACTCTTCACTTGTTTCAACCTGATTTGTGAATAAGGCTAGTGCATCCGTTAATGTTACACAATGCACTATGTCACTGTACTAGTTCACCTCCACTAACCTCGCTCCCTCAAAAGCAATGCAGTTTACCCGATTTGTCGAGTGGAAGTTTATTCAACGGTGATATGTCACAGTTCCAGCCTTCTACAGCCGCAATCTGTTTACTAAGCTATGTTCTCAGATCCCACATGAGCTATGTTAAGGGATGAGGGCGCTATACTAGACGTGTCACTGTGCATGCTTCTTTGCTGTAATGCACTGCTTCTCGAAGAGTGATCGGAGGATGTCTGGGGGCTGCGTTTCAGGTAATGTTATGCCCATCAGGAGTGGAGAGCTACGAATACGCGTCATTGTGTCAGTGCTGAAGCACTTTTCAGCAGTGTTTGAGCTCCTCGGGACTGGTCTTAAAAAGAAGGTCGAACGGTAGTGATTTTCATCACCTTCAAGGCCCGGCTGGCTGATCTGTTATAGCCAGGCCTGTACAAATCCCTGTCTGGCTTCTCATCTAGCTATTGAAGGAGAACCATTAAATGAACGATAGTCTCCTCAGAACTAACCTTTCATGACTACGGAAAGCTGATGTAGTCTCATTTCCAGTTATCCTTGCAGACAGCACGCTTTTCGGATAGCAGTTTCAGGTCTAAGCAACATTGAGGAAGTCATGAAGAGATACGGTGGGCAATGCGAATATGTTCTTCGGGGTGCCATTTCCATACTTGCATTAATTGCTTTGCTATTTTAGTCAGTCGACGGCTAATAAAGAAACAAACAAAGAAAACAAACTTGGTAGAGTTTTTCGTCATCCCAAAATGGATTAAGCAATACTAGCTGACGAGCGATACGATTGTGTTCACGGAGGAAGATATTATGGATGGTGGTTAGAGCCGGCTGATGGCTATTCCTCTCGTCACCAGCCACGAAACAAGGATGTATTGGTGCTGAACGACAATCCTGCTCCTGATCACCTTGAGGTAAAGCTTCTCTGCAAAACGATAAAAAACACTGCTAACATTTTAGGTCTAAAAAAAACAACTCTCGACTACTGATGTTATGTTATGGTATTCAGAAAGTTTCCAAAAATCTGATTTATAGAACTCACAGTGAGATCAGCGATTGTGAGTTCTGATCAATCAAATTAACGACAACACCAAAATAACTATGACTTCCGAATAAGAACATTTATTTCTCTATGCTTATGTTTATAGGGAACAGAAAATACAAGCGAAGCGAGCATTTACCTATTATGTGACCCAAGATTGGTTGAATTCAAACGGCCTCCTTCAAAAAGTCGAAGTTCGGCAGCTTCACAATCTGTGGAACCGTATATCGCCGAGCCATCAATATAAGACGTTAGCTGAATTTAAAAAGAAAAAACGATGCTCTATCTAACAAGAAATATAGCATCAAAACTATCTATACAGTCTGAAAAAAATCGGAAAGGAAGTGCAAAGTGATAAGTAGATCTTGACAATAGCTGCGAATCTATGATAAAGGCACAGAATTAGGTGGTGGCTACTATTCAGTTACTGAATGACGCTTGAATAAGTTTGAATGTCATTAAACTAGATGAACGCTACTCATCGTGCATTATATAGCGCCAAAAGAATGCCATATTCTCCATGCACATAAATTTTTGCTTCCTGGCAAAGTATTCAACTTTAACAAATTCTTTTTGATGTCGTTTTTTGCTTTGACAAACCGAAGTACTCTAAAAATTATGCATTTCCATAAAATTGGCGCATAATGCTGACACTTTAGACGGCAAATGGAAACTGCATCCCAAGGCATCCGTCTGAAAAGAGGATGGTCGATGGTTTGGATCAAGCATATCGGCGTAGTTTTCACTTACCATTCCATAAGTGGTTATCTTCTGAACTGTGGAAATGATTTACACTGAAATTCAGTTCTCAGATCCCACATAAGTAAATACATTATAATTTTTGTAGCCATGTAGCCATTCCTTGTATAATCTGATCCATACATATATTGAAATCAGCCTTTAAAAAGGCTTAATACCTGATTGAGCTGGTTCCTATAACCAAGCGTTAATTGGCCCAGAAGGGATCTTGCGAACGGCAAACATCTGCGCTCGCCATTCACGTCATGAGTGGGGAAGTGTGGATCGCCTTCGGGAACAGGTAGTGGCATGCAGTGCACAGAGATGGTTTCAGAGGAATCACACCTCGTGCAATTCAAGATTTCTTCATCGGGCCCTAGAAACTTTGCAATATAAGTGGATGTATATATATGTATATATATGTACCTACATATATATTTATATATAAAATATTATAGTTGCTTCCACAATATGTACAAAAGGCATAAGACCCCTGAAAGTTCCAAGGGATAAATAAACAAAATTTTCTAGATGGATATGTAGTCAGTCATTTGTTGTTGGCTTTCTCCAGTTTCCGCGCTTCCATTCAGACCCATTACGTAACATCCTTTGGTCATCAAAGACCTCTAAGAAGCCTTATACATTAATGTAATTAGTTAGTGATAACCAACTAATTAGGCCTTTTGGAGGGAAAAAACCGGCAAAATTACCTATCGAACAAAACATTCTCGAGCCACGATGAAGATAAAAACTTAGACTTTTGTTAAAGGACTGAAATACTATTGTTTCTCCACGAAAAAAATATTAC
The DNA here is from genome assembly GCA_000803305.1 of Toxocara canis. Classification (NCBI taxonomy): domain Eukaryota; kingdom Metazoa; phylum Nematoda; class Chromadorea; order Rhabditida; family Toxocaridae; genus Toxocara; species Toxocara canis. The sequence continues at coordinate 337,702 of JPKZ01002011.1, read as the reverse complement.
TGCACATGCAGTGCATGAAACATATATAAATTTTGGGCCAAAAATTCTTTTCGGAACTCAGTGACACCTGTCAGACCAGGATATAGTGAAGACAACATTGCAACAGCGCTGTTTCAGCCACCTAGCAATATCGATGTCGATGGTTTGTTCGAAAAAGTAAAAAGTAATACAACAAAAGTTTGTACAACAACTTACGGTGCTCTGTATTAATTTCCCAAAAACTTAAGCCCAGTGCTATTTTACAAACTCTTACCATTTTGCACACCCTCATAAACCGCTAAATTTGATGCGCCTAAGATTTTAACACAGTTATAACGTAAACACGCCAGCAGTATTTGACGCAAGAAGGTAATGAGGGACCATCTTATGCCAAAAAGTTATCACTCCCCTCTTACCGTGGCGTTATGCACATTTCAGCTTTGTTGCATTTACAGTATATCTGGTGAGAGGAACCAAGCAACTAAAGCAAACCGTATAGGACCCGCTTCCAGATAACGCTTTAACTCGGCATCATCAACAGCTAACAAAGCCACTTCTAGAGTTGAAAGAGTTGTGGGTAATATCGAAGAAGCAACCTCGTTCGGTAGGAGAGTGAGTCATATCATGGTCCAAAAATTGTCCGAATTGCATTAGCATATGTGTGAACTTGTGATGATCATAAGGTCGATCAAAGTGAACAGCATTCGAAATGGCCCGTGCCGACGGTAACTGAACACCCAACACTGACATGGACCGAGGACTGTCGATGCCTATAATGAATAAGAATTGCCCAAAAAAAGGGAACATCGTCGACCTGATTTCAACTGTAGCTAAGCAATATTTGTTCATGATCATGAAGGAGATGGAATCAAGTGTGCGACTGCCTCCTTCGTTCGACGATGTTGGCCGAAAGACAGTTTAGTGCATTAGTCCGCTGAAAAGCAATTCTGCAATCCATTTCTCTCTAAACTTTTAGTGGTTGTCACACTGTCATAGAGCCTCTTCACGAGGTTAAAAATTACTAATCTTATGGTAAAGGTTATTTCGCTACTAGCTATTGACATAGAATAATAATTGTTCTGCTTCCAAACTGTTATCGTTGTGTTCGAAATAAGAGGACATATTTCGCAATAAGCTTATTTGCCTACCCTTTAAGAAATAGAATGAAAAATCAAAAGTTCGCTAGCATTAACCCTTTACGGTCCACCATTCAAGTTGATATACATTACCACATCAACTTTTCTGTTTTTCTTTTAACAATTCAATAAACTTTATTACCATCTTCATATGCCGGAGGAAGAAGATGAAGTAACGGTCCAAAAGCATTTGCAAAATGTGGATTACGAAGATTGTTGCACCATCCAGAAGCGGTACGATACGGAGTTGTATGATCGCATGGAAGATTCTTCGGAAGACATTTATCGACCGACCCACCGGGACCAAGAAATGCCGTAAAATTGCCGACAAATCTATAGCGCACACATAACATTACAATACGATAAGCCAACATTTGCACTTTGGACACTGCTAATTGGAAGAAGAGGAAAACGAAAATTAAGGAAGAATAAAGTGGAGTAACTTGTTAGAGTCAAGTGATTGAAAATTGCAACCCTAATCAACCTCCTCAGCTTATTTGGAATGATCCGCTCGTTCAATGGAGGTTGAGTTCCGTTCCAAAGAGTAAGCATTTCCAAATGAATTAACAACCAAGCTGCCATCTTGAATGCGAACTCAATAATGTCAGATTTAAAAATAGCAAGAACACCCTTCAAAAAATGTGGGCTTTTTAAGGCTAATATTTATTTGACAATATTCGAGGCTAATCAATTGCTCACATGACATGGCTTTCCATGCTGTTAAGGAGAGCTCCAAAATCTAGAAATGTCCGCGATTCCGTTTTGGTTCTTTTATACTATTCGCAAGATATTTTCTCAAAAAGACTTACGTACTAACGTCGATCTGAGGCAATAACCTTTGCAAGGTCGAAATATCAAGCTGCAGTGGCAGTTTTTCGCCATTATCGAGACCTCCTCTAAAATCGAACAAAAGCAGAAATAATGTATCGTCCTTAAATCATGTGTTAACCACACACAAAAGCTTAAAATCATTTAAGATTCTTTCATTCTTTATTCCTCGTTAAAAACGCGACCGCTAATATTACTAATTAAGAATTTCGCTGATTATATTTGCTGGAAAGAATTTCATTTTGTCTATGTAAACCGGACGTTTATCTTTTGGTAACGGAATTTTTCGAATGGATGTCGTGAATTGTATAAAAAATCAGCTGAGATCGAATGTCCAACGACGGTATATTTGAAATGATAAAAAGCATTGAATAATTTCCAAGCATATGACTGATTATGATAAAATGCTTCAGTGAAATTACCTTGCACATATGAGAAAATTTTCTCGAGTGCACAAAAGTTGCTAGAAAATGAAATTTTTGATTGGTTGACAGGTATCTTCGAACTAAATGAATTCCATACCCTGACATCAAAATTTTTGTAGTTTGAAGAAGAACGTCGGAAACTTTGGCCACTTCCAGCGCTTCCCGTTTGGCTCTCATCATCTTCCCATAGGACAATAGTGGATCTCCAGATTTGAAGTCTTGCTGATCTGAACACTTATGCAGTTATGGAAACAAACCTCCCAAGTAAAGCTTTATTTGTTAATGAAAGAAACTGAGATGCGGGTAATTGGAGACGCTACTTGAAAAGTGACGTTACTGGCCACCCAGAGATATGTAAGAAACTTGATAATTACAAATCTGTGCAGACCACCAAAAGTGCATTTTCAATCAGCTGAGATTACCACGACTTCATATGATTCGTGTTAAAAAGATGATGCTTAAACATTCACCCGTGACGGCTAAAAGCACTAAAGAAAACTCTTCGCCACAAAAAGTTTTTCTTGAGCCCTAAAATCAGTTCGGAATTCTCGCCTGAAATGATATGTAAAGCATTTGAGAATTTCTTTAAAGCAAAAAACTTACTTCTCCTAATATTGCGTTCTTCTTTCTTGCGTCGCTCTTCCACTTCTAATTTGCCAAGAGCGAGCGCTTTCTCGACAGATGCCGTCGTAATAGGCATCTCGAGTTTTGGCGCATCATCTCTCCACTTCGAGAAATCCGGACCTGCTAGCAAGGAGCTGTTGCACAAAAGCGGATAGTTGCTGAAAATGTAGCAAGAGTTAGCTCGCAAAGATCTGGACCCAAACCTTAGCGCAGCTGCCACGAACTGACTGAAATACCTGGGCCCCCTCTAGGAAATGTTAGCCCAAATCTTGTAGCGGTTGCCAGCACAAGGATCTAGCCTTTAGAAAGTGTTAGTCAAAACAAAGCAAACTGCTGCTTTAACAGCTTGTAGATTATAACGTAAATTACCCGATAACAGTTTTCTTGGCATGTACTGACGCTCGCTAAAGACTCGAGTGCTTCTATTTCAATCAACAACTTCGATCGATGCTTCTCTCTAATTCTATACTGCCTTGTGAGCTCAAAGCATATTGCAAAGGAGAATGAACATAGGGACATTTCAAAATTGTGAGACAGGACTGTAAATAGGACAGACCCTCTAGACTTTTTGCATGTCTCTTACCGCAGGAAGAGAAGTAACGATTAATCAAAATTGTAGCAGAATCGTTCGTTCACAAGAAGAAATTCGCTAACTCATAAGCGTCGATCGCCTGGAAAGCCATCGGCTGAATGCGTTCCATATATTCTGTATTATCGCATATTACTTGCGCCATTGTTGTCTTCTTAATCTCGGTTAATTGCTCTTCCGTAAAACCCGATGGTGAGAGATCGTTTTCGTACCAAAATCGATCACCCCGCTTCGTCTAAATTCGAGTAGCTGTTCAATCAGTCATCGTTCACTTGAAAATTTTTGATCTGATCATAACGTGCAATGGAAAACGCCGGTTGGTCCCATAAAATTAGCATCACATTTTATCTCATTCTTTGATATGCTTGTATATTTGTGTGTACAACAGATATGAAAATCGATAATAAACTTCAAAGCACAAAGTGATTTTTCGAGAATTATGAGTTTACTCCTAAACACTTTGCTCTAAACTTCGATTCCAATCGGATCTTTAACGTTAGTTAATAGAAAAAGAGCTATCAGTACAATAATGTAGCCTGAAAATAACATTCACACAACGAAAAGTAAATTTTGGAAAATAGAATCGAAAAGATCACTCATTCGAAAATGTAGGGTTTCAAAGTAAGATGCAAAGGGATGCAAAGGCAGTTGTAATTTCATCGATTCCCGTATCGATGCAGCTGACAACCATGCCCACGCGTGATTGATCTGACCAGTTTCGGAACGCCTGGTGGTCAACCTACTGGCGATCCGTAGGAAAGCAGCCGAAAATCGAACCCACATCTTCCGGCGTACGGAGCGAAAGCTCTACCACTGAGCTACTGCCAACCTATCAAAGTAAGATGATACCACAAATACGATGCTCATCTTGTTGTGGTCGCAGCATGCTAATGAACACAGTTGGCTAACAACGCATCATTTTCTGATCAAAACTCCAATCCATACAATTATCGAGGAGTTCAGTTTTTTTGACCAGTAATTTGCAAGTCGTCCGCATGGGACTATGGAAATTTATACGTAGTCAACGTAATTCACTATCACTACTTAATTACCTTCTGAAATTGAAGCGACATGATGCAGCTGAAAGTGGCACCAACAAGAGCACCATGCAGAGGTTTTTCTGCTAGTCCAAGGATGAACAAGTCGACATCTTCAACACTTTTGAAGCATCTGGCCAAGCGTCGGATTGTTTCAGCACCACCAACCACATCGTCGATCAAATCGTCCCATGTATTAACCTACAATCAGCTGCACGGTCATAGCACTCATCAATTCTCGCTGACAAATGAGCTCTTGTGAACTATGTGAGATAAAAAAAGTGATTTTTTAAATTAAAAAAGTTTTTAATAATGATTGAGTTTTTAATGATTTTTCGTTGAAAATTTTTTATTAAAAATAATGATTTTTTAATTAAAAAATTAAATTAAAAAACGAGTGATTTTTGCAGCAGAACTCGACCATTTCAATGATCGTCCGATTCGTTTGCTTTGTTTGAAACAAAATGTTCAATTCGTATCGAAATAAGAAACAAAATATTTGCTGATCGTTGACTGAACCTAAAAACTTCTTGAAATCATAAATTAACAGACGATATTAAGAGCACCTTTCCACCACCACAGTACTGTCTCCACACCGTGTATGGCGGGACGCCATGATCTCTTCCTGTTTGCAGAATCAGTGCGGCCAAATCCAGTCCAAGATTACCGACACCTTTGAAGAGTTTATCGCGGAATTCATCAGTCATGTGTAGACCGGGCCGATGGATTGACTCACGAAGAAGATACCTGAATGAAAAGTATTTGTAATTTTCAACGAATACAGTTTTCAATAAATACTTAAATAAATATTTTTAATGAAATCATCATCGAGACGACTTCTTTTTGATATCTTCGACTCTAAACAAGTCTTATTCATGAGCGGCGCTGCTATGTTTCCACGTACGCATTGCGTCGTTTGCAGTTCCGTTAACTAATTGTACGGTCAGTGACTGCAGTTGTGCATTACAGTTTCGCTCGATGGATTTGTCACAGTATAAAGTAATATTGTCAAGACAAATGATGAAACATCGATTGTCTCACTTTTGTGCTGTTGGCAGTAATAAATAATAATGTTTGTAAATTTTTCGCATTGAGTTTCTAAGTTTGTATTTGGTGATTGACTTCCTTCATTATTTTGACATTCACTCAATTCTTTTTGAAAAGTGTGATGCTTACATTATTTTCTTGTAGGTAGTGCTTGCATAAATCCTGTTCACCGTTCATTCTTCGACAAAAATCACATTGATAATGAAATGAGCAATTTGCAAAAACCATACAACAGCAACTAGCATATCACGCTTCTAAGATGAAATTTTCCGTTTCTTGCATTCATAAAAAATCTACGCATCTAACCTGAAAACCCCTTCAATACGATCGTTGAAATATAGCGAGGCTGGATCATTGAAGTACTCGTTAAGTGGCCTATCGAGCATACGAACACCGTGAACGTCGTATTGCGCCATACGCGATCCAAAAATTGTGTAGAAAAACTGCAATGCAAAACATCGTATGACCAATAGTAAAGGGGTATTCTCAATAGAAGTTACATCCATGAAAACCCTCTTATTCAGATTCAGTTTCAGATGTCCTGATGGTAATACGAGCTCTCTAAGAATATGAACACATACTGGCCGGATGTATTAAAACGGGTCTTGAATTTATTATTTGTAGATGAGCCAAAAAAACATTTTGCAATCTTGATCAAGCTTTCGCTGAAATAAGAACGCTATAAACCATCGGATGATGCTAGAGATTTTACGATATATTCGCTAATAATTATCGAGATTGAAAACCAAAAACCAAATATGAAATAGCGCCTCTTCAAATCTTCTACGGTTTCATCACATCTAAAAAAACAGTTTCTGGAAATTATAAGAAGTAAATTTTTATTTGTTTTTGTTCAAGGCGTAAGTTTAAAAATACATTTGCTGATATTTTTAACGCAGAAAGTTTTCATCGTTGGTTTTACACCAGTTGAAATATCTATTTAGCTTAATGAGCTGATTATCGGTATCATACAGGATATCACACAGGAATATAAGTACTTGTGTTTACTCTTTATGAGGTCCAAAAATTGAACACAAACTTAACCACTCTGTGTCGCTACCATACATATATATAATTTGATTTATAAAGGAGTCTAAATTTAGGAATGAACGATTAACTTATAAATTTCTCAGCATTCACACAAGTTTACTCCTTTTTTCAAGAATATATTAAGCTGAGGCCCATTTTAAATACTATAATACATTAAGTAGCCTCGAATAGATCTTCGCATCCGAATTTTGCAATAAATAAAGTCCTTCGAATTAGGTCCGTTTTGGGAATGCCTTTCTTTTTTCGAACAATAATCTCGCCTCCCTAATTTTTTCATAACAATTTACACCTGATTTCTCGAATATTAACGGTGTGTTTTTCCTTGCCAGCCTCGTCACAGTAAAAACCTGTATATGTACAGTCATGAAAAAAAAAGCAGGTTCCACACTTTCAAATAGGACCTCTTCTGGGAAAAGTCTTCTACTTCGATATCTCTTGAAAAATATGATTCTAAGGGAGTCTGTCCGAGGGGGTATGGGATACATGCATCATGAGTCCATGTGACCCGCAGTAACCGGTTAATTTTTGAAGCAATCGCATGTGATGTCAATAATATGAAAGCAACTGATGGTGAACGAACTGAGATGAATCAAAACTGAGGGTAGACCACCTGCCCAACAACCGCTGCATAACTGTTGATGATCGACGCGTCCACATCAAGTGAATAGCTGTCACCGAACCCGAAGGGTTCCGACTGTAATCCATATTTCATCCAATTCTCACGACCGACCACGATTGGTAGAAACTCATTGTAGGTAATATGCTGCAACTGTGCGGCAACGATACGTCGACTCTCCTCGAAAAGCTGCTCATCGGTCCATTTCGGATTTATTGCCTAGAAACGACAAAGACATTGCTGCATGGCGGTGAACGAAAACTTCTAAAATGAGAAAAGGCATTAAACACATTTTGTTGAGGCGCAATATAAACGAGGATGTGCGGCCAGCATTGCTACTCATAACTAGAATCTTGAGTCTCGAACCTACCATTTTCATCAAATAAGCAAGCAATGCCTTTGCAAAGAAGGCGTATGAGGAAAAGCAGGTCAACCATGATCGAGAAATTTAGATGTGTCTTGCTGATGTCACATGCAAACCGTTTCTACATCAACCACTTTGAAAATAACAACATGTAAAACTTGAACGACTATAAAAATTCTGTGGCGTTACCCAAGTTTTGCGCTACCCAAGTAATTTCGAGCGATTTTTTATGAGATTTTCGAAACGTAGTAAAATTTACGAGAACAACATTTGCATGAATCAACAATAGCTTTTTTACTGCCTATGAAAAATTACAAGAAGACCAGAGACAATTCAAATGAATTTTTCCTGCCCGATATGTCGATTTGTCAAATAGGACAATTTCGCCTTAACCTATCTAAGAGTTTTTTTGGGAATTCTCTAATTATATTTTTTACTAAGATGTTTCCTCTTCTTCGCAAATGGTCGCCTCGATCAGAAATAGGCAGAACCCATACAACGGCACCGTTTCAAATTAGTGCCGTTAATTGGATTGAAATGAACATATTTTGATGGATTTTCTTGTGTGCCATAAATGCGCTCAACGTCGTTGAGATGAAATCATCAATTATATTCTTTTTTTTCGTAAATATTTGCACATTCATCCAAAATTGCTGACCGTTTCCTATTTTCGACAAAAAACCGTAGTGCTTTGCCCTCTTTTTCACATTCAAATCGTACATCACTATGTTCATCTCTACTGGATTAAGTTCGCGCAATTTTGGCAAAAAAAACTCTTTCGCACAAAATCAGCCAAAATTGAGGACAACAAGTGGAAGCAACAGATAGATGAGCATTTGTGATTCGGATACACTTCACACGAAAACCTACCAATAAGCTTGCAGCAATTCGATTATGCTGCCGTATCCAAATGGTGTGTAGTGTGGTGACCGACGGAAGAAAATTGACGTGTTCAGTTCCGCTCATAAAACAAATTTTGCCACCATTCGATGCACATGCACTTGATGCGGTCAGCATTGAGTCGATTATTTTCGAAGTGGGAGGCATTTTACCATTGATTGATTCCACGCTCGTCAGTAACTGACCTGGTTTTTTTTTAAAGAAAGATCAAACTTTTAAAATATGAAGACCAAATATCAGTCTTGTTGAAGACAATTGTTTTAATAACTTCCTTTCAACTTTGCCAAGCTCAAGACCTGTTTCCCAGCCCAGCGGATACAGCTTTCGCTTGATATGCCAAAAGACTGCGGTTCGACTCCCGGCTGCTCTGCCCGAGGATCACTAGCAGGTTGACAACCAGGAGATTCAAAAAAAATCTATTCTCTATAGGGCACTGCTCGCAATGACCATAAATTTTTTTCTTAAAAACTTCAAAAGATAGCAATCCGGTCATCATCCTAGCAAGAATTGTAAAACTGCCCTAGGTGAAGTGATTTGCTCACATTCAAGAACAGCTGCCACAGAGAAATGACGAGAAATATCCTACGTTTCGTGTCAGTGTTTCCGATTGTAAGAAATTGTTGAAATTTGGGCCGAAACAGATGATAGGTAATTGTTCGCAAATCCTGCACTGTTCAAACATTCCCTATATTCATTCGTTTGGGCTTCGTCTCTCTTACAAATCTATGGCAGCGATGTTTTCAACAAACTCCAATAAACAGCTTTATTATTTCCTAATTTGTACTGCATTTTCGCATGAATAAGGAAGAAAAAGTCAATTTCACACGTAAACGTGAAGGTCATTCCGTTTATTAGAACTGAACAAAGAAATCTTTCGAAAAATCTTTCGTTGAACAAGGTCGACAAGTTAAATCTGCTAGCCAAACAAGTACTCTGCTCAACAACTTTTTTAAGCAGCGAACTCTCTGAGAACTGGTTATAAATGAACAACCAAAAATGAAAAATTACGCAGCCCTTCTCGTACCACTCAAATTAGATGCCAAATTTCAAGAGTTTTTGAGGAGTACATAAAAGGAATATGCTGATTTCAGCAACTTCTTGATATCTGATAAAGGAGAAAGGGACGAACAAAAAAAAGGCACAGAAACCTGCTAATGAAAGCTGTTCCGCCGAAAACCAATATGAAAGGAAAGAACTTAATTCAAACAGTATACATTGACTCTTCAAAGTTGACAGACCTTGGTCGCTGTCGAATCATACATCCAGACATCGTCATCACAAAATTCATTTAGCGTCCTGGCTGCTGATGCTGTTCATCCGGTCTGCCATTTTTCGCGTTTCGTCAGCCCTATCCCAACATTTGCACACATTTGCACGCGTAGGAACACATTTGAGAATTAAATGGGTAAAACTTAATGATGAAAAATAAATGAACTGCGTGAATGCTAACCATCTCTAAAAGTGCGAAGAACGCTGCCTCGATTGGGTGTGCTCCCATAGATGACGCTAGCATCCAAATAACTTGTTGCTTGATTGGCTTGTTCTCGCGGTCCTAACGCACAGAACTGCCTTGGAGCCAGTGTGGTCCTCGCGTATGGCATACAGTTTAAGAAACCACCATAGCGAGGATCGTCGGCGTCAACGATTACTGGCAAACATTCTGGATGCAAAGGCTCCGATGAACAACATGGCAATGGGATATGCCGTCCTCCTAAAAATTCATACAAAATCAACTTCTTATTCCAAAACATATATCTTCAACAAAACGCAGTACTACTGTCGATTAAAATAATCTGAAGCAATTAAAAGCAACGATCTCAATTTCTATAACAAATGTTCACATAAGACTGCTTCATTTGCTCATCTACGTATGCTAATAAAATTCTGCTTTCTCGTTAATTTGTTGCAGTCTAGGACAGTTATTTATCGGGCGTAGGGCTAAGCTTGATCCATTCTGACTAATATTTGAAGTAGGTTTCATAGTCAGCATACGCAACTACGATAACACAAATTGATGACAAATACGACATCAGGGAAATATAAACTTGCGGCGGTAAAAGTAATTCTGCTCGTGGAATGAAAGCAGAAGACTAATTTTGAAACAGATGATCATAAAATCATTGCCATATAACACCACAGAATCGTGGACATACTACAGAATATTTAGGACTGGGTTCAGTGACAGTGAAAGGCGAAACTCTAAAGATATCTTTCTCCTCATTGTTCTTAGTGAATGGTAGAACTATTAACGTTGTAAGAACGTGTGACACTACAAATGAAGAAACCAAGTAGAGCTTAATTAAACCAACTAAAACTTAACTAGCCGACTTAAAACTTAATCAAATCAAATAAAACTTAATGAGTTTGAAAACAACATTACCCTGTGATAGTTGAACGCTACCAATGTGCACCATATCGGTATAGACGAAATGAGCCCAATGCGTGACGAGCATATTCACTTTGAGCGGTTTCTGATCTGACTCACCAAACAGAGAATTCGACAAGAGACGAACATTCGGCAGTGGAGATTCGTCAACAACCGAGACACGAATATCACTGATACCTTAAAAGTTTCTATGAATGCAATCAAACCGTTTCGGTATCTTTGCAATCGAACTGATAATGATCTTCGTTCATCTTTTACTCTCCATGTGTGTATTATTATTTGCCACATAATAAGCGATGAACAGTGGATGACGAGGGAGAGAACGTGGCTAATTAAATTTGTAAGATTATAACATGTTTGGAGATTTTTTTTTTCGAAATTTTTGTCGTATAATCCATTGTATGGTAGATTTGGGACATACTTTACTCTTCAGAATGATCGAATAATATGAGCGTTTCCAATTCTATGCATTCAAAGAACGAGTCATTGGAGGGTGTTTTTGAACATGGTTCTTAATTTTATGCTTTCGAAATAATTGAATATGAAACTTTGCATAATTCTATGCATTTGAACTGCGCGTTGAACATGATACGCATATTTCTATAGATACGCACAACTGCATCGATTCACTGCTTTTCCGTTTGGAACGACTTTAAGAGAGAATTATTAAAAGTTTTTTCCATACTCTTATAAGTCGCAGTTCCATTTATAAAAAGAGTCGTTGCAGCGATCGTTACAACTAAAAGCTTACTTCGGATACTCATGAGGCAATCATCAAAACAACGAATAAGCTTTTACTATATGACTTCTTCACCGATAGCCTCAGCATAATTCTATGAAGAGCTGTGTCACTCTGAGATTATGGGTGCAATCATAAGTCCCATCATATTAAGCACCGCAACGTTAATGTGCTAGCGGAAAAGACAACGTAATATCGCCTCCAGCCAATCTTATAATTCAAAAAAGAAAAATGAAAAGTATGACTTTCGAGAAATCGAAAAGTTCACCATCCGAATAAGCGGGCTTAATTAGTCGTTGCATAGGTGCATAATTTGCGCCCCATGATGGACGTTTAACGTTGTTGCATGTGCCATCGATTGTCCGAAATTTACTCGATGGACATTCGGTGGGTTTCAACGGACAAAATCGCTCAATATCGGCAATTATTCGCGATGAAAAATCCGATAATGCAACTCCTTCTCTGAATATAATCAATAGTGAGAATTTTGAGAAGTAAAACTGTGTAGATAAATTTTTCATTTGCTACCATCTTCACCATTTGTCTACACAAAGTGCCTGGTTCCTACAGCAATCGCTTTATTGGCCAAATGGCGAAGATTTCGACAAAAGATCTAGTAGTTGTAGTGGCAATATCGATCGTTAAGCACCTCAGTGATCCAACACTGACTTTAGTGTGCCGAACAGAGTTGTTCGAGTTTCTATTACTTTCAAGTTGAATCTATGACTCGTAAGCGCGCTTGAAACATAGACCACTCTGGGCTGAATAAAATACCGAGTAAATGATGATAAATGAGGTGTTGTCCCAAAGATGACAGCTCGAAAACTATGCAATTAAGTGGGGATGGAGAGGTGAGTGAACATGGAGGAGGGTTATCGCAAATATTGAAAAAGTACATACTGTGACAGTAGCAACTGGGGAGAACGATTGTAGAGAGAAGTCGAAAAATGTCTTTTTTCACAATTATTCTCGAAATTCTCTTTTTTCCATTCACTCCATCACAATCGTGCTTTTTTGTATTCTAGGAGAAGTACATATCAACAGGGACAATGTTCTAATGAATTTTTTGCGAAACAGAGTTAGGCGAAGAATGGAAAAGACGAGAAGACTGGAAAAAACTCTCCCATGCTTCTGCCTCGAAAAAAGGCTCCGATGAACAACATGGCAATGGGATATGCCGTCCTCCTAAAAATTCATACAAAATCAACTTCTTATTCCAAAACATATATCTTCAACAAAACGCAGTACTACTGTCGATTAAAATAATCTGAAGCAATTAAAAGCAACGATCTCAATTTCTATAACAAATGTTCACATAAGACTGCTTCATTTGCTCATCTACGTATGCTAATAAAATTCTGCTTTCTCGTTAATTTGTTGCAGTCTAGGACAGTTATTTATCGGGCGTAGGGCTAAGCTTGATCCATTCTGACTAATATTTGAAGTAGGTTTCATAGTCAGCATACGCAACTACGATAACACAAATTGATGACAAATACGACATCAGGGAAATATAAACTTGCGGCGGTAAAAGTAATTCTGCTCGTGGAATGAAAGCAGAAGACTAATTTTGAAACAGATGATCATAAAATCATTGCCATATAACACCACAGAATCGTGGACATATTACAGAATATTTAGGACTGGGTTCAGTGACAGTGAAAGGCGAAACTCTAAAGATATCTTTCTCCTCATTGTTCTTAGTGAATGGTAGAACTATTAACGTTGTAAGAACGTGTGACACTACAAATGAAGAAACCAAGTAGAGCTTAATTAAACCAACTAAAACTTAACTAGCCGACTTAAAACTTAATCAAATCAAATAAAACTTAATGAGTTTGAAAACAACATTACCCTGTGATAGTTGAACGCTACCAATGTGCACCATATCGGTATAGACGAAATGAGCCCAATGCGTGACGAGCATATTCACTTTGAGCGGTTTCTGATCTGACTCACCAAACAGAGAATTCGACAAGAGACGAACATTCGGCAGTGGAGATTCGTCAACAACCGAGACACGAATATCACTGATACCTTAAAAGTTTCTATGAATGCAATCAAACCGTTTCGGTATCTTTGCAATCGAACTGATAATGATCTTCGTTCATCTTTTACTCTCCATGTGTGTATTATTATTTGCCACATAATAAGCGATGAACAGTGGATGACGAGGGAGAGAACGTGGCTAATTAAATTTGTAAGATTATAACATGTTTGGAGATTTTTTTTTTCGAAATTTTTGTCGTATAATCCATCGTATGGTAGATTTGGGACATACTTTACTCTTCAGAATGATCGAATAATATGAGCGTTTCCAATTCTATGCATTCAAAGAACGAGTCATTGGAGGGTGTTTTTGAACATGGTTCTTAATTTTATGCTTTCGAAATAATTGAATATGAAACTTTGCATAATTCTATGCATTTGAACTGCGCGTTGAACATGATACGCATATTTCTATAGATACGCACAACTGCATCGATTCACTGCTTTTCCGTTTGGAACGACTTTAAGAGAGAATTATTAAAAGTTTTTTCCATACTCTTATAAGTCGCAGTTCCATTTATAAAAAGAGTCGTTGCAGCGATCGTTACAACTAAAAGCTTACTTCGGATACTCATGAGGCAATCATCAAAACAACGAATAAGCTTTTACTATATGACTTCTTCACCGATAGCCTCAGCATAATTCTATGAAGAGCTGTGTCACTCTGAGATTATGGGTGCAATCATAAGTCCCATCATATTAAGCACCGCAACGTTAATGTGCTAGCGGAAAAGACAACGTAATATCGCCTCCAGCCAATCTTATAATTCAAAAAAGAAAAATGAAAAGTATGACTTTCGAGAAATCGAAAAGTTCACCATCCGAATAAGCGGGCTTAATTAGTCGTTGCATAGGTGCATAATTTGCGCCCCATGATGGACGTTTAACGTTGTTGCATGTGCCATCGATTGTCCGAAATTTACTCGATGGACATTCGGTGGGTTTCAACGGACAAAATCGCTCAATATCGGCAATTATTCGCGATGAAAAATCCGATAATGCAACTCCTTCTCTGAATATAATCAATAGTGAGAATTTTGAGAAGTAAAACTGTGTAGATAAATTTTTCATTTGCTACCATCTTCACCATTTGTCTACACAAAGTGCCTGGTTCCTACAGCAATCGCTTTATTGGCCAAATGGCGAAGATTTCGACAAAAGATCTAGTAGTTGTAGTGGCAGTATCGATCGTTAAGCACCTCAGTGATCCAACACTGACTTTAGTGTGCCGAACAGAGTTGTTCGAGTTTCTATTACTTTCAAGTTGAATCTATGACTCGTAAGCGCGCTTGAAACATAGACCACTCTGGGCTGAATAAAATACCGAGTAAATGATGATAAATGAGGTGTTGTCCCAAAGATGACAGCTCGAAAACTATGCAATTAAGTGGGGATGGAGAGGTGAGTGAACATGGAGGAGGGTTATCGCAAATATTGAAAAAGTACATACTGTGACAGTAGCAACTGGGGAGAACGATTGTAGAGAGAAGTCGAAAAATGTCTTTTTTCACAATTATTCTCGAAATTCTCTTTTTTCCATTCACTCCATCACAATCGTGCTTTTTTGTATTCTAGGAGAAGTACATATCAACAGGGACAATGTTCTAATGAATTTTTTGCGAAACAGAGTTAGGCGAAAAACGGAAAAGACGAGAAGACTGGAAAAAACTCTCCCATACTTCTGCCTCGAAAGTGAAAAGGTTTAGACTTGAGATAACTCAGGTTATTTATGAAGGTAGGCTAAGCAAGAAACAAATCCCTAACCTTTGTAGCTTCTGTGATGCCGCAACAGCCACAAGTGCGGCGAAAGAGCGCTGATGTGCAGTCGAGTCTGACTGCGTATGAGCTCCCCAAAACATCGTCGGAATCTTCATTTGATCGAGTGGATCTAGAAAGATTTGCCAAATTTGACATTTCACATAAATTTCTTCACTAGTACTAGTAATTTTCAAAACATTACGGCACAGTCCTGTTACGGGAATCGCAACTAAATTGGACATTCTGTGACTTGGGAAATTACCAAAAACGGAGCACTTTTAAACGCAAGCAACCGCTGGATTACATACCTATGTAGCTGCGTTATGCTGTAAGATCGAAAAGCTGTATAACTCCACTCATGAATACGGTTAACTATGTATGAATTTTGTTTCACCATCCTAGCACCAAAATCAGGCTCGTTAATTAGCTTTGTGCCGCCCATTTTTCTTCTAAAACAATAAGAGAATTTAGCCTTTTGTGTTCCGACGCATGAAGGCACAGGTGCCATAGCCAAAGTCAACGCAGGTCCGTAGATCATTTCAGGAAAATTTATTTTAACCGCCATGATTGATTCGTTCATACCAACGTGGTTTCCAGCGATGGTACGCTGTTTTCTTTGACATTCATATAATCGGCCGTCGACTATCACATGCAACAACCGCATAAAGAGCTAACCATAACGCAACGTATAAATGTGAGCATATTTGTTTGTGGCTAATTGGGAGAGGTAGTTGATTTGTGTTAAAGCGATTCAAAAAAAACACACATATCGCATCTCGATCCGCTGATAAATTTTTCACTCAGTTTTAACCAATCGCTTCTAATGCCAATAAATAGTGCAAAACTTTAATAATAATAACTCGATTTGTAAGTTTTGTTTTTTAAAGGTTACCAATACGTCACTCTACATTAGTCGACGATGGCATAAACATTGTGGATCATAGCAGTATCGTTAGCTTTTCGAGATAACATATTTTCGTCGCTTTACTGAGCGAATCTTGCGAAACGTTTGCGCTTTGGGCGTTTTATGGTGTAGCCAATGGCATTTGAAAATTCCAACGAACAAAAGCCTTCCAATAAGCTTACATGGATTATTGCATCATGTAGTGACAAAGTCGACGCCTTCCGATCATTTCCACGTGCAAATTAGCAGTTATTTTTCTTTTTGATAACCTCTCAATGATTGAGCTACAAATATGCAAATTTTGGGATCACTTAGACTCTCAACATAAGAAACTATTCTACACTTGTACGCTTATGGATGTCGCCACTTCAGCGTCGATCAACTCTGCTTTCTAACTGGACAATTGCGACGGTTATTTTATGAACGGAAATCAGTTTCGCAAGGAGTAGAATTTGTGAATTACTTTGCTAGAGCCTATTAATAAAACTAATATCCAGCTCACTTTTTTTGCGAATCATATGAGTAGCGTTTGCAAAAAAAAAAACTCACTTATACTGGTGACGAGCATAGGCTCGGTGTCCCGAAAAAGCATGTCGATCGACTTGTGTGCCTCTTCGAATGCGTTAGTAAACGCATCGGTGGAAGGTAAAAGAATCGCCGCATCCGAGCTCGGAAATGGCTCCACTATTCTCTTCGAAGACACTTCAAAAAAGCTAAGACTTTGATCAGCATGGCAGAATGATTTTTATCAAGTAGGTAATTGATCTGTGAAACTTTCGCGCAGACGATGAAGTGACGATACAAGCGTTGTACTAAAACGTTCAGCTTCGATCGTGCGGTTTTGACTCCACCGGTTCGTCGCCAACGCCCCGAGTGATGAACTCGAGAGCTTATCAACACGATCGCGGTTTCGATGAACAACAATGAGCTTCACGCAAACACTCAAAGGGTCCCCTCCCTACAGGACCGTGTCTGTGGTTCTCCCCCATATTTCTTCGCCTCTTCATTCTATTTTCGCAAACAGTGGTTGTTAATTTGCTTGGAACATCTTTTAAAGTTTTTAATATCCACTTACAAAAACACTAGTATATAAGCATAGCTAAACATTCAGCGTCTATTCACTCGTTATTCTCCACTAAGAGTTATACGGTGTATGAGGACGTTCCGATTTGAAAACGGATAGAATAACGTTTACGAGAGGATGGAAGCTATCTTCCGTCTTGCTTTCAATACCCCAGGTGCTCCCGATTTAGTTGAGCAATATTTTTATCTGCTGCTATACGGCTTCATTATGCATCATTTCAATACGTAAACGATCGCCCACTGCACCATAAGACACGGAGCAAAATATCTTCTTGCGCATTGCGAAATATTAAATTCTTTTCCGAAGTATTACCATTTGTTTCTTTTTGCTTTATTTATGTGAATAACTAATTATTTTGCTTCGTGTCTTATGGTATTCTCAAGTTATTCACAAAAACAAATATATTACTCATTAAACGAATTTTTTTCTAATCTGCAACGAAAATGATCACTACTATTTGTAGGTGAGGGTAGAAGACTGTTATCAAAAAAAGGTTACGCGGTAAGAAATAACCATCAATTCGTATTTTGGTAATACCATAGTAACCACCAATACCATAAAACACGAACCTTGTTCGTTTCGCTCTATGCTCGCCAAAATCTCGGACTTGAACTTGGTATTACAAAATTAATTTGGAACTGAGGAAACCAACTCGATCCTTCACTTTCCGTTTGTTTGCACTGTGATTCGTTAAAAAACCAATTAACGAAAACTCGACATATTTTCTCCATCTCATATTTCTTCTCCCGGTTTTGCCGAGTTCATGGACCTCTTTATTTGAATAAAGAAGAATTCACGTGTTCGATATACTATTTTGCCTTCGCTTTTTAAAAGGATTGTTGAGAGGGCGAGAATTTTGCACAATTTCGCTTTGTGTTATATGGTATTCTTAAGTTATTCACGAAAAAAAATACTGTCCCATCCTTAACAGCGGTGGAGGGCTTATTTTTGAGAGGAGAACCCATCGGGAAATGGGGAGTTTCCACGGGCGAACTCTTTTGTCGCCGCACTCCTGTGAGCAACAGTTCTGTACGTTACACGTATATACGTTTAAGACCGCAAACAATAGAAATATAACGAATTCCAGCTGGAATTTTGGATCCTTTGACATGAAGATGGGAGAGGGGACAAGGGAAGGCACACCAAAAACCAAGAAAATCTTGCACAGGTCCTTATAAAATATAAAGTGGTGGGCGTCGAGGAGTGTCCACAAATTACGCGGGTTCTAAGCGAAGCGCAGTAGTCAAGAAGGAATTACAGCTATCACCAAGAAGCGCCTGCGCATGTTAAGTGAGGCGATACAAAGTCGGGAACGTTGGCCGGAAAGTTTTAAGGGGAGAGATTTAAAACGAAAAAAAAAACCTTGGGGAGATATATAATCGAGTTTTTAGGGTATCTTTACGTATGTTTCTGTTAGTAAATCATTTGTAGGATAACTGACATGGCTGTTGACCAAAGGTGGCAACTTTAATAGGATACTGCTTACGGCTGAATTAGAGAAACATATCTGGCGCGTTCGCTAGACGCTTTAGGATCAAGAAATGAATTCCTGGAGTCTGTCATTGCTTGTTGCCAAAACAGGGATTGCTACATCGGTCAAAATGTCCGACGGAGACGGACAAAAATAACAATATCCAAATTGATCATCATGTGTCAAAGCAGTTGAAGCCGCACATAAAAACCATTACTACAAAAATTGTTCTGTTAAATTAGTCAATATTAACCTCACATACCTCGTGGACCTTTTTTGATAGCATTGTTATTGTCGAAAACATTAAGAAGGCAGTCGGCTCCTTTGCATTTGATTGAGCAAGTTGTCAAAGGGATTAGGCAAATGAACAAGAACGGCACGAAATATGCCGCCCTCATAAGTGACCCTGAAAATTTCCACTTGAGTCCAACGCATAATTAATTATATATAGAATTAAGTGTGCATCCATCGAAAGAGTCGCAGGGTTCAAGAAGTAAAAGAGATTCTAAACTGAACGTTTTTGACGTTGAAACGCTTCAACAAGCGTACATCATCGAGAATCACATTCGAAAGCGAGAATTTATTAAAACGAATACTTTCATCTAAACAATCTAAACATTC
Source organism: Toxocara canis (assembly GCA_000803305.1). Classification (NCBI taxonomy): domain Eukaryota; kingdom Metazoa; phylum Nematoda; class Chromadorea; order Rhabditida; family Toxocaridae; genus Toxocara; species Toxocara canis. The sequence goes on along the minus strand of JPKZ01002011.1, from coordinate 318,095 downwards.
AAACAGTTCAGACAATAATAAAGCCTATGTCAGTGCAATTTTGATATGAGCTGTACGGAGATTTACTGCAAAAAGAAATTACTACTTTAACGGTTATCAAAGAAATTTGGAGAAATATAAGAAGGAATTAGACGTGTTTATCATATTTGTATCGCTGAAATTGCAGTTGACCGAAATGTTTCAGTTCGCGGATTCATATACCAAATTTTCGCACTTAAGTCAACAAATAATTGAGAATGTATTCGGTGTCGATGGGAGAAAAAAGCCTGTTTTAAAGAGGAACGTATTCAACCTGAACGGAGTTTAAGAGCAAAAATGATCACTTCCAGAAGAAAAAAAAAACCAACGAATGGGATGAAAGTCTACTTAATGAGAACATTCAAGTTTTTTACAAAATCGCGAAGTTGTCATTTCTTTCTCGGAAAACTTCCAAAGCGAATCAATTCGCCAGCTTATTCGTTTCACAAAAATGGGCAAATATTTTCTCGCATGTTTTGAACTCAGAAAATAACGCGCAGAAAATGCTCTGCTAACCATTTGTTTCTGCAGAGTAAAACTCCAAAACTCCAACATAAAAAGAAATTGGCATTTTGTGCATACTGGTTTAGATGCTCAACAAACATTTTTATCAAATGCCTAACCAAAACGCCCACAGTACGCAATACAATGAAAGGCATAGCATACAACCTTGATTTGACGTAGAGCGAGCGTACCGTACATGGTACGCCAGAGTTTCGCAATTCGTAACAAAAAAAACAGTGCAAAGCACATCACCGAATCGTTATGCCCCTCTTTTTGCACACTACACTCCCATTGTAAGGCGCCTACTGTTTGATGCATGCAATAAACTCACATCTAAAAGTTGAAAGCATTGCTCGCTGTTGGAAAAAAAGGCTCTTTCACTAACAATTATCTAGAGACAGAATAAAGTACTACGCTAAACTCTCAGTTATACGACGAAGAAATTGACCAAGTGACAGCCGATAATGAGCGTTATGCATTGTGAAACTTTGATATATCTGTTAATTGATGAGTGAATAAACGACGCGTGTCGTACGCAACCTTCCTTGCTGAATGAGCGAAAATAAATTAATAAGAACGGATGAATCCTATATGTGTATGATAACTGTTACGATTTATCATGGTATAGCGTTATCTGTGCCATGTATTCTGAAAATATGAAGCATTATCGGTCATATCACGTGCCAGCCATTGAAAGTTTTCCAAGAACAAGCGATGAACTTCAATTGTTTAGAGACTTTCAACATGCAAAAGCTAGTTTTCTTCCCGTTCTATGATGTTAAATTATGGCTTCCTCGAATTACGGGATCCGCTCCCCCTCACCGCTCTTCCCCTTAGAAAGCGAAAAGGAACGAGAATCATGTTTCGCGTACTCGATCACATCGCATCAAAATCAGTTATAACATGAGCGACTTATATTCAAGATCGATACCATATGTTGTGTTAATGCGGTCTACAGGAAAAAAAGCACAAAGGATTTGGCAGAAGATCCTCAAATTATATAAATCCGCTCCATGATAAATACAGTAAACCAGTCCCTATTTGTAACTCTGAATATTACTAGCAACATCACTGCACTAGAACTGATGCTGGAACAAAGCTGCAAAAAAGCAAACATAAGGACGTAAAATGAAAGAGCTAAAGTGATGGGGAAAAATGAAAATAATATTGCCAGAATGAGAAGAAATTGTGAAATTAGGAAAATGAAATTAAGAAAGACACTTGATTTGATGCTAAAGTTGGATTTTCATGAGATCATCAGGAGAAGGCAGGTGCTAAACGAAGTTGGGAATTGCGAAATGAAACAGAAATTTTCATTTCTCACATTGCGTCAAAACACTCTCTTAAATGGGGAATATTCCACATATCTTCTAGCGAGGTCTCTCCTCTTCTGCGTTCTGTCCATTCCCTCTCTCATCTATACCTTCCCGTTCCACCACCCCCCCCCCCCCCCCCCCCCCTCCTTTCCACCCAGTGAGGAGGCAGGTGCCCACACACCCCAGTTCCTCATAAATGAAACCGTGAGTGAGTACTACGTTAGCAAACAACTCAACGATTAAATATGGTATTAAGATGAGCAAGAATGAATGGTCTGAAAGAGAGAGCTAAACGAATACTTTCATGGACACAATACTTTGATGGACACCATAATGAAAGAGCAGAGTCATCCAAACAATAGTTGTACATAGCAAAACTGTTTAGTTCAAAATGTGCTGCACTTAACGTCAAAATGAGAGTACGAGAGCAATTCCTCCAATAGATTCAGTATATTCGAAGGGCAAAAACGCAATTCTTAAGTACACATGAAGATTCTATTGCATGTGAGGCAATCGTATTTTGAATGAGTGTTTTGCGGCTGATGATTAAGACCATTTAAGGCAATCCTGTTCCGTAATGCTCAAACCGGCCGCGCTTCAAAACGTCAAATTATTTATGGGATCAACAGTTTTCCTTTTCAAAAAAATCGAGTGGTAGTCAGCAATTAACTAACCATTACTACATTTTTTTGTGCCGAAAATGATTGTGATCCTGTAAAAACTAATGAGAGTTATTAATGAGAATTCCTTTATTGCCTATTTCCCAGCGGGAAGGGATAGAGCGAATTGGAGCAACAATTGGAAAATTAAAACAATAAATGCAAAATTCGGTAAGCGAGTTCGATTTTCTTGATTTTCATTGTTCAAAAAAACGCATTTCCGACTAAAACCGTAAAAATTTCCTTCTCAATCAGTCCCCTATGAAATGCTTTGACCACAACAATTGCTTTCATCTCCCTTTCCTCACCTCACCGTCAATATTAATCATTCTATCACAAATCATTAAACTAATGAGAACCGAATAATCGCATGGTATTTTGAATTTGTCGATGATAACGAAATCAAAAAATAGAGGAAGAAGTGAAAATATACTCACTGACGGTATGCAGCAAGAACGAAATCAGGATGGCAAAACTCAGCAACTGGAATCGAACTGAGATTGTTGTTTTATAAAAGCCACATGGAACATAAGGGAATGGTTCGAAAAGTATAGATTCAACAATCACCGAGCAGATGCATATTTTATACAGGTTTGATGCATTAGAACAAAAGTTGCTGAACAATTTCAAGGACTAAATTCATACCGGAACATAGTCACATGCATTGACCTTGTTCCATGCTCAACAGCTCTGTTTTGGTTTCGTATTCCAGCTTGGGATTCTTTTGTAGGAAGCTTTCGCCGGGTTGGGTTTAGCCAAAGCTTCCTAAAAATCCGAAAAACCGAAACTACTGGTTTCGTTCCATCGACGTTAGATGTACAGTTTATAGCTGATAACTGCCGGTCTTATGTGCAATACTTGTTTTTGAATAAAGTATATATTTCAAAACGTTCATTTTTTTTTTCATTTTAGGTAAACGATTTGTTACTGAGGGAAAGCAGGGCTCAATTTTTGTCACTAGTGACTATTCTATTGCGTGACATGTATTCTTCCCATCTACAAAGTCTCGCCTTCTTAATGAAATCCATCTTAAGAATTTAACTACCTTTGAGCTTTTAGCAAAATAAAACATCTCCTCCTCATTAGCCATATCCATCTCACTAAACCCTGTTAAAAAATCGTGCGAAATTCTTTCTCAGAGGATGCCTCAGTGATATTGCTGCGTTGAATTAGAACTATGACGTACAGCAATACAATTAACATATTTCCGAATCTCTACTGCTGCATTACGTCTGCTATTTTATAGTTAAATATGATTCGCACAAATGGTTTCACCTATATTTGAGGCCTCAGGCAGCTAAACTTTGCAGGAATCTCTTTTGTCTTGCGACCTTTGTTCTTTTTCGAATCAAAAAATTTATTGCGACACTGAACAAATCCATTTTGAACAACAATGTATAATATCATTTCAGATCTGTTTAATGAATTTTATTTCTAAACAGTAGCTGAAAACAGTTTATTTCTTTTTCACTCTGAATATTCAAAACTTATGCAGTCAAAACCTAAGCTGCACATTAGTGTAACTGATCATTTAGTGTTGTTCGAATATACAACATTTACTTTAAAAAAAAAAACAAGATGCCATTCTAGTGCCAACAAACCGATATTCTTATTTTTCAGGCTTTTCTGCTAAAGAAGCTTTCGTTCACCTTTAATATCAAAAATTCGTTCAACTTTAACTGCGAAAATATTGTTGACGTATCATTTGTTTTAATCCGTTTTTTATTGCTTTCTTTTAAATCTTTATCATTTAACATTTATTAAATAAAAGTTTCGATAAGGATTGAAATTTAGACGAGCAATGTGTCGAATAATTTTCACCGTTACATAGTGGTATAGTACAGAATTCATTTAATTTGGCTATGGACGGCAATGCCAAACTCGTTAGCGCTCCCGAACATGTCCAATTATTGAAAACGATACATTGTTCAAGCGCAGCTATTCGAATAGCACAGCTTCCGTTCTGTAGAGTACTTCCAGCAAATCCGCATTGTACTTACAATTTGCATATTTATATGCCTGAAACGTGCAATTCACTGAACTCTTCGGAAAATTATTCGGGCAGAAAAGTGAGCAACAAAAAATTTTGACTTTACTAAGAAAAAGTATGATTTTACTATCTGCTTAGAATTATCTGTGGGGCAATAGCTTAGTGGTAGAGCCCCTTCGAATAGCACAGCTTCCGTTCTGTTGCTATCTCTTACCTAAAAGTGATACTTCAACAAAATTCGTAATACAGCTGCGGGCAACCTGAACGAAGAAGCCTCAGATGTCTATCAAAACCTTGACACTCGCAACCTTCTGAAATTTCTTCAATATTGAAATCAAGTCACATTAGAACCGCTTCTAATGTGATTTGAATAACCTGGAATGAAACTTTGCAGGAATCTCTTTTGTCTTGCGACCTTTGTTCTTTTTCGAATCAAAAAATTTATTGCGACACTGAACAAATCCATTTTAAACAACAATGTATAATATCATTTCAGATCTGTTTAATGAATTTTATTTCTAAACAGTAGCTGAAAACAGTTTATTTCTTTTTCACTCTGAATATTCAAAACTTATGCAGTCAAAACCTAAGCTGCACATTAGTGTAACTGATCATTTAGTGTTGTTCGAATATACAACATTTACTTTAAAAAAAAAAACAAGATGCCATTCTAGTGCCAACAAACCGATATTCTTATTTTTCAGGCTTTTCTGCTAAAGAAGCTTTCGTTCACCTTTAATATCAAAAATTCGTTCAACTTTAACTGCGAAAATATTGTTGACGTATCATTTGTTTTAATCCGTTTTTTATTGCTTTCTTTTAAATCTTTATCATTTAACATTTATTAAATAAACATTTCGATAAGGATTGAAATTTAGACGAGCAATGTGTCGAATAATTTTCACCGTTACATAGTGGTATAGTACAGAATTCATTTAATTTGGCTATGGACGGCAATGCCAAACTCGTTAGCGCTCCCGAACATGTCCAATTATTGAAAACGATACATTGTTCAAGCGCAGCTATTCGAATAGCACAGCTTCCGTTCTGTTGCTATCTCTTACCTAAAAATGATATTTCAACAAAATTCGTAATACAGTTGCGGGCAACCTGAACGAAGAAGCCTTAGATGTCTATCAAAACCTCGGCACTCGCAACCTTCTGAAATTTCTTCAACATTGAAGTCAAGTCACATTAGAACCCCTTCTAATGTGATTTGAATAACCTGGAATGAAGTCTTATATAGCCTTGGC
>JPKZ01002011.1:289717-303845 GCA_000803305.1 Toxocara canis | reverse complement strand
TGGGAGTGAGCATGTAGCTGTAGCGGTCGCATCTATATTTTGAAATGCCAATGAAAATTTTTGGCACAAAGTTTGTACCATGTGAGGCTACTAAAAACAAGCATCTAGCAATTGTATGCAGCAGATGTATCTCACCTCCCTTCTGTATTCGCTTTGACAAGGTCAATAACCCCGCCAACGACGAGCCTCGCAACGTGGACACTATCGCGACAAAGCCATAACAGTTCATGACCTCTGCAGTACTCTTCCATCTCTTCCTCAGTCTTCAGACTCTCCAGCTCTTCTAACAGCTCTTTCGGGTGATTCAGTTGCAGCTCCCAATCACTTGCACGGCGCACAGGAATCTAAATTTGTACATTTCGGTCCTCAAATGCAACTGATGAATGATACCGCAAAATCCGGAAAGCAGGCCACTGTCCTTCTCATGTCTTAGAATAATTCATTCTCAATTTATCCATGTTTTGCACGTCCGTCCTCTTCAAAATGAGGCCTCCATCAAGGGTAATCGTATTTGAAATTCGAAGACGCTACAAATCATGAACTCATTTTTGATATTCAAGGAGGGTAACTCGGTTCTATTGGAACAACTGCATGTGTTATCATAAAGCGCATTTTTATAAATATAACACCCAACGTTTTTAGCCTTGATACGCACCGTTTTCATTCACGATTTTCAATCTATAATCGTAGCGTTAAAAATATCGTTGTTTTTTTGGCCATGATGAAATATACTAGTGCCCTAACGAAGCGCTGTTCCTTTACAGGTCAGAACAATGTTCAACTGATTTCGCTTTCAACAATTCTGCCTAAAGCGATGAGCAAAATACTTTAAAAGCTTCAGCAAACTAAAAGTCAGTACCCAATGCGCATACAGTAATCGACAATCAGCAAATATTTGTCTGCATAGATGTGGGAATCTAGGCGATTATAAATAGGAAGATCTTGATAAGCAAGCGTTATCCGATTTTAAACACCCAGACGTAGCGAATAAATTCCGAATAGATTAAAATAAAACTCTTTCTTTGCTAAATACAATAATCTTAGGAAGTCGATCACGATAACTACCAGAAGCGTAAAGTTGCGTAATTCAAAGCATCGTACTACTTGACCGCCCAAACATCATTTTTTTTCTTGCATTTTATCATATAAAAGCAATATGCGCTTATCACAAAGATAAATAATGAGTAAAGTTATCACTTTGATAGCATCATTGAGAAGTCCTTCGTTTTGAAGTCTGGCATGAATTAAAAACGTTCGTTCGGGTCGTTCCTGAGTGCGTTTTTTGGGATCATAAGGGCATTCATGCTTCATCATTACATCATCATATACATAGCCGAACGTCTTGCTGATCGACCTCGTGCCCATCGTTTTCTTTCGCAGAGACAATATCACGTCCTATCAACATCAATTAATGAACACATCTTTGATGATCACTTCAGAAAATACAAAAACGATGTGTGCTCGCGGTACGACTCAAAATGGCTAACACGACGACGACACGATTGGAAGGTTTTCGGATGAGCACTGCAAACTCGGCTATACCCACTGTTCGAGCGTTCTATCTGCTTCGGAGAAATGTGAACCTCCTCGACAAGGAGGTATGAGCTAAAAAATTAGCGCTGTTATATCTGCAATGCTGCAAGTGTTTATTAGTTGCGATAGACAATTAAAGCATTTCCTGTTGTTTCATCAACACGACGCTGTCGATTCGTGGACGAAATTTCTTAGCATCCGTCTCCGCCGATCAAGTTGTCGCAACAATCCCAGTCGAGAGAGGCATATTCGACTAAGGCGTTCAGCAGTAGTACAACAACTTGTGGACTGCTATATTGCGAATCTGAAGAGCTAGTTGATTCCACTTTTGCTTTAAAAAAAATAAATCGCTGAAAGAGTGAAACCTATCTAGTGATGAATAGTTTCAAGGGGATACAGTGAAGTGAATTGTGCATTGCTGCATGCGATAAATATAAAAATGTGAAGTGAAGCGAAAAAGAATCTTTTTTTTAAAAAGTACTTACCGAGAAAACTTAAGAATGAATTATTGATGCGACTGCGAACATTTTACGCTTAAAATGGTTCGCTCAATTGTTCACATGTATGCAAATGTTCTGACTTGTGCTTTTTGAAAGCGTTGAGCAATTCATACTCGCACATATAACATGAGCATGTTCGGGGTTCAACTCTAGGTACTATGAACATTCTGATATTGTAAACTATTGAGAAGCTGATAGTTTTAGAGATAAACTGATTTTTTTAGACATAAGCCAATATTTTTGGAGATAAACTGATACTTTTTGAGATAAGCTGATATTTTTAGAGATAAACCAATATTTTTAGAGATAAGCTGATATTTTTAGAGATAACCAGACGTTTTCGAACAGTGTTGTGGCAAGGACTTCTTTAAGAATATGGAATTCTCAGCAGAAAAAAACGCTGGAAGAAATTGAAGCTTCAATATTATTACTACTTTTTATTAGCAGAACAATTTGTAAAATCTAATTTCATTGAATTCAAAGCTACTTTAATTGCGAGAGATGTGAAAAATACTTATGCTTGCAACGCAATCAATATGTATTTGGGTTACAGTACTTAATACTCATATCACAACTTGTATCTAGGATATAAACAAGTCAAAATGGCTACTTACTGAAAGGAAATTGAAAGTTGGAAATTGGGATGAGAAGATTTAGGGCGGCTCATCAACATTAACACATTTTCAGAACCTCTATGAAGCTGCTGCACCACAAATCTGTTTACCATTTTCGAGTGTCAATGAGCGGAAAAGTTGAAGACCTAACAACTGATATGGCTCGATTATGGGAAAATATACGGAGCTCTCAAATCTCTGATGAGAACAAACGTTGCTAGCTAGCGTGAGAATAATACGCATAACACATTTTATACGAATTGCAGTCGACTGCAAAACAAATCATTGCATATTGTTCGATTGCAAAACAAATTATTGCAAATTGTTTGAATGCAAAACAAATCATTGCAAATTGTAAGTACATTCAGATTATATACTCATTTGTGTCTCATTGCGATCGGCATGTAAATCACTAATCGGAACCGTTTATATCAACCATTTTCAGAGAGGAACACAAACATTATAAAAGCGCGAACAAAGCGAAACGCCTTAGCGGATATTGAACACTAATGTATTCTCAGAAAACATTCTATGAAAGCTATTTGATTAGCTACGAAAAAATATACGTTCCTTTGCGCAGACGATAAATCGACAAACGTTGTATGATAATACTGAGCAAATAATAGACTTACGTCAGTCGGCATGACAGACTGTGGCCTAGCCAAAGCAGCATGAGGGAATAACTAAGTAATCGCTGGATTTCATGAGTGGGCGAAGGACATGTGAAGTGCTGAAATCCATGGGAATCATCCTTTCTTTGAACATCGTTGTTGCGCTCTGCTGCACTTCCGAAATGGTTGTTGAACTGAAAATCTACACCCATCAATCAATACGCTTGGTTTGCTTCATCTTCTTCTGGCAAAACCTTGAAGATTCCCGTTCTTCTCTAATTTTAGGCATTAATAGTTTGGCTAACGTTTGCTTTTATGGTGGCTGAATAAAATGTAGCAATATCTCATAACCTTTGCGGTTTATCCCAACAATGTTGTTAGTACCCAACAGAATCCGAATTCCCGTCATTTCCCATTACTATTTTTTTGTAGATTATAAAATATATGTACAGAATGGCGTAACAAGTGGCTACTGGTACTTCTCCTAGAGGCGTGTTTAAAGCGAAAATGCTCAGATACTTAACCCATTGCAGCTGTTCAAGATGCCAATTTTCTTGTCGATAATTTTTCGCTAAGCAAAAGAAAAAGCTGCCGACAGGAAGCACGAATAATATTCTGCTAGGGAATACGGTGCTTTGAATTGTCAAAATTCGCAAAATGCCCAAACACTTCCAACGTTCGGGGAAATATTTCGTTTAATCAACTAAAAGCTGGGATGCGATTGCCCCCTGCTCATTAAATGATCAATACCCCCTTTTTAAATTCACATTAAAAGCCCTCAATAATGATCTAATCCATCCGGTCACACCTTACACACGCAATGATGCAATATATATCGCTTAGAAAATGGGTAAAGCCAGTACGGACTTCGCGTTCAGAATTTAGATGCAGAATCCAAAACTGAACAAATCAATGAAATGAGTCGTCGTGTCTTGATTACAGTTCAGATGTTGCATATGGAACTCGTATTAAAATTTTAGGACTGAAAGAAAATATCGCCAGAATCAAGGCGTATCGATAAACGGAACGATTATTGTCGAATAACAGTGGTAAAGGTGTTGCGCATTGGAATGTATTAATGGTCATTACTTAGCTGAAGTAGATTCCTTATTTGGCGTGATTAAGTCCTTAACTATCCTTCTTAATTCTTCTCGCTTATACCGCGTCAAGGTTTTGTGCTTGTTCGTTTTTGCTTTCTGACTGGAACGCTGTGGGATCTTATCAATGTATGCACATTTCCAAACCTTTTATCATAGTGTAGAGACTTTTTTCAAAGTGATTCCCCATTCCGCAATTGCCGAAAAAGAGTCCTTTCATTAAAATGCTTTTCTATTCAGAATCAGTACATAGAGTACATAGAGGTTGTTACGAATCGTTAACGGACGAAATACGCATATAAGCTATGAACTGCAAACGAATACTGACTTCAACCATCCGTTGTCGGCATCTTCATCCTCTTCAGACGTGTAATCTAGAGTTGACGCAGCGTCGAGTAGCAACTGTGTTGTTGGAGGACTGGTTGCTGTGCAAAATTCTCGCTCGCATATGTAGCCTACTCGAAAAATAATTAAACATTTTGAATTTTCAGCGGATTTAAAAAGTATAAGCGACATTTTAAAAAATGACTGAAGAGAACATATAGATGACTGTTTGCTTCAGGATAGAATGGTAATCTGGTTTGTAATCTAACACTGTGATGTATAGTCGGTCGACCTCAGCGGCCATAAGCATATGGCGCGTACCTTGCATGAGTGCTTATTCGAGTTTGCTCGTGCTCAAGATGCGTGCTGTATGCACAAACATGCAGCGCGAATGTCGACCTCAGCGGATCTGCTATAGCCTTAGACGATGAAAGTGTGGAACCGACAGAGGTGCTGAACATGACTAGAGTTTATAGTTGCAAGGAGATGAGCAACAAGTACAAAGGCTACGAGGTGCACTGAAAATAATCGGAGCGAAGTCACGCATAGAGTGCAACAAAAAGCTTCAGTGTTTTGGTTTTCATGAGTTACAATATCCAGTAAGTTTTAAACTGAAATTAGGTAATAAAGGCGCTATCAATCGAGCGAACAGCTTTTTTCAATTCCTTTTTTCTAAGCCCCTTTGATTGCAAACCATGAAATTCTGTAGCCCACTCAAGTTTAACAAACCTCGTTGAATCGTACACGAGTTCATAGCAACTTTTAAAAAGATGCAGCAGTTATGAGCAATATAAAAGTCATTTGAGGCAGCTTAGCCACGAGGTTATTTTTCTTTTTTTTTCAACGCTTACGATACAACCTCAGAATATTTGTAGCTGTTTTTATATCTTATGATCACAAAAATTCTCACCTAATGTTCTTTAACTCGCCTTTATTCCTTTATTCTGGTTTATTCTATTTCATTTCATTCATATTTCTGTTCAACTTACTTCATTTCCTTCCATAGAAACTCATTTCAAATTCAATTTGCACCATATAGCAATCGTTCTCTCGCCGTTTCCTCACTTGCTCCCATTTTCTTACATGTTCATCACCTATTAACACCCCAATATCGTGAAACTTTTTAGCAGTAACTGCTTACTGCGACTGTTTCTTTCTGAACTTAGCAAAGAACTTTACATCGTCGCTGTATCTTGCATGAGTGCTTATTCGAGTTTGCTCGTGCTCAAGATGCGTGCTGTATGCACAAACATGCAGCGCGAATGTCGACCTCAGCGGATCTGCTATAGCCTTAGACGATGAAAGTGTGGAACCGACAGAGGTGCTGAACATGACTAGAGTTTATAGTTGCAAGGAGATGAGCAACAAGTACAAAGGCTACGAGGTGCACTGAAGATAATCGGAGCGAAGTCACGCATAGAGTGCAACAAAAAGCTTCAGTGTTTTGGTTTTCATGAGTTACAATATCCAGTAAGTTTTAAACTGAAATTAGGTAATAAAGGCGCTATCAATCGAGCGAACAGCTTTTTTCAATTCCTTTTTTCTAAGCCCCTTTGATTGCAAACCATGAAATTCTGTAGCCCACTCAAGTTTAACAAACCTCGTTGAATCGTACACGAGTTCATAGCAACTTTTAAAAAGATGCAGCAGTTATGAGCAATATAAAAGTCATTTGAGGCAGCTTAGCCACGAGGTTATTTTTCTTTTTTTTTTCAACGCTTACGATACAACCTCAGAATATTTGTAGCTGTTTTTATATCTTATGATCACAAAAATTCTCACCTAATGTTCTTTAACTCGCCTTTATTCCTTTATTCTGGTTTATTCTATTTCATTTCATTCATATTTCTGTTCAACTTACTTCATTTCCTTCCATAGAAACTCATTTCAAATTCAATTTGCACCATATAGCAATCGTTCTCTCGCCGTTTCCTCACTTGCTCCCATTTTCTTACATGTTCATCACCTATTAGCACCCCAATATCGTGAAACTTTTTAGCAGTAACTTAGCAAAGAACTTTACATCGTCGCTCTATCTGCCATAAGTATCTTTAAGCTATGAACTGCAAACGAATACTGACTTCAACCATCCGTTGTCGGCATCTTCATCCTCTTCAGACGTGTAATCTAGAGTTGACGCAGCGTCGAGTAGCAACTGTGTTGTTGGAGGACTGGTTGCTGTGCAAAATTCTCGCTCGCATATGTAGCCTACTCGAAAAATAATTAAACATTTTGAATTTTCAGCGGATTTAAAAAGTATAAGCGACATTTTAAAAAATGACTGAAGAGAACATATAGATGACTGTTTGCTTCAGGATAGAATGGTAATCTGGTTTGTAATCTAACACTGTGATGTATAGTCGGTCGACCTCAGCGGCCATAAGCATATGGCGCGTACCTTGCATGAGTGCTTATTCGAGTTTGCTCGTGCTCAAGATGCGTGCTGTATGCACAAACATGCAGCGCGAATGTCGACCTCAGCGGATCTGCTATAGCCTTAGACGATGAAAGTGTGGAACCGACAGAGGTGCTGAACATGACTAGAGTTTATAGTTGCAAGGAGATGAGCAACAAGTACAAAGGCTACGAGGTGCACTGAAGATAATCGGAGCGAAGTCACGCATAGAGTGCAACAAAAAGCTTCAGTGTTTTGGTTTTCATGAGTTACAATATCCAGTAAGTTTTAAACTGAAATTAGGTAATAAAGGCGCTATCAATCGAGCGAACAGCTTTTTTCAATTCCTTTTTTCTAAGCCCCTTTGATTGCAAACCATGAAATTCTGTAGCCCACTCAAGTTTAACAAACCTCGTTGAATCGTACACGAGTTCATAGCAACTTTTAAAAAGATGCAGCAGTTATGAGCAATATAAAAGTCATTTGAGGCAGCTTAGCCACGAGGTTATTTTTCTTTTTTTTTTCAACGCTTACGATACAACCTCAGAATATTTGTAGCTGTTTTTATATCTTATGATCACAAAAATTCTCACCTAATGTTCTTTAACTCGCCTTTATTCCTTTATTCTGGTTTATTCTATTTCATTTCATTCATATTTCTGTTCAACTTACTTCATTTCCTTCCATAGAAACTCATTTCAAATTCAATTTGCACCATATAGCAATCGTTCTCTCGCCGTTTCCTCACTTGCTCCCATTTTCTTACATGTTCATCACCTATTAACACCCCAATATCGTGAAACTTTTTAGCAGTAACTGCTTACTGCGACTGTTTCTTTCTGAACTTAGCAAAGAACTTTACATCGTCGCTGTATCTGCCATAAGTATCTTTAAAATAAGATGAATAAAAGTTCTAGATCTTAGCAGAGTTAAATCGAACTCACCGATTAATCTAGTGGAACTGGTTTCTGCGGGTCGATTAGTGCTTTTAGCATATCTCGTCAACAAGACCATTCGTGGCCGAGGTGCCATAAACCACCTCTGAACTGTTTTTGGCCGACGCCATGTGAGTATAACTCGTGTGGACGATCGAGGCCCGATACGGCCACTTCCGCTTGGTAGAGCCTGTAGAATTCTTTCTTCGCGCTTTCATTTTTTTTTCGACAACGCCCTTCTAACGTAGCTAGCGCCATAAATATACTGCAGTATCTCGAAAAAAGCGTCCTCGACACTATGCAGTTCTTTCTTAGGAAGAGGAGCGGTATTTTTTCTAGGATGAGGCTTATTTTCAGTCATTTAGTAAGGAAGTCTATAGTTTTCCTCATAGTTTTGGAGTAAGGAGAGCTACGTCGACGTGAAGGCATGAAGGTATTTTCTTCGCCTCAAGCAGAAGAAGGTTCTGTTCGAGGGAGAATCTCTGTTGAGAGACACTTTTACCCGAGACAACGCGATACATGAATGTTATAATTTGGCAGATGGGTAGCATATGAACCGCCTTCCAACATGATTGGCCAGACAAAATCGTGGGCTTTCCGCATGTAGCCCGGCAAAACTCTTTCAGCCATACATGGACGCCACTGCATGAGAAAGGTCCTCAAGCAATCATTGAGCACGTTCGCACGCAAGTGCTCGTGAAAATGCCTGCCGGCACCGTCGCATGGCCTAAGAATTCTTATGCGTTCCTTGTCGATCGATATGTGATGCACATTTGCAAATGCAAATGTTACAGCATATTCGCAGTACTCTCGATATGTCTACAAGATGGCTGCTGCATTACTGAAGTCTAGGACTGACGTTTAAAAGGCATAAACTGCTTAAGAATACTTGGAGATGAGACGACAGCGCCTAGAAGTCGCTCTTTGCGATTACTTGAATGGGAAAGATGAGCTACTTCAGCTAGGATCTGCATTGACTTGAGCTAAAAATTTTTAGTAAACTCTTAAACAGGCATGATCTAAAGTAGATTTTGAGGAATGAATTCAATAACTTGGGACATAAAACTGCTTGACGCTTTTCAGAGATCATCGCTCATTTGTTGATCGTCTTTCATTCGTTCAAACACTCCTCTCGAATGCAATTTGTCACAAACGTCCATCTCGAAAACGAATTTTTATCGCTCCATAAAACCATGAAATCAAGCGGTCCTACACAGCATTGCTTTCTGGTATTTGCGTATGTGTTTAATTCTTCGAGCTCTATAAACTTCAACGATTACTTACTGCTTTCGTGGCAAAATGTTCCCTAAACCAACAATTTGATGATGAAATATACATTTAAATGAGTAGAAGCAAATAAAATGTCTTATGCATTCGCAAGCTTGGTCGTTCGCTCTTTTCATTAAAAGTATTTACTTTCATAAGAGATACCGAAACGTGCGCATTGGCACTGCATCTGAGTCGAAAGAAAACGGTGCGATCGCTTATGTTGCAAAGAATTAGCTGAACACGAGCTGCATCAGGACGATTGTCGATCGATTTGAACATTACCTGAGTTGCTCTAAAAACGAAACCTCTTTATTATTAGGGGTTTTTTTATTTTTTTAATTTTTATTACTTACTATTCATTATCAGGAGTGCGTGAATTGTCCTGTCTTTCAATATTTTCTATTCTTTCTGTTCTTCTCCTATCTATGCCTTTTCTTGCAGCGGAAAAGAGGTGAGAAGAATTAGAAAAAAAATTGAAAGCAAAATGAAAGATTTAGAAGGTATAGAATGTTCACATAATATTGGAAATAGTTGAGCATGTTTGGTGCATACAGTTCGTATAAGCGAAAATTCCTTGATCGGTATTCAGTAATGGTCAAATATGGGTACACTTATAAACGCACATGGTAACTTCGCTTTCTTATCTACTATAATTGCGCAGGAATAATCTAATTATGGTTAATTCTTATCTAGGGTTGGCCATAACTAGATTATTCCTGCCCATCACTGCGACAGCAACCAGAAAAGATCTTGAAGTACTGCAACGAGTCGCAAACCACTCGATCACAGTCATTCACAACCTTAAAAAATTTGAACAAATGGGTGAACAACTAGGGAGCCCACTACAGCTGGGGAGAGATTACAACACTGAGCAGCATGGAATTTAAAGTAATGGTCAAGAAGATGCAAAATGATTGCTGACAAAAATAACTCATAACCGGACGAGGCGTGAAATATACACCTGTGAAACATTCCGAACAAATTACGGACTAAAAACCATAAGATTCCGAGCGACTGCTTTCCTCAATACACTGTTGCCTTTGAGCTGAATAGTGATATGTAATGATGTGCTGTGACGTAATTTCTTTATTATGAGTTTAAGGCAATACATGAATACGAGATGTATAACCATGCTAATAAATGTCTATGTAATCCCCAAAATTAGATTATTCCTGCCCATCACTGCGACAGCAACCAGAAAAGATCTTGAAGTACTGCAACGAGTCGCAAACCACTCGATCACAGTCATTCACAACCTTAAAAAATTTGAACAAATGGGTGAACAACTAGGGAGCCCACTACAGCTGGGGAGAGATTACAACACTGAGCAGCATGGAATTTAAAGTAATGGTCAAGAAAATGCAAAATGATTGCTGACAAAAATAACTCATAACCGGACGAGGCGTGAAATATACACCTGTGAAACATTCCGAACAAATTACGGACTAAAAACCATAAGATTCCGAGCGACTGCTTTCCTCAATACACTGTTGCCTTTGAGCTGAATAGTGATATGTAATGATGTGCTGTGGCGTAATTTCTTTATTATGAGTTTATCTGATTCCCTTTGTATCATCTTTGTATCATCTTTGTATTGTCTAAAGGAAGTCCTTGCCTATCGACTAAATAAATGATTCGATTCGATTCGATTCTTATCTACTTCTGAAGAATGCGATGAGTGTATTAGAAAATTACGATGCTATTAACTTGGCTATATAGCAATGCCCTAAATGCAGAAGCACATTTGTGGTAGAAGTGAAATTTTGAAAGTTTCGGTAGACAATGACGCGTCGCCTCCAAGGGTAAGCATACACCTTGTTACTGGTTACCTTCATATATAAGACCCGATCCCTGTGATTCCTTTCTACTTCTGCAGTTGCTATAGCGATGGAATGAATGGAGCAGTAGCTTTTGTCATGGATAACTCTCTCCGCATTACAAAAAAATGCTGACATTCTCCGTAAGTTTTCCTTCTACCTCCTTTGCTTCTCATATCCCTCCCCTCTTCGCCCCTTCAGACACTGAAAGTCTTAGCCATCAGTTTTATAGCGCCTCTCAGAAAAACTTTTAGAAGGCGCTATAAATGTTGTTTTGAAGTTGAACTCAAAATCTCCTCATTCTATGGTCACTATAAGTATAAAGAAGACAATTTCCAGGGTTTGCGCACTTCTTGAAAAAAGAAAAGAGGAAATGGTTTACGCCTTGGGCGGTCGATTTGGAGACGCTGATCTCGAGGTGCGCAAAGCAGATGAAGTCGGACCTCTCCAAGTGATTTCTTCATCTCTGTCCTGTGTCGATTGCATACTGCAAAATATGCAGCCGTGAATAATTAGCTATGAAGGCTTTCACTTATGGGCTGAAGCTTATGCGTAATGATTCCGCATGGACTGGCGCTGAACTGTACCAGATCGGCCATAACCATCAGTTACTGTCGCGAAATGAGCTCCAACAGAAAATTCGTTTTGCAGTGAACAACCACTTGCATTAAGGCCCGTGAAAGCACCGGGGAAAAATCTGAAGATTGAATACTAACTACAAAATGTTTTTTCGTATTCGCAATGAAAGTTTGTTCGCAATATGCCAGAGGTTTGTTGTGTGCCGCCACATGACTGCCATTTAGACGCTGCATTGGGTGCCTTGGGAGAACTAACCTAATTTTTCGAAGGAAACTCCTCATCGCGAGAATTTTTAAAAAAAATTTATTCCCCCTTTTTCCCAAATAGTTTTTCAATCATTGAGGTCGAACACCGAATCTAACAGGACCGCGATATTATTTCGGCAACTCGGCATCTACATTTGAAACAAGGTTACTTCTAGAGAACGGAGGATTTCACTAGAAATTTTTCCTCCCCCATCCCCTCCCTCCTTCGCCCTTCTACTACCCCGTTTTCTGACCTGAAGTACACGTTAATTTCTAAAGGACAGATAGCACTCAATTCACCTGAAGGTAAGGCTGAAGTAGCTTATTTAATGCGGTATTTTTGACATTTGCGCAATACACTGCACACGCTACGCATACAACGAGGAAAGAAAGTAACGTTTTAAGAAAAACATTAAGCAGCTGACATAAATTGTCTTTAAAATTTTTGTGCTAGTTTTTGTCTCAACTCATTCGTTGTTGAGTTCAGCCAGTCTGTTGCATTGTCGAATCCAATGACAGAGAAATCAGCAAATGCATTGGATTCGTTAGGAAGTTCCTTCATTCCATGATTCGTCAGAAACTTCCTTCATTCCGCGATTCGTCAGAGACTTCCTTCATTCCATGAACGTTTTGCTGCTTTCGAATTCGCCTGGTAAATGTAAATTCGTTGAACATAATAGCGCACGCCACTCCTGCTATGAGCTTGCAACAAATTTGTTAGGAACACAAGACCCGATGGTTGAAAAAAAATATGGCAAACGTGAAAAACCTTTCGCTTTCGGTCATTGTCTGCGCAGATGCAGCCATAATTAGTAGTAGTAGTGTCTAGGAACAAACCGCACGGTCAGTGAGGAAACCAGTAAAGTGAATGCGATTTGACATTACCAAATAGCAGAACTGCAAAAAATTTTGCCTATTTTTTAATATTCAAAATTTTTTCCCAAATTTAAACCAATTAATGCACCGCCAGAAATCGCTATGCGTTATTTGTTACTGAATACACACTAGTGAAAGTGAGTTGTGCGTTTAACACAGAACTCATTATCTACTCTCTTTTAACATGCCTATCGATATGCCATTCAATCGTCATTCATCTATAATATTTTGCATACTTCAACTTACAGGTTTTTCGTCGTCTCCCATAACATACACTGCCGTTATCCGATTATCACTGTGCTTGAGCTATTACATCTCTTGACCATATGGTCTGTTTGCTTCTCTGGTCATTTTTCCAAAAATATCGCTAACAACATTTATCCGTATTTAGCTCTTTCATGTGCCTCAGCGTTCTCATCAAGCATCGGAGTTTATTATTGATCCCTAGAACATTCACTACCGGATAGTCTCAAAGTTACTCGTATGCTCTAATGAACTCCCATGACCACTCGTGTAAGGTTTTCCAGAACACTGCACATCTGAAGGAACTGCCTGAATGCATTTTCTACTAGGTCATTGTGGGAACCAAGTGACGTTACTCAGTGCGTTGTCTTAAAATTCTTAGAATTTGCAAACCAGCCGTGAAACGACCAGTGTAATTGAAAATATGCTTCTAAATGCGCCCCATAGAAATGTGAAGAAATTCCGTAGATAAATCTGCTTTCGTCATTCGTGCAAAAAAATGAACTATCCAAGTCGATGTTTGCAAAAAAAATCTTGGCAGCAAGTTCTCAGCAGAGTGCTTCGAAGAACACGTCGCCAAGACCTCATCCCCTCGTCCACTTGAAGGGAGCTACCAGCAGATCGGAAATCACTGGAAATAATGAAAGAATTAGGGAAATTTTCAGGAAAATCCATTTCCGAATGAAATTTTTCAGCATGTTGGGCGCTCTTGGCACTTAATAGAAACACTGTTTTGCTGACCAGAAAACTCGTCAGCTAAAAAGTTTGGTTCAAAAATTCCAACTCGTGAAATTTTCAAAAACTGGAAAGTGATGGGGGAGGGAATGGGCAGGGGAAGGGGAGGGGAGGAGGGAAGGGATGGTGCTGCATGATTTCGATAATAGGCAATTAGGAAGATTTTTGCGTATTGCAGTTCACATTTGCTTATGTATTGCAGCTTTTTCGACATTAAAAATTTTGAAAATTCATGTTCCGCCCAAATGCTCACCCATCCTGTGAATCAATCGCTCACAAAGAACTGACTATTCGTCCTTAACAATGAACTATTTGACATCAACAAATGACCATTTCTCATTAGGCTCAATCTTGA
>JPKZ01002011.1:269640-288991 GCA_000803305.1 Toxocara canis | reverse complement strand
ACTGGAAATAATGAAAGAATTAGGGAAATTTTCAGGAAAATCCATTTCCGAATGAAATTTTTCAGCATGTTGGGCGCTCTTGGCACTTGATAAAAACACTGTTTTGTTGACCAGAAAACTCGCCAGCTAAAAAGTTTGGTTCAAAAAATGCCAACTCGTGAAATTTTCAAAAATTGGAAAGAGATGGGGGAGGGGATGGGCAGGGGAAGGGGAGGATAGGAGGGATGGGATGGTGCTGCATGATTTCGATAATAGGCAATTTGGAAGATGCAGTCCACATTTGCGTATGTATTGCAGATTTTTCGACATTAAAAATTTTGAAAATTCCCGATCCGCCCAAATGCTCACCCATCCTGTGAATCAATCGCTTACAAAGAACTGACTATTCGTCTTTAACAATTAACTATTTGACGTCAACAAATGATCATCTCTCATTAGGCTCAATCTTGAGCGCGTTACTGAAGCCCCTCCCCTGTTTGGTGTGCTATGAATGACCTCCCCCCCTCTCCCCCCGCTGCCTTCCGTGTTTAGTTGCTGTTGCTGTAAAACTTTTATTGCGCCGAGCATAATAAAGAGTTACTGGAAAATAAAACTCACATAAATAGCGAGTAAAACATGCGATCACGACAAGCGAAAGCGGATGTCAACTGAACTCAAGCTCATAGAATCTTCTGAGGTCGAAGACTTGCAAACACAACAACCCGAGGCGCCTAAACGATACTAGTAGACACTTTTTCCCACACTACATCAACCAGAAAAGAAAAAGAATTAATAACTGAGTTCAACGTTAAGACTCGGGAAGTGTGTTATATACAATCATACGAACAATGTAAAAGTGCCTCCGCTTGGAAATAAGTTTCTTGAGCGCCAATACTCGAATTTTTCGAGTTTTTGGGGCAACTGACAAACGAAACACAGTTAGAGGAATTTCCCCGCAATGCTATAGCCCGAACAAATTGGGTGCTGTCTGAATGAACTACCTTTCGATTCATCATCTCCGCAACTTGTGGACCAAAGTAAGAGGATATGTGCTCGCCATGTCTGACTTTTGTCTCAAGCGTACATCGTTCAACGGTCGTCTTCCCACATGGCTCACACTGACACCATCATTTGAGTGAAGTCTGAGATCAGGATGTTTGCAAAACCGAAGGAAGAACATGAGGTCCTAGTATATGATAGGTGGGTATTGGTTGATGTCTCACAGACAAGTCGATAATGATGGTTTGATAGTGGCATGTAGCCTTATATCCGACAACGAACTATGTACTAATTTTTTTATCTATCTCAGTTTGTCATCCACCCAACATTTATTCCATGACCTTCGCCACCATCTTCATGCACCTCTGTCATGGCTTCACGTAGCCAATAACTCCTAAGATTATTTCCTTACTCAACCCGTGCAATAAATAGACTATTAGGTGTTTCTGCGTTGTGCATTTTTATGCTTTCTAGTCATTAAGAATGCCATAATCTCCAATCAGATTCAATATGTTTAAACGCTGTTTGCCCAGCCCGATTTCATGTGCTTTATTTGCGTTCATTTTCCATTTCATGGTGAACTACTGTTTATTTAGGCGAAAATAAAGATATCTAATGGACGCAATTCTATCATCTTTTCTTGTGAAATTTTCAGTGCTTCGACTCCGAATGGATAATGGAGCAGTTTTGCAAAGAACGCAATGCATCTGACAACATTTTCGAATATGTCGCTTATTTTGTGCGATAATGACTCACAAATGTTATGTTTTATTTGTTATTTGTGTTAATCTTTCAAGAACCATTATGAGCTCCCCGTTTTCGCTTTCGAACGTTTTTCTGATGCTTCGAGCATTTCATCCTGAAGTTTCTCCATTATCGGCAGTCTGCGATGAGTGCGACCGTCCCAGTCAAACCTGTAATAAAGATCATGTAGCATATAATGTGCTCGGAATATTGTAAAACATTGACTCCGAAGCTGGTGCATTGAGCAGGAGAGGCAAGAGGGGTGGGGGGAGATGGGAAGAGGAGGCGAGGCTGGGGAAGGAACAAATCAAACGGCCAATCGGAAACATAAGGGCACATGGCCATATCTAAAGACAGTTCAACAGCCTGCGCTTTTTTCAAAAACGTTATATTCCATTGCATTACAGCGTTCATGCATGCGATATGTGTTTTCGGTTCATTACGATATCGAATGTTACCATTTAGAATTAAACAAAACGAACGAGTTTAAGTCAACCAGTTAATTTATATAAGAAATATTCGCAGCTTACAACACTGTGTTTCTCTTGTAGTAATCGTCCCGGAGATGTTTCCACGACATTGGGGACGCCCCTGCAAATCAAGATTTTCGAAAATTTGTTACCTGAATAATGCCAGCTTTTTCACATCAGTATTTTGAATGTTCGGCTACCAGAAAGCATCATTATTTCACTATAAAGGAAGAAGTAAGCAACCATCGGAATCTATCACTTACCATCTTCAGGGACGCATCTTATTAACAGGGAAATCCAGTCAGATTGTTGTGAATTTTACTGGCTCTCCACAACAAATAAGTATGAACTGGACTTTTGTATGACTCATTAGCTTTCTGATTCTTACTCTAATGTGATTAGGCCTTATGAGTGAGATCTTCCTGGCTCGGATGTGAATATGTATTATTTAATGTTTTTGTGATATCATCATCATGATAGCATGCATTATATTCATTCAAAATATTTTCCAATTCAAATTTTTTAAATATTAACTTTACATTTCATGATTCAGTCTTCCCTTATTTATAGCGAGTAAAAACGTGCACGGTGGAAGATGTGCAAGGCAAATTTTTTGAGGCAAACCAGCATCAAAGTAGTCATACTTTTATCAGCGTGCACTTCCGCTTTCCACCAGCTCCACCATCCAATTACGATAACGCTACCAAACCAGATGATCGCTATGAAGATGAATGGGTACACTTCATAAGCATGACTAAGTCTTCCCAATATCGCTCTGAAACATCCACTTTTTTTAGGAGTATAATATTTTTATGTTGTAAGTAGTGATAAGTTCTGCTGTTGATGAATGGTAGTTTGCGTTGAATTAATGATTTGTTCGAAATTTTGGCAACATAAAGTTTGTTCCATATCTCGGCAATCTGTTGTCAACGGGTAAATATTATAAACTACCACCATGGTTGCTACAACATTTAAAAAAATTCGATTTTAGAGTTTACGAAAGTCGCATCCTTCGTCTGAGAAGTAAACTGACGGTGAAATTAATACAAACCCTCCTTCACAACCCCCACCCTTCTTCAAATAATCATAAGTTGGAGTTAGAATTTTTAATCTACAAGTCAGAATTTTGTTTTCTTATATGAGGCTACAAAGAAAAAACTTAATATTGCTTCATAATCTCAGGGAAAACATACATGGAAAACAATTAGCAAAATTTCTTTTTCAATGTTTTGATTTGATTTGCTTTTTTTTCTAAATTAGGCACTTGTAATTTTAACATTACATTATGCAATCTGCTACAACAGTTACATCGTTTGGATCTTGTTCGACCATTTCAATGTTGTTGTTACTTTTGCTGTTTTCACCTTTGTGCTAGACGTTTCTAATCCCCCAATTAAAAAATGAAAATTAAGAAAACAAAAAATGAAAAATAAAAGGATGTTCTTTTCTCAAATTTCACCAATTACACGATTTTCAACATAACTAAAGATAAGATCATTGAAGTGAGCAAATGTGGAAACTCGATGCCTTTGTAACGGAAAAATTCGTCATTTTATCAGCCGTTAAGATCGGACGAAGCTGCTCATTCGATGAGCTCGGATAGATGAATATGCGAGTTAATGAAAGATGATAAACTTTATTTACCGCGTTGGAGTATCACCGGGTATTTGTGCAGTGAATCGAGGATCGCGTGACCAATACCTCTCGTAGTTAATGTATCCGCTTTCTTTAGGTCTAAACTGCAAAAAAAAAACAGTAAAGTAGTTGCTATAAGGGAGGGCAAATTACCCTCATCTTTCCTTACCTTACTTTTGTTTTGACATAGAGAAGGCTAGTTGATTTAAACGCATTAGAGTTTGTATCTTCCCAATGTGTGGCTTTAGCTTCTGGAAGACGGAAGCCATGGAGCTCTGGGGGATCTGCTTATGGTCTGGATTATCTGGGGGACGGACGGATCTACTTATGGTCCTAATACCATCCATCTCTCTATAGACTCGCACACTCGTAGACGATTAGAACAACCACTTGAGAATATCAAAGGGACAGACTGGACTGAAACAGTACAAGAGATGGGCAGCAGTAACATTCATTCAAGACGGGCATGATTTTACATGATCGTTGCGATAGCCAATATTTGGTTCTGATAAACACAATAGAAGCGTATCGAGTGCAAGTAAAGATGAACGGATTTTGTAGGCTGGTTTGGTTAGCTCTGGTGGGTTGAATTTGCTGCCCACTAGCAACCCTATTTTCTTCCTTGGCGTCCTCTGCTGTACAGTCGCAGTACAGTGCCGTACGCAAACCAAAACAAGGTTAGCTATAACAGCTTTTCTGTAAGCTACCAGGAGTTTTACAAGTACAAATTCTTCGAGAAAGCTGTAACAACATCAAACAGCACAACAAAAATATTTCGTTTTTGCGGAGGAACACTCATCATCCATCTCGTTTTACAAGCGGCAACGCCTCGAAAAGAAAAACGGTCGAATAGAAATATTGACAAGGTTCATGCAAAGGAAACCAACTGCCTCTAGCACG
Source organism: Toxocara canis (assembly GCA_000803305.1). Taxonomy (NCBI): domain Eukaryota; kingdom Metazoa; phylum Nematoda; class Chromadorea; order Rhabditida; family Toxocaridae; genus Toxocara; species Toxocara canis. Next base: position 284,264 of record JPKZ01002011.1, on the reverse strand, counting down.
AATTTGACCGCTTGTAAGGAGCTCGAAACCTGCTCCTTACAAGCGATCAAATTCGTCATCGCGGAATTGTATTGCAATGCTGAGATCATGCATGCCGCAAGCAGCTGCTACTATTCGCGTCGGCCGTTCGTTCCAAAACAAAACAATGGTGGTAGGTTCATGCAAAGGAAACCAACTGCCTCTAGCACGAATTTGACCGCTTGTAAGGAGCTCGAAACCTGCTCCTTACAAGCGATCAAATTCGTCATCGCGGAATTGTATTGCAATGCTGAGATCATGCATGCCGCAAGCAGCTGCTACTATTCGCGTCGGCCGTTCGTTCCAAAACAAAACAATGGTGGTAGGTTCATGCAAAGGAAACCAACTGCCTCTAGCACGAATTTGACCGCTTGTAACTTATGGTCTGGATTATCTGGGGGACGGACGGATCTACTTATGGTCCTAATACCATCCATCTCTCTATAGACTCGCACACTCGTAGACGATTAGAACAACCACTTGAGAATATCAAAGGGACAGACTGGACTGGAACAGTACAAGAGATGGGCAGCAGTAACATTCATTCAAGACAGGCATGATTTTACATGATCGTTGCGATAGCCAATATTTGGTTCTGATAAACACAGTAGACGCGTATCGAGTGCAAGTAAGGATGAACGGATTTTGTAGGCTCGTTTGGTTAGCTCTGGTGGGTTGAATTTGCTAGTTGTTACACATTTTTTGGATACAAATGTAATCGGTTGAATTTTTCAGTGTTTTTCAGTGAGAACAATTTGCTCGTTGAAGTTAGGAGAAAAACGACTAGAAAATAGTGATTGTTCGTTTGAAAAAATGCTCACTGATAAGTGGAGCGACCGGAATTTTAAAGCGCTCATAAAAAGTTTATTCGAACAAGGAAATCCCAATCAGTGAAATTGAGTAGTGAAATGTACTGATTTGTTGTGACGTAATATTTTTATTATGATTGCATCTGATTACTTTCCTTTGTATCATCTTTGTATCATCTTTGTATTGTCGCAAAGGTAGTTCTTGCCTATCGACTAAATAAATGATTCGATTCGATTCGATTCGATTCGATTCGATTCGATTCAATTCGATTCGATCAGTTTCAGTTGATAGGCTGATTTTATGATAGAATCACTCAACTGCAAATTAGTTGTCATGCAAGTAAAAAGTGCTCAACCATAAAACCATCGAAGACGACGAAAAAAGAAACAAGCTCAAATTCACCTTTAACTGTAGAAAACAATAATACTTCAGTCGCTTTAGTAGGAGCGACTGCTCACCAGTTATGTTAGAATATCGAATGAAAATTCTTCGTAACGATTGTCGTTGTTCTTTTTTAACGTTTGAGTGACCTGGAGAATCGTTCTTCAACGATCTGAGGTGAAAACTTTCATTCATTTTGTAACCGGTCGGGTTGCATTCTCTAATAAAACATTTGTAGGAACGATCGTGATACAAATTTTTTTTAAATTTTCAAGCTTATGAATTAGGTTGACCAGATAAGCGTAACCACCGCAATATCTATTCATACCAACTCCTTGGCATTCAGTCTTATGCATTTTCTACTGTTATTCTTAAGTTTAAGGTTGAACTTTTTTTTGCGTTACAAGCTTCATTTGATACCCCCGGCTGGAAGTGTAGGTCATTCGTTAAGATGGACATTACGGAGGTCGGTGGTCTTCGGATTTTCTCTTGCTTAATAACCCTTCTTTGAAAAATGGTTGATTCATTGCGGGCGTTTCTCGTTGAAGTCACAACTGATGCCGCTAGCCGCTTGACTGTTTTTCAGATGGCTTTAAAGCATCACACTTGTCCTTCAACAATGGCCGCTTAAAATATTACCAAATGATTTTTGCTGTACCGCGTTCTCGTTATGCGTGCAAATGAATGCAGTTCATTGGCAATAGACCGTTGACGATATCAAGCACGAACGATGATTGTGCATTATAATTTTCGCATGCATGCAAGCAAGCACGACTGACCGCGGAATGCATGGACAACATACCGGCAAGCTGCGACTTGTGTATAGATTTAAAATGTTGTTTAGTGCTAAGTGCATGCATATTTGTGTTGTGTAACAGCACAGCTATGGATTAAGTGCAGCTTCCAACGAAGGCTTGATGTTTCTTCAAACTTCCCAAGTGTTGGTTTGAATTGAGCATCATATGGTAAATAAATTGCCGATAGGACGCGAAGAAGGTAGGAGATGGGTATGACAGAGAGGAGAGGATGATGATAGTGTGGATGCTTCTTCAATATGAGCCTTTTTTTAAGACTGCCGAAGACAGCATTAGCAACGCCAAACTTCGAGCTACTGATCCCTTATGGCTTCTAAGCGGCAAAACAGTGACAGTGAATTTGCGTCGGAACATTTAGAAATTGAGAACTTCTAAATGTTCCTTTTTTTTCGCCGTTTCCACTCGAAATTGGCAGTGATCATATCGTCCCAGTTTGCTCAGTCAGTGTGAGTGAGTGGAATTTGGCATTAGTTGAACTTTTCGACGAGGTTTATGAGAAGGGTGTAAGGGAATTGAGCGATTGAAAGAGGGGAAGAGGCAATGAAGTATTTAAAAATCATCATATGCAAATATACTATATGCATAATTTAGGTGCTCGTTTTGCTCGTTTTCTCAGCAGTGTCAACGGTGGGAAATCAAGTGAACGTCAGAGTGCACGCGTTACTCTTTTGCGGGGAAAAGCCCGTAAACAATGTGAATGTATCCCTTCTCAACAATGGTTGGTGTCTTTGATATTTTTCTGTATAAAATACTATCGTCCTATGAATAGAAGTTCGAAATCTCGAGTAGTCCCTTCTGAGGCCTAGGGTAAAGTTGAAGAAAACGCCGAGATGTTTTTTAGTGGAATGCCTTCGGAAAATTCTTACTTCAGACATTTAAAGACAAAACTCATGATGAAATTTGAATCGTACACTCATAGAAAAAATCTTAATTTTAATTTGTTCGTCTCGTTCAAATAAGCAATACGCTAACTATGCACTCATTCGTGTTTCTTCGTTTCATAAGCGCCATCGAGATATAAGGATAAGGTGTTCCTGAACGATCGTTGATTGAGGGAGTCCTTTATGTAGCACAATTATTGACCGAGATCTCATAAATGAAGTATTGTTTGTTTTAATGTATTGCTGAAGAATGGAACCAATTCAGAGTTGCTTTATTCTTTGCGACAGTCATTTCTTGAATTTGTTTCCATGACTGGTTCTATGTTAGGAAAATGAGATGATATGTCAGAGAGTACGAAAAACACTCAGTTTAAAAAAAAATCTGAAAAAGAAAATGCTAAGTAAGAAAAATGGAATTTGTTATTAAAAATGCCCCAAAGAATACGGTATTGGCCTTTAGCTTACGATCGTACGGTCATTTTAACCGAATAATTTCGCACCTACTTTCCTCGAATTTACAACGCTTAATAAACGGTCTGACGATCAGACATTTACGTGATAAATGAGAATTCGTATAATTGGGTTTGCCAAGCTTAAGAAAGGCATGAGTGAGTCATTAATTAATTAGAGCAAAAAACTTTTTATCTCAACTTTTTTGCTTTTTTTTTCGAATGCCCACAAAAAATTCTTGCCACATAGCAAATTGTCTCTTTCTTTAAGAGCAACTCTTGATAAGTGACGTCATACGAATAAAATGACAATGCAAACTCAACGGCCATATTTATTTCCCTTGAAAATTTTGCTAAAATTTCTCCCTTATATTTTATTTTTTTTCTCTTAAGTTAACGCTACAGTTTGGGAATTTCCCAACCCCAGATAATCTACTGAGCCAACGAGAGATGAATTTTCGTATGAAAATTTTACGAGTCGTTAAATACGAATAGATTCATCCATTTCAAATTTCTCAAAGCGCCCGAAAATACGTTTATTGGTATTTTTATGTAACAGCCGTTTGCCAGGATGCGTTGTGCTAAAATGAAACACTTTTCTCTATGATTGAATTTCTCTGCAAAGGGCTGATTATTTTCATAAGATATTTTCAATTATGTTTTTTCAGAACGATTCGTAAAAAATGCTCAATCGGCCAACTATGAAAATGAAATATTGATTACGGCAAAAAACGTTTATTATCGCTCAAAAGTTTCTATCGAATTGCGCCATCATTGTGACGGAGGAGTGCTAAATACGGTGAATGCTTTCTTGGAATTGTGCCAACAATGAAAATATTCTATCGGTCATCATTAGAAGGGGTGATTGATGATAATGATTCAGTGGCAAGACCCCAAATTCGGGCATTGGAAATTTTCGGTTCATTTCCATCTCTGTTTCTTCAAGAATCATTAACATTAAGATGTCACAAAATTCGTCACTTGATTCAGGCGTAGTTCCTTCGATAAATTCTGGTTTTGATACACTTTATCGGAATTTTCTTTTGCCCTAAATTGTGGGCACTTGCATTACTCATCGCACCATATATTAAGTTATTAAGTCTTTGAAGTTGATCGATTGGCTCATAGCTTGCCAACTACTGAATGAAAGTGCTACAGATATTATAAGAAACTTGTTCGCATAACTAATCAAAAGCTACTTTTCATGAATTTGTCTGTTGGCTAGAAATCGAAATTTGTTCGTTTACGTGCCAAGAGCACCTCTATGATTGAATTTCTCTGCAAAGGGCTGATTATTTTCATAAGATATTTTCAATTATGTTTTTTCAGAACGACTCGTAAAAAATGCTCAATCAGCCAACTATGAAAATGAAATATTGATTACGGCAAAAAACGTTTATTATCGCTCAAAAATTTCTCTCGAATTGCGCCATCACTGTGATGGAGGAGTGCTAAATACGGTGAATGCTTTCTTGGAATTGTGCCAACAATGAAAATATTCTATCGGCCATCATTAGAAGGGGTGATTGATGATAATGATTCAGTGGCAAGACCCCAAATTCGGGCATTGGAAATTTTCGGTTCATTTCCATCTCTGTTTCTTCAAGAATCATTAACATTAAGATGTCACAAAATTCGTCACTTGATTCAGGCGTAGTTCCTTCGATAAATTCTGGTTTTGATACACTTTATCGGAATTTTCTTTTGCCCTAAATTGTGGGCACTTGCATTACTCATCGCACCATATATTAAGTTATTAAGTCTTTGAAGTTGATCGATTGGCTCATAGCTTGCCAACTACTGAATGAAAGTGCTACAGATATTATAAGAAACTTGTTCGCATAACTAATCAAAAGCTACTTTTCATGAATTTGTCTGTTGGCTAGAAATCGAAATTTGTCTGCGACCAGTGCTGTTTAAGAGATCCAATGTAAACCAATGAATACTGTTTTATTTTAAGTCCATACTGTTTATTCAAAATATGACTATCGAGCCCCCTGACTAAGTTATCATTCTCACCTTTATTTGTTGCCTGCCCAAACTGTTTCAGCTCGTCGGTCAATTTCCGTGTCATCCTACCACTTCTGGTTGTCCCTTGGTTGCTCTTCTGTAGGCGTAGCCAGTGGTAATGTTTGTGAAGTTGGTCATCTCTTATTTGATCGCCCAAGCAGCTTTTTTCAATCTCCCCCTCCCCCACCCCCTTCAATCTTTTCATTGGGTACTAACTGAAGGTCCATAAGAAACACGCAGTTATCCGAAAAGTTTTCACTGATCATTCAAATTTTGATTCACCTCTATTATGAGAGTACTTGATGAAATGGACTATAAAACAAAACTGATATAGAAAGTTTAGACATAACAGCAAACAGCTGATAATAGCTGCACATATTACAGAAATGCGACCGGCTTGACCGTATCGAATTGGGATATAGGAACGACGGTGGACATTTTATTGCTCATTTTGGGCGTATCGATTTGGCAAACCCTCATACTGTAGCTAAAACAGTGGATAAACGTGTGAAGATTACGATCAAAGAGCACAACAAATGCCAGTGCTATAAAAATGGGCACGTCGATTTTCGTCTTAAGAGTTGTGAGCAGCTTCATAGCACCAAATAAGCATTTGCACTCAAGAATGTCGCTTAAAGCGAGTGTTCCTTTCAGAACACTGAAGTTATCTTACTAATTTTAAAAAAAAAAGTTCAGAGGATGCAATGAGATATTAACGAAATTATCGAATATTCAAAAAAAAGCGATCATCTTAACCCGATCGATCCGTTCGATTTAATTGCAAGAATTGGTCGGCAAGCAAGTCATTATCTCAAACGTTATTCTATGAAATCATAGATTATTAAGTATTGATAAAAGAAAACTTATAGGTGTTTACGAAATCAAATTTTCTCAAAAGCTGAAATCTTATTGAGAAGTGAGTAGCGACATTCTTAATGAACAATAATGCCAATTAGTTCTGTTTGCCTCGTGGTACAACAGTTATGGCTTGCTGAGTAGAAGACCACAGGCAGTCGAAGAGTGCCGAAGAAGGTGAACCAACGCGAAAACAATACGGCTCTTAATAGTACTGCTGCCATCCAGTAGCAACTTTAATGCAGCGCCCAGTCGGTGTTGGCTAGTGTTGCAGCTGCAAACCATTGCTTACTGTTGTCTCACTTCTCAGTTAGAACAGACATTCAGAGGCTTCGCTGATTTGTACGCATATTCAGTAGGTCTTACACGAAACATTAAAATGTATTACACTACTGGATGAGTAGTGACTCCCCGACCAGGTTCATTCTGTTTGAATACCCAAATGAATTCGAAAAAGATCACGGCCACCGAATCATCCTTCAATGCTTAACATTTCGACTTTTTATGCTTGATATGTGGCGTTTTTGTTGATAGGGCATCCCCAAGGTGTTTTCGCGCATGTTCAATGTCAGAGGAGCGTTCTAGGGTAGGTGAAATGGATGCTAACGTTGAAAAGTAATAGCATTTAAATAAGCAAAGAGGTAAGATATGGTGCAGCTTTTCTTGACACGCATAGGCATTCTGACTCCCCACCTTCCTCCTACTGGGCCTGGAGATGATGAGATGGATAGGAAAGGGAGCCAGGTGCACGGAATGGGATCTCTTGCAAATTTCAGAATTTTTTGAGGAATGACGAACAAATGGGAAGCCGACAAATTTTAGAAAGAACTGGAAAAAAAAGAAAAATCCGAATTAGAAAACTGAGGATTTTGTCTGAACACAAAACTATTCGTTTCCCGTTTCGCCCTTTCCCATCTTTGAGAACTATCTTCATACATGTCGACGATTTCTTTCCCATTTTTAGCAAATCGAGTGACAATTTAAGTAGACATTTTTCGTCTAATTTTTCGTCTACTGATTGCCATTGGAAAAAAAAAAGGGAACAGTTTTCTCGTCGGAATTTTCTTTACCAATTTTCGACAGCAATAAAACTTTCGAAACCAAACTATAAAGTATTATTTATTCTTTTGTTTTCTATTATTTATTCGTTCGCTATGTGGTTCAATAGTTGTTCCATCGATTTGAAATAAATTATTATGTGTTTCGCTCTTTCTCGAGTTCGAAAAGTGCTTAAGTTCATTGCTGTCGTAATTGCTTTATTCGACTGCTGTCTGATCTCGTTGATGGCATTTTTATCATTTCCGTTTCATTCGCGTATTTTATTTATGCTTCTCTTTTTTTTCCTTTTATTGATTTCATAAAGGTTTTCGTCATTATCACTATGTCCTTTGCATCAAAGCATTGCCTCGCAAAACCTTCAAAGAATATCAACCATTCAAATACAGCTACCTGCGTCAGAGTATCCGAAACAGTTTGATGCATGAGTACTCGAAAGTTCCACGTATTACTTTAAAAGGTCGACTATGATTCCTGATAATCATGTGCGAATATTTTTGTTGTAGCTATTATAGTGCTTAAATGGGCATGAATGCATAATGCTTAAAAGTTAAAATGGGCATGAATACCGGACAGTGTGCTACATTTTTTCGTTGAATTTTCTGGGGAATTGTAAAGGTGTCTCGACGAAATGACATTATGGTCAACGTAATTATTTTTATCTTTGTCGCCATGTTTTCCTCGTATTTTTTAAGTGTCCAATGCAAGCCCCTATTCCTAATGATCATGGGTATTCTGCATGTCATGGGTATCATGGGTATCATGGGTATCATGGGTATCATGGGTATCTCCCATGGGTATTCTGCTATTTATCAATTATTTTCCTCATTGCCCTCTTTCATGACCTTTTTTTTGCGTTTCTTTGCTCACTGTCGAGTGCACAAAGAAATGCAAAAAAATCATTTCTGCTCCTGTCTTAGCGATGTTAGAACGTCAAAGATGCAGCCGATTTATGTCACTTCAACCATCTCCTCCCATGGGTATTCTGCCATTTATCAATTATTTTCCTCATTGCCCTCTTTCATGACCTTTTTTTTGCCTTTCTTTGCTCACTGTCGAGTGCACAAAGAAATGCAAAAAAAAATCATTTCTGCTCGTGTCTTAGTGATGAAGAACGTCCAAGATGCAGCCGATTTATGTCACTTCAACCATCTCTGTGTAACTCCTTCAGAATGGTATATTTGATTTACCTCTAACATTTCTGTTAATTTTTTTAAGTTAAGATTTTTCATTTTGCTTCTTCCGACTCTCTTCGTTGATCTGCATTACCTAAACACAATTTCCTCCTCCTCCCTCTTCCTTCAGCTAGTTGGCGTGAGAGGAGAAGGGTATCGCAGAGGACTTTTCAACGAATTCTATAATAAGTGGGAATTTGGTAGCGGAACAGCCGTGTAGGACATCACCATCGCGCCAATGCATTCCTTGCTGTAATTAAGATTTCATGCTCATGCGATCGCTTATGTTTTTGAACTGAGCTAGATTTTGAAAATATTTTGTTTGAACAGAGCTGACATGCTCACTAATTACATGATAGCAGTTCACATCATGATGCTAGCTAAATTAACTTCATTAGCTTCCATACTTCGCATGTTGTCCTTCCCGTGGTCAGATCTTTGAACAATACGTAGCTGATTAGGAGGAATAGTTTCTTTTAAAATTATAAAGGATCGCCAATGCGCTAATTTGTGCGCATTACGAGCGATTTTTTAAGCGTTGTTTTTTTACGTTTCTTTACTCGGCGTGTGCTAATGTTGTATCGTGATGACGTTCATTTCAATGAATGATATTAGTGAGTTTACTAAAATGGACGCACCGAATGTTCGTTTTCAACAAGTTTTTTCGACTTATTTTTTGCCCGTTTTTTTTCAAATAAATGCGAGCAAAACGAACGCAACATTTTCTCGATTAGATAAACGGACTTGAGCTTTCGCGGCTTCATATCGTCCTGTACGTTTGTTATGTTCGATTTTCTTCTCAGCTATGCATGGGCGTTTTGTTCGTCCTAATGTCACAAATCCGTAACCTTTATAGTGTTTGAATATAATCCCTAAATAAATTCACACTATCCACTGCAAACACTTATCTCCTTCTATTTCAGCCTTTTCATAGATACTTTTCACAGATACACATTGGGCCGAGAATCGACCATGCTTGTAAAGCTAATGTTTAGTGAATTGTTGTGGAGACAAAAATGGTAAAAAAAATATTTTGTAATTACCTGTTAAGTAAAATCATGATAAAGATGTGTTGCCTTCGTTTAAGATCAGTACGATAGTTTCATCGTTGTTTAGTCTTATAGTTCCTCATCAAAAGTATTAGAAGGCGCAGTTAGAGCGCTTAAACAAGTGCATGATCGATCATATAATGAAAGCAGCGTTCTTCAAACTGCTGACTTTATTTCTTTATTGAGCTTTCAACATAACCTAGTTAATTTACAATGAATATTTAAGGCAGGAAGGAAGGGTTGACGCGCCTTTTTATATTGGTTTTCTTTGCGAACAGATTGGGGCATAAACTCAACTCTTACAACGGCCTCGTATAGTCTAAGGGGGAAAAAGCAGCTTTTATAGCTCCTCTCAATTCAAGAGTTTCAAGACTCATTAGATGAAGGGGTTCATCATTAACTGCCCTTTTATAACTTAAGAGTTAAGTGAGTTAAATGAGTGCGATGTAACAAATTATGTTAAATGAGTAACAAAAGTTTCAAGACTCATTAGATGAAGGGGTTCATCATTAACTGCCCTTTTATAACTTAAGAGTTAAGTGAGTTAAATGAGTTAAATGAGCGCGTTTGCGCAAAAGCTCAAATTTCTCATGCTTAAAGCTAATTGCTTAATACATTCGTTGAGAATATGAAACGATCGCGCTTAGGCAATTTTAAGCCTATGCTTTCAACAACAGAATGAATCCCATGCAGTACTTCTACTTCGAACACTGATTTGGCACGCAAAGTTTGTTGCGAATCTACTCACCATGATATCAAGGTGTGATATCATATATGGATTCAAATGTCATCTTATTTCTGGAAGTGGTAAATGCGCTTCTAAATTAGCTAAACGATGTTGAATGAAGAATAATTTAAAATTTTTCTCGCACTTCTCATTCCGATTGCTCTCACTCATTGCAACTGTGCCTTTCCTTGGCGATTATTTCTGTATACGTTTCAAATGTATATGTCAAGTGTAATGCATTTATATATTTTCAGTTGTAATGCATGTATATGTATATATATATATACATATACATGTATGTATATGGAAACATGTACATGTAAATATACCAGAAGTACAGGAGGTACAGCGACAAGTATACAAATATATATATATAATACATGTATATGCCTGCTGTTATAGAATTGGCTATATTAGCTAAACGATTTTGAATAAAGAATAGTTATCCTGTCCAGAAAACGACTTCTAAACTTTGGTCGTCGTTTTTGCGGGCTTTAATGGTTTCACTTGCCGTAATAAGTAAGCAACTAAACTATTTTTTCAGCCATCTGCATCGAATTATGAGGACATTGGGAATAATTTTGGTTTGTAACAACGTTTTTACGTTATTTGTTGCGATAATTGTCAATCTAGTTGTGATTGCACTTTGCTTTAATTCGAGCTTCACTGCGATCAACGGTAATCGATGGGCGATCATACTATCAGCTTGTATGCAACTCACCGATTCAATTTTGCTGACGCTTCTCGAATCTGTACGTTTTTGAATAACATATTGTTTACAAGAAACGAACATGCTCATACTCGAAATTGTTTTGCATCGAGGCCAAACGAGGTGGAATACGTTTCGGTAATTGCGTCCATCGAATATATTCCCAAAAAATTCTGGGGTTTGCCTGGGTACCTGAATATTGCCTGAATCTTCTGGGATATATTTGCCTGTCAATCTCTCTTAATTATACTTGCCAAACTTTATAGCACTATGATTCTTAAACTGAAACTACTAAATGATGGCATATGGATATGTGCACGTCCAGTCACAAATAAATACGAGCAGATACGTGAACGTAATCACGCATAGATATTGTGGCTAATGAAAGTCACAAAAAGAAACTATGATGATTTTCGTGAATTAACGGCAACAAGCTTAATAATTTATTGGGTCATGACAAATAGGAAAAACGTTACGTGCGCCACTATAAAGCGATATAAAATATTAGTTGCGAAGTAGCTCAGTGGTAGAGATTTCGCTTCTTATGCGGGAAGAACTGAATTCGATTCCCAGCTGCTTCCCTGACGGATCGCCAGCAGGCTGACCACCAGGGGTTCCGAAACTGGTCAAAACAATCATGCGTAGGCACGGTTCTCAGCTGCATCGATACGGGAATCGATGAAATTACAGCTGCCTTTGCATCCATTTGCATAAAATATAAACGGTTTGACGTTGGTTATAAAGGTGCGCATGATTTGAATCTTCACTTTTCCCACTGACTCTAATGAAGAAATAAGACGATGCGATGATGTGGAATCCTGGAATTGTAGCTTAGCTACCTTTACAGTCTATATGATTCGAATCTTTCAAAAACTAGTCATCGACGCTGACGATTCTCTCAATTAAACCAAGAGGCATCAATGACGTCATGTGATCGATTACAATAAGTGCGACGAATTATCATACCGATGTTGCAACCATTTAGTAAATAGTCCCGGTTAGATTCCTTCAGCTACGCTTTCAAATATATGGGTAAAGGTTACTCGACTTAATTCAAATAAAAATTACTTCAAATGCTCGAAATATGGATGCGTAACTGATAAATGATCCCTTTTTGAGGGCATTCGATCGAACGATGGAACTGCGGTTATTATCCTTTTGGGCGTGGTACGTGACTTCTCACTCCAATTAACGGCAACAATATATGTGGCAATAACATTTATCTTCATTTTAAGAGTTGTCACTATGCCGGTCGTCTTCTTATATCGTTATGCGCTTATATGCAGGTATGTGACCTGTTGATGGGGAAGAAAGTGAGAGTTTTGCTTGTGCTAAATTAGCGTTCACAAAAGATTATTTTTTAGTCGACACAAAATTCGTGATAAGAAACACAATTTTTTTTCATTGTTAGTAAGGTAAGGACCGGAAAAATTGTTTCTGCTCTAACTGATCTGACCCAACGATAAGAACGGTTATTTGTTAACCACTAATATCTTTCAATGTTCTGAAAGGCTCACTCACGTATTTCATGATCATGCATCTGCATCGCGTCACAACTGCACATTGGATCACACGTTGATAGAACATTGTAGATCATTCATCGAAGATAATGATAATTATTAACAATTGTGATATCATCACACGTCTGTGCTCCATAAAACTCATACAATGGCCACTGGTCCATCAGATCGAAATTTAAACGTATAAATCTCAGCGTAATATTCTACTAGTTCGCCGCGCACTCTTTCTCACTCTTTCGCCTAACTTTAACTAAAAACTGAATGGGCCAGTCTGTAACCGATTTCAGGGTCTTCCAAGACCGTCGTTTCAACTTGTTTCCCTCGCGTCGTAGTTTCTTAAAATCGGTATACTAAAACGACTAAATCATCAAGTAAATAGTTCAGTAAGTGGGAATATGTGAAAGCGACTAGCATGATATGCACTAGGGTAAGCGCGACTATCAGACTAACTGATTTCATGAGCTACAAAAAACATTGTAAAACCTAATAAAGTTTCTTTTTTCTGAACACGTTTTGCGACCCGAACGGTTGCAAAAATGGAGTGCAAATCTTCTGTGTGTTCAGACGTATGTGATCTCCAGGGGTCAATGAGCCTGTTTCAAATTTATAGTAGGGCGCGTTTCTAGAGTGCAAACTGTATTTACCCTCTCCCCCTCCCCTCTCCTCCTCCCTTCTTGGTGCGGTGATTTCAGAAAAATATAACAACTAAACAGATATATACACACACGGGTGCATGATGCGCGCCACAACAACGCTCTTAGCAACAGTTACAAATGTATCGAGATGGATGAAAATAAAGTAAGAGTTTTGATTACGTCAGCTGTGGACAGCTGACTTTAAGATAAACCTCTTTTTAGGAAGCATCGCCTTGTTCAGATGTTTACGTTCACGCGAGTTGCCATTATGTTAAGTCTATTGACAATTACTGCAGTAATTCCAGCAGTATGCAGCTTTTTTGTCTTTGACTTCGAAAAGACGATAGCGAAGAGCGGACAGTTCACTGAAATGCGACACGTTCAAATCAACACCTCATCAAAGGTTTGAGGATACATACAATCGAAAATGTACAAGAAATTCAACAACAACAAAGCAAAATTTTGAGATCGCCCTGAAAAAAACCAAAACGGAATAGTTGGGTTCCGGTCGGCACTGAAACGGTTGATAATCGCTTGAGGCGACATCGTTCCCTACCTATTATTGCCTTACTTATCGAAATTATTACTTGTTGAAATCACAACACTCCTACCTATTACTGCTTACTTGAGGTGTTTCTAATGTGCGAAAAATGTCTTGATTTTTTGCGATTCTGAACACCCGTCCAAAACTAGCGGTTCTGAATGAAGATACGATGATTTTAATTACTTTTTTTTTACAACGGCATGACAGTTGCGAGTCTTTTGAAATTTTGCAGTGTTTTCATCATGGTTTTTATTCTTCAGTTTTTTTGAAACATCTTACATCGTTGAAACATTTTTGAAAAAAACCAATTTTCAAAAATGCTTCAACGATGTAAACTTTCAACTGAAAAAAGTCATTCCAATTTATAATCGACCTACTTATTTAGTAAGTAAGCAAACACTCGACAATCGTCTTTGCCACTTCTTAGAATTATCGCTCGCCCCGCTATATGTCACCACACGTAATAAGAGCGGCACAATGGCCACAACATAGTGCAATATGTTTCATTTTTGAGACATTTTTATTGTTCTCTCATATATAAAATAATGTCGTGTATGTTCGCTTTTGTAAGGAAATGATAATCGTTTGGCGGAATGAATGAAATGATAATCTTTAGTATTTGGTTCTTTCATATTGCTTAGATCTTCATACTGAGCGAAATACAGAGGGAGACATTGACGGAACTATCAGTTCTTTTAATGTGATCATCCTTGATCAACTTGCACAGTAATGTCAGCCTTGCAAATCATAATGAATCTTGTCGTATGCTAGTTATCATGTGTTTCTGACAATAGAATTTGATCAATCAATAGAACATTTCTGTCCTGAAATAAATTGCTGTACGAACATTACTGTTCGAGAGTTGAAAGTGATCAGATTTTGCGCTTATAACTTAATAAGCTTTAGCAATCGAAACGATTTGCATTATGACGAAGACGTCTGTATTAAGAAAAGGGGAGAGGAGAAAGGGAGAAGGGGAGTTGGGGGGTA
>JPKZ01002011.1:251340-269609 GCA_000803305.1 Toxocara canis | reverse complement strand
GGGAGCAAGAATCATTAAGCGTGTTATCAACGAATTTTTTTAGCATCAAGATTTGATGGCCATATCATGTGCACTGAGTATTACACTTATAATTGCCTCGTATCTTGTCGTCTTTTCTACCAGTTACAGCATCTTTCGTGCGCTTAGAAATGCTTCGTTCACTCCAAAAACAAGACAACTTCAAAAAGAACTCACAGCGGCAATGATTCTTCAGGTTAATTTTCTCAGCTTTATCTTTTGTGATTTTTCCGTCCGTATAGTTTATTAAGTCATTGTTTAGAAGAAATATGGGTAACTGAAAACTTTTAAAGTTTCAAGGGGAATTATTAATGGAGTGCGAGTAAACCCGAACGTCCAACACGCTTTACTATTTATAAAAAATTCAATTCCGACATTCCATTTGCATTGCCATATTTATACCAACGATCTAGACAATGTTTGCAGCCTTCTATAATTAGTACTCAAGAAATTACCACCTTAATTTCCTCTTTAAATGACTTATCTAAAATATCGTCAACTGAATTCTTGATTTTTGATCAAATCATACAATTATGACGCAAATGCCTCGCATGCATATCATTCGGTAATATCCGAAACATTATGGCGAAGCTGTTAAGCGATAAGCGGGCGATATCATAATGAGAAAATATTTTATTTTAAATTTAAGAACTTCAGAACTTTAAGTATAGCGTCAATACTTAAATGCAAATATGCGCTCTTGATTACTGTTCCAAAAAAAAAAACGGATGTATGCTAACAGCGATATGGCATGAACGTGACTCGACTTTTATTGCTGACGCCATTTCAAACACGGTTGAACTAGTTTGGGTTTCATGTGTCTCCCTGTCTAAAACGTCCTCATCTCAACACATGTTTAAAAAACTAAAATAGAAGCGATAAAATGTTATTCAAATCCCTTGGAAAGTAATAAAGAGTTGCACACAAAAAAAGTAGAACTATATGGCGACGCATTTGGTATTAGCTGATATATTCGGACTACTCCTGAATGCATTTTTTACTATCATTCATGGGAATTTATTAAGGGGTAAAAAAAAAGAAAATATCGCCAACCAACACAAAAGCATACGATGAATATTTTATTAATACGAAGATATAGGCATATTATTTGAATGAGTTTGCTTCAATTGAAACGTTTTCCGAATTTAGTGATTAGGTATGAAAAATGTGTCGTATCAATGAAATCGTTCAAACCAATTGATCAATGAAATCGATCAAATCAATTCATTTGCAGTCGATAGTTCCAATGGTTTTTACGGCTATACCAGTGAGTACTTTCATCGTTGCATTTATAATGCATATTGCGATCTCGGAATATGCGTCGATCACGTTTATGCTACTCAATTGGCAGCCATGCTTTAACTCTTTCTTTGTGCTTTACATTGTTCGACTGTTTCATGCGTAAATGTTTCATCGACAACACGTAATCGATGCTTGGATCACTCGAAATGAACCAATGTGCAATCGTCTATTCAACGCTCAAATAATCTCAATGAGGTGACGATATGCCTCGAAGGAGTGATTAGACGAATATCTGAGGAGAAAATAGCGTTCATATATTTAGTAAAGAAATATCGTATGTTTCATAGCGTTGATGTCGATGGAATGAAATGAATCGTTGATGGTTAACGAACAACTTGCTAAATTCAAAATAAATGGTATAATATTCGTAGTTTTTTTTTGTTTTTTTTTGTAAATGTAATTTTTTTTTGTAAATGTAAAATGTAATTTTTTTTAAAGCGTTCCATTGAGATGATATTCCGATTTTATAAAGCGTTACTTTGAGTAACCATTAAACCTATTTGTTGTGTTCTAATGCAGTATACATTCTAGCAGATAGCTGCTTGAACTGTAACTTATAAAGTGTTATTTCCAAGTGATTTTAGTACATTGTTTTACTTGAGATGATATATTTCAACGATTCAACTTATGTGTGACGTGCAAACGAATAAATTGGTTTCCACAATATATCACAATGTAGCATAGAAAAAGATACAAAATAGAGTGACAAAAATTTCACAGTAAACGAGTAAAAGTTTCCAACTTAAGTTATATCGTTGCAAAAAATTATAATCGTCAAACTTTTTATGGCAACAATCGTCCAACTTAGTGAGTCAAATTAACAAGAAGACCATACAGACACATAGATGTGCTGAGTTGCGCTCGCAATGTTAGGCTTTCGCTTATGATTGTTTGCAAGCATCAAAAATGAGATACTTTTATCTTTTGGCTTATAACTTAGAACTATAGTCCGCATTCTATCGAGTATGACCGTAATGAGTGAGATGAAATAATGCCTTTTGAATAATTCGGACCTTTAGCAGCAGTATATAGTATGACTAAACTGTTCATTTTTCTTCAAAGCGAGAAGAAGGTTGATTTAAATTAAATGAAAAAGCGAAATTATGGAATGATTTTATTGATATCGGTTATTAAATAGACTAAACAAGAGATCAATCGTCGTTGCTACTCTCAATGTACCTCAACAATTTCTCCGAGTAGTACGCTTCAATGTCCAATTCGGCCAATTCCTCGCCATTCACATCCAAAACTGCAAAGTAAAATTTCATAGAACAGAATATGCACCCGGAAAAAAGCAGCATTTAAGCATTTCAAGGCTTCATATGACTCGATATGAGGGACATTAGAGTAACATATGCTTTAAAATCACCATTATTAGGTGAAAGCGTTCAAAAAAATATGACTGATACGGAAGTTACAGACTAAGATTAACATTCGCGTTCTCGTTTCAAGTTTTTGAAGCTGACTGCTTATCTTATTGAAAGCTAATAACCAAAATTTCAATGCAATGAAAAGACCATGATGATATCTGGAAATGGAAAATTATTCGTTTTGATCGCCTTTAGAGTACAAATTTTTTTTAAATGCACTCATCCGTGTCACCTTTAACAGTCTTTCCTTTCCAGGAGTATCGTCGCATTTCACTTTTTAAAAAAACATGATTTCGTATTAGAACTACGAAATCAGCGATGCCAGTAGCTCAGTGGTAGAGCTCTCGCCCTATGTAGGGGAAGGCATAGGTACGATTCCCGGCTGCTTCCCGACGGATCGCCAGTAGGTTTCCCGACGGACCACCAGGCGTTACGAAACTAGTCAAAACAATCATCCGTGGGTATGGTTGCCAGCTGCATCGATACGGGAATCGATGAAATGCAACTGCCTTTGCATTGTGAGCTCAGTATTATGAGCTCCGGAGCTTCTAAAAAAGTTTAACGCCATGGGGTATCGAGCTATCTAAGTGATTGTTGCAGCGTTCAGCTAATCGATGCAGAAGTAGTGCAAAATATTCTCTTACATGTTTAGAAATAATCGCTGCTAGAATTTGTCAACTTCGAAATGGCTACTCAAAAAAATGCGGAAATGAGAACACTTTGATATCGTGTCATGTCCTCTCTTGAACGAATCGAAGTTCAGACATCTTGTCTGGATTTTAAGCATAAGAGTTAAAACCTAATGATTCGGCGACTGATGGTGATATTGAGAGGTAAGAATATAAAAAGAGCGACGTACATCGAATAGTTTGGTGATGTTCATTGGCAACATAACTTAAATCGAGTTGTGCCACACCCAAATCGTCACATTCTCCGTCATCACCACCGTCCGCTACCAGTGTGAAATCAAGCCTTAAGACATCTAATAAAGTGCGTTTCATATCGGAAAAATAGTAAAATCATTTTTGATATATTCGCAGAATAATTGCAGCCAGTTATTGTTCAGTTATTCTTTCCACCATACGTAAGAGCTTATTGTTTTGTCAATTTCGATTCTAACACAAGCCGTTAAACAACATTCACTTCGACGACGCCATGTCTAACGAGTTCTGTACATGACATTCGATTGCATCAATAATCGACCACTTCAATGTACTCTCATAAACAATCTAAAACGTACTTGAAAGTATGGGCACCTGATAATTGAATCCGTTCCATATGTATTTGTTAGAAAAATTGCCAGATTCACCTGATTGAATTAATTTCAATTTTGTAATTATTTTAACAAATCGGTAAAATAACAACACCACAGAACGATCATAATAAAAATTACTTTACGCTAAACAAGTGAAAAGGATTTTACATTTACTTTCATTATTTGACATTTAGTAATCCGAAGTACCTTATATAATGCTATTGGAAAGATATTTTTGAGGAGTACTAAGTCTCAATTAATATACATTCATGAAGTTTGGCCACTGTAGACTGTTCGTCCTACCAGATCAGCTTTCTAATCAGTTTCGAATTAATAAATAAAACTTGAACACAGAAATTTTTGTGCCCCATACAGCGGCGATGTTAACCATTCATCCATTTCTTAGAAACGCTCGTAATACGAGGTTGGTCAAAGTCGCATTGTAATTGGCAAGCTGCGTTAGTCGAAAAACGATGATAGATGTACCAAGACATATCGTATCAACAACGTAATACACGAATGTTGTCTCTAATGCTTTGTTCATTTCTTAATTGAAATTATAAGCGTAATTATCTCGACTGCTAGAGCGATCTCTCGATAGATAATAATGAAGATTTGAACGAACTGAACGGTTATGAGTCGAACGAACGCCCGTGCATTATGTTAAACGCTTTTAAGGCATTGCTGAGCCAGTCATGAATTTAAATAATCGAACGCAATTCAATTTCGTTGCAGTGTGAAACTTACCGATTCCCCAGTTCCACCCATTGTTTGAGCAATCGAGTACGTCTTCTACTTAAGCCATATACTGAAATGATAGCACAATCAATTGTTATAACACTGGAATGATAGCACAGTCAGTTGTTACAACACTGAAAAGATAGCACGATCAGTTGTTATAACACTAAAATGATAGCACAGTTAGTTGTTATAACATTGAAATGATAGCATGATCAGTTGTTCTAACACTGAAATGATAGCATAACCAGTTCTTATAACACTGAAATAATAGCACAGTCAGTTGTTATACGAAATTCGCTTTTAAATACCTCAACAATATGTTTAGTTAGACGTTTTCATTTACATTATGTCAGTTGTACTAAAAGTGCGCCGTAATATTGAAGAATCTAGAAGGCAGCAGTCGAAATTCAGGCAAAAAAAGACCTGGGGTGGAACATACCATTTCAATGAGACGTTTCCGCTCTCTAAGCTCTTAGTGAGGCGCATATACATATGCATATGTGCATTAGTCCTTGTATGCCCAAAATAATATAGAGAAATATTTCAATGTTTGGCACAGCACCAGTTTCCGGTTTTTTTTACTCATATGCGGATTGTGTAGCTTCTTATTTGCGAAATCGGAATAAATATACAAGGTACAGAATTAGCGCAGAGGCTG
This sequence comes from Toxocara canis, assembly GCA_000803305.1. Lineage (NCBI taxonomy): Eukaryota > Metazoa > Nematoda > Chromadorea > Rhabditida > Toxocaridae > Toxocara > Toxocara canis. The sequence continues at coordinate 264,265 of JPKZ01002011.1, read as the reverse complement.
AGAAAGCACGTATGCATAGGAGGACTATTTTTGTCAACACCCGGTGAGCTAGCGCCAATGGTTAATTACGTAGCTATGCTGCTCCCTTACGCATCCTCCACTTCCAGTGAAGCGTATGCAATAGTAAGATACCGGGGGTTTTCTAACTCTCATGCAGAAAGGTTGCCATCTGGATGTTCAGCGATAATTAGGCACCAACTGTCGAGCCAGTGCTCCGCTTTGATCTTCAGCTTGTGATTAATCTCAAATCCCGCAATCACAGAAATCAGTCGCAACCAAATTCGAGCTGTATTGCACATGGTCAAAGAACCGTAACCCGAATTTCTGAAGAGGCTCCTGTGTCCGTGTTGCAGACTGAGAGCACTTATTGTAATGAAGAGCACACAGGCCGCGAGCTCCGTTGAGAAAACAGCGCAAAGGCTAGTGCCACAATCAATTGTTATAACACTGGAATGATAGCACAGTCAGTTGTTACAACACTGAAAAGATAGCACGATCAGTTGTTATAACACTAAAATGATAGCACAGTTAGTTGTTATAACATTGAAATGATAGCATGATCAGTTGTTCTAACACTGAAATGATAGCATAACCAGTTCTTATAACACTGAAATAATAGCACAGTCAGTTGTTATACGAAATTCGCTTTTAAATACCTCAACAATATGTTTAGTTAGACGTTTTCATTTACATTATGTCAGTTGTACTAAAAGTGCGCCGTAATATTGAAGAATCTAGAAGGCAGCAGTCGAAATTCAGGCAAAAAAAGACCTGGGGTGGAACATACCATTTCAATGAGACGTTTCCGCTCTCTAAGCTCTTAGTGAGGCGCATATACATATGCATATGTGCATTAGTCCTTGTATGCCCAAAATAATATAGAGAAATATTTCAATGTTTGGCACAGCACCAGTTTCCGGTTTTTTTTACTCATATGCGGATTGTGTAGCTTCTTATTTGCGAAATCGGAATAAATATACAAGGTACAGAATTAGCGCAGAGGCTGAGAAAGCACGTATGCATAGGAGGACTATTTTTGTCAACACCCGGTGAGCTAGCGCCAATGGTTAATTACGTAGCTATGCTGCTCCCTTACGCATCCTCCACTTCCAGTGAAGCGTATGCAATAGTAAGATACCGGGGGTTTTCTAACTCTCATGCAGAAAGGTTGCCATCTGGATGTTCAGCGATAATTAGGCACCAACTGTCGAGCCAGTGCTCCGCTTTGATCTTCAGCTTGTGATTAATCTCAAATCCCGCAATCACAGAAATCAGTCGCAACCAAATTCGAGCTGTATTGCGCATGGTCAAAGAACCGTAACCCGAATTTCTGAAGAGGCTCCTGTGTCCGTGTTGCAGACTGAGAGCACTTATTGTAATGAAGAGCACACAGGCCGCGAGCTCCGTTGAGAAAACAGCGCAAAGGCTAGTGCCAGAGTCGGAAAGGTACCTCCCTCCCCCTCCTCCTCCTCTGCCCTCCCCTCCCCCCTCCGCTCCCCCCAGTGACAATGTGAGGTTGTCGACCAATGGAGAAGCAATATCGATAAGAAAGTAACTTCAAAATAGATAGTAACTTCAAGATATACCACATGTTTTACTACTCTTGTTTCTTTTAGTGTACGGAAGGTTGTGAAAAAAAAACTAGATGTAACGAGCACTTCAGGCCAAAAACGCTGTTTTCGAACCGCAGCCAACGAAAATTTATATTAATTTGATGCTCGAAAACATAACCCATAATTACTCGTCCTATCAAAATAGTCAGCGATAAGATATGCGTAAAATGATAGTGGCAATGACAGTGCAAAATGAACCTTTACGAAAGTTGAAAATACAAGGCGTATGCGAATCGCGTGGCAATGGTAGCGATTCAACGGTTTCACAATCTTCAGGTGGAAGATCAAGGAATTTCCACTCAATAAAAACGTTGACACCATCATATGCCTGATCCAAAAGCGTAGAATGCTCGAGAACATAAAGTCGCTTGACATGAATGCTCACTGTGCTATTTGGTGATGCCGGCTCGTCTGGCTGCAACTTAACGTTGTTGATTTTTTGTCATGCAAAAAGACTACTATGAAAACTTGTACACTACGTATATCTTTTAGATCGAAAGGAATTTCCATTTGTATAGTTCGAGATAACTTTTGCTTAATGCCGGTAATTTTAGGTCAGACAATTATAAGGTCAATTAATCCAATACTGAATTCCCCCCCCCCTCATTGACTACTGATTTTCTGGATTTTTTTGGCATCTTCTTTTTCTGGGAAAGAAAAGGGAAATGGCTTGAACGGCTGGTATGGGCTTTCGACTATAACGTGTATTTTGATTGGGCATTCAGCTTACAACTTCACATTTACGTCTGCGATACGAATCAACAAAGGGTTCTTAAAACTAAATCGACACGTATCAAAGAGATATACTGGTTTTCTTTACATAACTGCTAATAAAATGAACACATAGAACAAAATTAGAGGAACTATTCTCTGCTTGCCGAAACGATATTTGCTCTAATTTGCAATCCATCGAAATAAAAGGTACGAATAAACGCCATACTAAAGGTTATAAGTAACTCGGCTGTATTATTAAACGATTCACAGATTACTGCTTCTTTTTAGACTGTTTATTATGAAATTCTCTTTGGAACCGCAGTAAACCAGAAAACTTCGATTTCATTACTCGAAGTAAAATTCTCAAATTTCGTCCGTCATTAACATTTCGGAAATACTTAAAAATTTTTCGATTTATTCCTGACTAAATCTAATAGATCGTAGTCTAGTTTTGCTTTTGCTTGCCTAATACGGAATCGAGAACTCTTATCCGCCTAATAATTACTGAAGCTGTAGCAATTACTAAAAAAATCAGGGCATATGTTATACTTGTAAATAGCTAAGATGTGAAGAAATTTATGCGTAAAGTGGACATGAAACAATACGTCGGTTTATATATGTGTGTGCATTATTCGTTTTCCAATTGCTATGACTTTCGAACGCTTTTTGAAGTGATATCGTTACGCGCTTGTGAACTGTTTACCTCGTGATGTACAATTGTAGGCTGATGTGCAGAAGCACTAATGACGGGAATATCCTCTTCAATAACGAGGTCATGATTCTCTTCAGTTGAACTTCGCATACTGCTTTCGTAGCTTGTTGCTTCGCTTGCTTCAAATTCGCCAAAAATGTAATTGAGTTGGAATCTTTCCGAGACCACTTCGAAAAGTTTTTTCGAGACCACTTCGAAAAGCTGGCCAGAAGCTGCTCTATTTCGCTTTACAGCCTGAGAACGTTACGCCCATATTTACCAATCAACATTGCGGTCCTCTTGGTTGAATGCTTTGTGATATCGAGAATCAGAATATTCTCTGAGATAACAGGAACTGCGGCTAAGAAAGAGCTAAATCTTATTCAAAAGATAATCAATAATGCTATTCGAGTAATTTATAAGCAACGTAAATTTGATCACATCAAGTCGTTCTGTGAACGCTTCAAATGGGGCGAAATAGGAAAATTACTTGACAGTACTTTCCAAGCAGCTGCTCGCAAAGCAGCAGAAGGGCGCAGCAGTAACTACCTTCAGAACCTCATCCAAAAAAGCACACATAATAAAACACGGAAAGAATATTTTGTGAATGAAAAACCAAATACCAATATTGGGCGGAGGAGATTCAGACATCGCGCAACAACTTTCTTAAACCGCACCTGATGATTCGTTTCAATTGTTTGTGACGCAGACTTGCCACTGCGCCTGATCATATTTGTCTCTTTCTTGCGTCATCTTTGTTATGTTCCGACCACTTACTTATATCATCACAAATGAATTTAGTAAGCACGTTAGAGGTATACCATGCCTATCGTGACGGATGAGAAAGTGAACAATAAACAAAACAAAACAAAACAAAACAATTAATAATCTCTAGTTAGAGTTAGACAAACAATCTTTAAGTCAATAAAAACGATAAAACTCTAAGCGTTGAACATTTGCCGAGTTCTAATGTCGAGTGCCACACATCACTATCATGTTTGTGATCACTGTAATGCATTTAAGGAATTCCGATGAATCAGCGATAAAGACGAAAATTCTCCTAACTGAAGATTGGCGAATCTCGGTGAAGGAGCTCTGCTTCATGAGGAGAACCAATGGTTTTAGAAGTGCATGATTAAAGGCTATTTATCCCATCCTTAAGCTTACCCATAACATTACGACAAAAAATTATGACGCCAATAAGAAGAAAACGACGTGTGTAAGACATAAGAAACAACAAAAACATTCAATGTTCTTTAATTTTGAAGTTATAAAAACGATATATAAAGCATACGCGGTATGGATTGGTGGATTGGATCAGCAAATTCAACTGCTCGCGGTCGAGCCCTCGGTGGTGGTTGTGGCTTTGACGCTGTTTCGGATAATTGTTCATCGACATGAAGTCCCTGAATTGAAACAGCGAAAAAATGCGGATTTTTGTCTCAAAAAAACGGACGATTATATAAGGCAAAGCAAATGGGTTTTGAAAGATACTGGAAACAAAAAAATGCCTGAAAGAAAAAAATGGTATTTTGTTGCAAATATTTTAAAGAGGTAATTTTTAGAATTTTTGAAAGAAAATATCATCTGCATTGAACTATTTAGTTGAGTTACTTGAGAGCTGTTAAACAAGTCTGGCAATTATTTCATTGAGAATATAGTGCATATACAAAAAGCTGTCAACATGAATATATGTTTAGTAAGTAAGTAACTTGTGTAAGTCGGAATAATTTTGGCCAAAACAAAAAAAACGGTGCCAAAACTGAACACTCACTTGATAACGGATATACTAACCAAAGTCACTACTGTATAACGGATCACTACTGTACTACCGGTGTAATAACGGAAGCTTAACAAACATGCTCAGCACACTTAAGTAAAAAAAAATCCAAAAACTATGAAACATATGAACGGAACTTAATTAATAGTAATTACCGGTAGTTTCCTTGCAGCCGCAACAGGCAATGATGGTAGACGGTCAGGCAACGTTTTGACTTCGTTTTCGACAGTCTGCAATCAAAAAATCGTCACTTGCAGTGATGAGCATAATATTGTGTTTGGTAAATTGGATTCAATTATCAAACTTGCATCGCTCAGCTCACTGTTCTTCTGAATCAACTGAATACTTCTCCAAATTATACTTGTGGATATCTCCCATAGTAATAGAATGAGTCAATGAACCCTGCTTACTGTGAGATTTTTTTTTAACTATCAAAGAAATTTCGCAAAAATTTTGAAACTTTTTTCCCCGAAATTTCGAAGCTTCGGAAAAAAATTTTTTTGAAAACTCAAAGATCCAAACCGTTGGTGCTGTTTTCGCACGCTCTTCCAGCGATTGCGTTGGCGTAGATCTTTCCTCCTCCCTTTCGGATTCTGATAAATCGACTACAGGTTGCGGTTGAAAGTTTGCAACATTTTTCGGTTCCTGCTCAACCTCTGCTTCCGGTTTTCTCTCCGAGCTTCCACTTGACTCCGACGTTGACAACTCCTCGCTTAAATTTTTCGTACGTGTATGCATTTGTTCTTCTTTCGGTCCAACTGTGGTTATTTCAACTTCACTGGACGCCGATATTTCGCTCGACAATGGCGATTGTAGAGCAGGGCTAAATCGTAACGATCAACATGCTATTGATGACAAATGTAGATTAGGGTAGAAGAGAACAAAAATGAACTGAATAGAATTAAATGGGATATTAAGTTAATTGTAAGAAAATCTAAAATTATCTCTGTTCTTCATGTCTATAGGGATCGCAGGCTTCTCAGTCAATATTTTTTATGAAGGGATTTTGCCTCAAACAAAAGGTTAGAACAACCGCAGTCTACGGAGATCTATCGCATAGATTTAGTTTGCACAAAATTAAATATTCCATAAGGACAACTGAAATTTATGTTGCCCACAGCTAGGTAGAACTGCAGCTATTTGTCACGAACAGGGACGTCTACACTATAAAACACTAAAAAATATATAAATAATGAAGAAGAAGTCATCAAGACATTTGTGCACAAACGGTAACCTTTAAATAACGATATTCACATAAGAAATTTGTGAAGAAGAGTGAAACTGGGTGAAACTGAGAAAGAGCCTTACATGTCTTCGCTGCCATCGTCGGTTCTTATACTTCTAGGCTTACTGACGTTTTCGTCTATCACTTTTGGTGTCGTAATTCGGGGTGCAGGTGCGACATCAATATCGAAAGTAGACGACGAACTTGTTTCCGATGAAGTGCTACTTCGTTGTTTCGCATCCGAAGCAGCAGCTATCCCATTTGATGGGAGAGGGGTAGCTAATTGTATTTGTGGCTCCGGAAGTGGAACTGTTGTTACAATAGGCATCGGTAACTGCAATGTTTACTTTAATACACTCAGAGAATATCGAAAGATTGCTAAGCACTAATGTGAAATATCGATAAAACTGGACTAAATAATGCGTATTATGCAGCATAGAAAATATATCCAACAATGGATTTTGATGAACAAAATTAGGGCATTTGCCGAAATGAGCAAAATTCTATTAAGTCGCAAAACTAAGGAGCGAAATGATGAAATTTACAAAGTAACAAATGAAAAAAAACAAATGAAATGAAACAAAATGAAACAAAATTCTACAAGGCAATGGACGGATTTGGTTCGAAATCAGACAAACAACAGAAAAAGAAACTAAAATATTTCTGTTTTAGTCGACTCAACTACAAAAAGCATGTCTTGCTGGCCAGGAGTCGCAACGGTGTTTACAGATCAAATCATACACAAGGAAGTAGATATTCCATCTTGCAACTTACCCGAAAAAAAAAACGTTCATATACGCAACGACTTATATTGATGAAATATTTATGTATACAAACACACTAATTTTTTACTGCTGCAAAAGTTCGCTTTTGCCGTTCGGATTTTACCGCACGTTCGCCTGAGATAATTAGACTAGCAATAATGAAAAGAATAGGCTTGCTAAGCATGGGATGAAGCTTAGCGTATACATGATCGTTAGCATAAATCTGCAATAATGCCCTTGACTTCAGTGGCGACAATGAGTTATGCATGTGCAGGCTTCTTGTATGTCGCTTTGGTTGGTCATCGTGAAATGGAAGAAAAATTTTTGGTCGAAAATGAAGCTAACACCAATAGCCGATAGCGATTCTTAAAGCAATTTCAAATGCTCCTGAGTTTTACAGAGTTTTGATATGTTTTTACAAAACAGCTTGCCATAAACAAGACAGAAATTGAAAAAAAAATCTTTAAATATTTCAAAGTTCTCCGAGATATTATTTTTACTCTCAACAAAGTTAAAGGAAAATATTCACACGAACAATTTCGTTACCATTTTATTGCCTTTGATCTTGATTAAAATTTCAATGAAAGCTAACCGCTTGTTTGAGCTCAATTTGTTCATTTGGAGCCGTATATTCGAATTTCCAGTAAATTGACAATTCTATTGTTGCCGTCGTCGTTTCGCCTTTCGGCTACAAATAACATCGATTCAGTTTCGCATGATAACGATGATGTTTCTATGAAGAAGGATGTGGCAAACTATTGTGTCAAATGAATGTGACAAACTAATGTGACAAATGACAAATTAAATGATCGTTAGTCATAATTACGTTGTATGGCAGATTGTTGAGTTTTCGTTCGCCTGTAGAAATTTCATGCGCTGTTTTCGCGAATCGAAAGAGAAAGAAGGTCATGAAATGCTCCAATTTAAGCGTATCTGATTGAGCTCAAACTACCTTAACTTTATTTGTTAAACAATGTTTGCATATAAAACCTTACTATGTTCGTTTCTAATGGGAAAGTGCCTTTTTTTAAAGATTTTTTTTGAAAGACAAACCTAAAAATCGAACAAAGCAAATGGTGATCACAGCCTCGTTCTTCTATTTAACTATAGCGCAAAGCTGGGCCATCATAATAAAGGGTTACACGGGATTTGTTCCGAATTGAAATATCATATTGAAGAAATAAATAAGCAAAATAATAACAGAGGTTCATCTCATCGAAAAACGCAAGCAAAATTTAGAACAACCGTCATGAGTGGGAATTTGCCCAAGATTGCTTTGTTGTGCCGGAGTGGATAAAGAGGTATATTCACATATGCCAGTTGTTGTGCTGTTCCAGTCAACTCGTTACAGTCTTCGATTACGTTGAACGTGATTTCCTAAATAAAACAACTAATTTGAAACTTTTCCTTCGAACTGCAGGCGTGAATTTCATCGAAAATGCATGATAAATGCGAGTATCTCGTGCATCTTCTGCAAACGTTATGAGTCCTCGCCCCTTTATGATTCTTAAAAATGTATATATGTTTTTAAGTTTTCAATTTGTTACGCCGCTCAGAACAAGAAAGACACCTTAAAAAATTTCCTTAGCATAACTTGGTCAAACTTTTTCTCTTCATTTATCACCTGTGCAACGAAATCGTAGAATAAGAACTGCTGCAATCGCTCTAAGCTGATTGCTTTTGATTTAAAGACAAAACTTTTGGGAATGACAAATTTTGTAAATAAATAATCGAATAAAGATATTAAAAAGCACTTACGGCCGATCGCAAATAGTCATTCAATTCGTCACCGAGTGGAATGGTCCACGAGTTGACCGCGTTGAATTCGGGATCTGCGTTCTTGTGTATAACTGTTGTCACCAACGGATTGAAATCGTAAAATTCATACAATACATACGTGGAAGGAGCATATTTACCTTTAATTATCCGAACTTTACGAAGACATAGCAATTTACTTAGTCATTGACCTATTTATTTTCGTTAGTAATTGGCCGATAGCCTTCATAGATCAGCTTAGCCATAACAATTGCCCCTCTTTTCTTTTCAATACAATCGATAGCACATTCCAAGACTCAACGATTTGCCGAATTCAATTTGGATTAGCAGTCATCTGTATAGCAAATACGCCAACTCTCCTGTATCATCACGAAATTCGAAAGAACTTCTACAGAAGTTGAGAAGGTAAAGGGTTTAGGGATGGCGTCCGCCTTATAGAAAATGGCAAGGAATTGACGATCTTGGCAGTCTCATAAAGAGAAAAAACAAAAATATGGTCGCTCATTTAAATGGATTTTTCGTTTTTTCAAAAGACCATTATGTGACCATGTCATGCCTCCGCCTTTGCATGGCCTATGTCGGTCGTTCTGGCAATTCCAACTCACGAACCAAAACGTTCACCGCGATAAATTTATGCAAGCATAGTAAATTTCGTTTGCAAGAGCTCTCAAAAGAAATTTCGATGCAATTCATAAATTTCTGAATCGGCTGCGGCCTGTGAAGAGTAATTGTCGGGAAATGAAAGCCAGGGAACTAACTAAGGGGAATGAAAGTCAGGGAAACAACTATGGGAAATGAAGGGCGGGGGAATAGCTATGGGAAACGAAAGTCAGGAAAATAACTATGCGGAATGAAAGTTAGGGAAATAACTGTAGGACACAAAAGTTGGGGAAATAACTGTCCTATTTCCTGAAGCCGAATTTTGCATCTACATAGTGTATAGTGCTCCAGAAGCATGCCCTAGAGCATAACTCGGATTGTCAACTTCGGGGCGATAAACTGAAAATCGTGGGAAAACATGCGCGAAAGTTTCGGGAAAATGGTGTCTACTGCAGCAGCAATTCTAATATCGTCAACGAATCGCCGCTCTATTAAAATCATTTCAAAGTTTGCATCAAAAAACCGATCGGAAGTTTGATCACCGATCGGACAGAAATGTTTTGCGCAACTAACGCTCTTTCAGTAGTTTTTGCACATTGGTGGACGAATCTGGCTGTTTTTTCCTGGATGGCAAAAAAGCGCATACCGCATAGAATACTCTAATAAAGTCTATAGCTTATCTCTTTATACGCTGTTTAGGACGGTCTATGAGTGACATGGTTTCTATGTCTTCACTTTGCTAGCGTTTTTGTACGTCCACGTAAACCTGTTATGGTTTATGGGTGGCGAAGAACCGAATTAGGTTTATAAACGCGGTTAATTATTGCAATATCTCCAAGAAAGCGTTAGCCGCATCAATGGAAAGTCAAAAGCACTCCCTTGGAGTCAATATGTTCTCTCAACCTTTCCGATGTCAGAGTAAACAAGCTTCTTTCATAAGCTTTAAGTTCTCTTTACCTTTGGTAAGCACATCAAGCTGTGAACATCGGCGCACCTCAATTACAATCGAGTTATACATACTTTGGTCGAGTTCAGTATCACTCTCGTGTAAGGCCAAATAACTGGCAGCAGTAAGCCGTTTCTACAAACACTCAAAATTACTACTGCTTTTTTATGAAGTCTGACGGTTACTAATCAGAAAAAAAAAGAGACAAACAAAGTAGGATGGAAAAGATTGTACGAACAATTATAAGAATCGACCAAAGGACAAGCGTGATTGCAGATGAATGAGGCGTGGGCGAAAAACAAAACCAAATATTAAAAAATATGGTGAATTACGAAAATGAAAGGCGGCACTAGTTGAGAAATTTCAAACAAGATAATAAAGTGGGATCGATTGGAATTTGATAATTAACTTGATTACTGAATTAATTTAGCATTAAACAATTTTAAAAAGCGGAATGAGTTTACGCGACGAATTTCTTTCTTCATTATAGACTAAATGAACGACAGATAGCCTCACTATCATATATTTAGAACGAAATGTGGTCGATTGTGTTGTTTAAATTTGTTTTAAACTTGCTTGATCGTTTTGAAGAACATTGTTCGGCCAAAAATTTGCATAAACAACAAAGAAGTATTCTGAATGAAATAAAGTGATATTTTCGTTTATTGAATGAAATCGATAACTGAATTATCAAAAACCGTTTTGTTTACACTTGGCTCATGTAAATCATTTGTTTTCTTCTCTTTGTTGCTCATCATTTCATGAAGCGTATTACATTTTTGCGATTACTGCTAAGGTATTCTGATAGATGATCAGATCAACCGATTCTTCCGTTACCCAATCAGTTTTCATCGTCTGGCCCAATAACAAATTGCAAATTCTAAAAATGGGTTAAACATTCCTATTCACCACAACTTCAAGTAATACTCGAACTCATGCATTTATAGGTTGCTCGAAGGGCGAAAAAAAGTGTTCGATTTTTTTTTGCAGTCGACGGATATCACTAGAGAACGGAAGTGCATATGTTACCTTTTGTGCAACAAATGCTTCGGCGAGTTCGGTTTTGATGGTGATATCGTAATTTACTGTAGCGAATGTTTCACCATCGTTTTGTGTAACCATCTTCAGTAGCCCTGTGATACTTTTGGGTTGGTCTCGAGTAAGAAACTGTTTCAGGGAGATCGAACCAACGGCACACAGCTCATAGCCACTACCCTTCGGATGGTACAATTCCAACGAGATACCCTCCTAAAAATTTTTCGTTGCATAAAGCTTCGTTATAACGCGTACAATTCACTTCGCAGAACTGGTACAAAATTAACTGTTTATCAATATGTTGTGAAAAATCATACACAAATGAGAATTATCGAATCAAAAGGAAAAAGCTGAGAACAACTAAAGAACAAGCATAAGCGTCATAGCTAATGGGTTCGTGCGGACGCACGTTTTTTTCGATTCACATACTTCAAAACCAGCAGCAGTATCAACAAAGTCTGCGATAGGGCTTTGAGGCAAAGTTGTTGGAAAAAAAGAGAAGAGAAACGGAGTCGCTTCATATTCAGTAATAATAATTTTTATTCAATTTTAACTGGCCAATCAAAAAAGCTGTTGCTATGCAGTTGTATTTAGCATAATCGAAAATTCTTTCATATGGATTACGCTTATATTTTTTTCCGATTTTTCATATTCATTTCATAGATGAACATGGCAATGAGTAGCAGCAAGACATAGTCAGGGAAAGGTATTTTAAAATATCTTCAATTTGCAATATTCGTAGCTGTTGGCGGTAGCTGATAAAACATTTGGCCCATCTGAAATTGCTGGTTGACAGATCGGAGTATGGTTCAGCAATAGATTTGAGATTTAAGTTGTTTTTCCGAATGCATAAAATCGTCTAAGAAACCTTGTCTTTCTTAAATATTTCCCTAAAATGCGAAATGATTCGTTATCTGTGACAATTTGCCCAACAGCAGGAAATATAGATAGTTACCTAAAATGCGTTTTCACAAGAGTAAGTATTGGAGTTGGGAATTATGGTCGAAAAACAGATAACACGGTTATTTTGCCAAAACTCTGTACTGTTTCGGTTATATGTTACCAACCGGTGTAAGCGCTTTCCTTTACGAGTTCGCTTGAATTGCGTTCTTTTTCGACGCCAGAAGATGCAAGTAGAAACCAAAGGCAACTCACTTCTTAACAAGTCTCTCATTAGCTTCACGCAAAACTCGAACTTCTTCCTTGACTATCTCGAGCTCTTGCTCGACAACTGAACGCTCTTTTTGAGAACGTGAACTTAACGCCTCCGATTCACAACGTAAATTCTCCAACTGCATTTGCAGCTCGCGAAGAGTTACACGTGCCCGCTCGTATTCGCTAACTACTGAATCATATTCGTTGCGTAGTTTTGACAATTGCTGAAAATATATGCATGCTACTAAAAGTGAAGAACGATGAATGATCAAGCAGTCGTTACTGCTAAGGAAAAATCCCAATCTATTCTATACTGCTTAGAGCGATTGACTGGATAGAAATCGTTAAAATAGAGCACATAGCCTACGAGTCTAACAAAATTGTACAGTAGCCAATATTGGCAAACGAAAATCAAATTTAGCAACATTCGGCGAAGCTAGTATTGCATAAAGGCGATCAGCTTAACCATAAATGACCGAAGAAATTTAACAATGGCAACCAACCTCATCGGCCTTTTCGACTTTCCATGTGAGCATTGACGCTTCTTCAGTCTTTTCGCGCAATTGCCTGTTTAGTTTAATGATCGTTGCTTTGTCCTGTAGATTCGATTCACTGCAGATCTTTCG
>JPKZ01002011.1:227731-238546 GCA_000803305.1 Toxocara canis | reverse complement strand
TATATTACGTCCGACCTAACAAGGCAAAAAAAAAACTACATTTTACATGCCTACAGTAACAAGTATAATATTTTCAAATGTTCGTCCATGACCTTGCCCAAAGAACTACAAATCGTCTCAACGCATAAACGTAATCATTCGTTCCCCACTTCATAGATTCTAAAATAAATCCAAATGACTTTTCTAAGAGCGTGATAAGAAAAAATTTAGGAAACAAAGCAAACCTTAATCGAAGCACAACATCTCAACAATCAGTCAACCGATTCATTTTTGAGAAAAATCGAAAAAAGAAAAGAAAGAACAGAACCGTAAATGAAGTAAACAGTTAATGGTAATGATAATTAAAGCGACTTAATTAGTGAAACAAAATACCGGCAATAACTCAACCTAGAAAGAATGCAGACCTACTACAACTGATATTTTATTTTCTTATGCTTTTACATAGCGTAACAGATGCAGCGTATGGGCTAATTCGAGAATCTTTACCCACTTTACAGTTCATAAGTAGTGTGAGTGTGCTTATACGCGACAATAACCGTTTTCAAATGCACCTTACATAAGTAAAGACACATAGAGAAGCAAACGACACATAATAACTGACTCACTCCTCTTGTCGCACATACTAAAACTTGGAAGGAATGGTCTAAATCATTGAAAGTGGCATAAGAATATAGTGTGCAGAGAGAGAGAGACAGGCAGAAAGGGAAAAGAAAAAGAGAGGTACAACAACGGAAAAGAAATCTGAAAGATGGCAATAAATGTGGAAAAATGAAAAAAAAAGAAATGCGGAAAAGTCATTTCAAAACGTACATCCGAGATTTCCTCAAATATAGTAATAATCTGACAATTGTTAGGCTGCCTAAGCATTCGCCTCATTCCACCCCCCCTCTCCTCTCCCCTCTTTCTCCCGTCCTCTCCATCAACCATGAACAATTCAGCTGTGTTAGTTGTGCTTATCTCTTAAGATTGATTTCGTGATCCGACCATGCTTGCCATCCGGATGCAGCGCCCACTTTAACATTTTGGAAGAGACCGTTAAGTATTCCCGAAATTTCAGTTTCTTTTAATGGATCAAGCGAGAACCGTCGTGCCTTTAAGTGCCTCCTATCTCTTGGTTGCGCTAATTCGATTTTTGCTCCCAAAAGCAACATGTGCGTTAAACTAACAATAAAATCAGATCGCTGCACTTTGGAATTCAGAGCAGAAAAGCGAGAAAATGCGGCATAAATCCACTGCAAAAAAGCTGTACATGTGCGAAAAAGAACACAACCAGAGAAGCGTTTAAAAAAACGCAGCAAATGGAAACATGACCTAATAAAAACTATACACAAAACTCGGTAAAGATATATAAGAAATAATCGTACACGCTTATAAAACTATAAACTTCCTCTGGAAAACGTGATTGTTGACTAGAATTCCTACCAGCCTACAATCAAAATTTTAATCACGTAACTTTTAAAAACTGCACCCAACAGTTCCTTCTTCAAATCACAGTCTGCACCAATCTGTACCCGTAGAATCATAACCTGTAACTCCAGTTTGCTTCACGTTCACCAACGCACTTATTTATTGTATCCACCTTTGAGGAGTTCATTGCCACTCATAACCGGCACTACAACATCGTCCATGTTTGGGCAAACCAGATTCTTCTCCAGCAAAAGACGTAATTTGTTTTCAATCCAATCCGATACAGTACTCATGTCCACCGAACGATCCCCAACTTGTGGAACTGCACGAATCGAAATTTTTGGTGGTCGACGGAATGCGTACCTGCAACGAATGCCATCAGTGATGGTACTGAACTCACAAAATGAACTTTATCATTTGACCTATGTGAACTCTATCATATACTGCATTTTAGTATAACACAACCTGAGCCAAAGATGAGAAAAATAAATATTGTACAATCCGGTAGTGTTCTTCGAAGGACAAGTAAACTACAGTGTTTGAATATATTTCTGGCGAAAGCACACGTATATCATTTTATCAAAAAAAAAACCGGGTACAAAGACATCGTTGCGCACTGCTGTAGCGAAGGCCGCAAAATAATTCAGAAAATGAGACGTGCAGGGAATAATATAATATGATCGCAGTAAAGCGAAAAAAAAAAAAACCAAATTCCATGCCAGAAAACGAAAAAACCAACTTGGCTGTTCTCTTTTCACAGCTGGAATCAGGTGGTATATTTAATTTAAGGATTAGTTAGAAAAGATCGTTTTTCTTCCCAAGTATGTACGACTGCAGATCTTTCTCAGTGGCTTTAATGGCTCATGAAATTAGCGTAGTCTAATATGTAAAGCATCAATGAAAGCCAAAAAGAGGGACTCTGTTTAGCTGCTCCTCTTCCGTCAGTAAAGACCGCCCTCGTTCACTCTTTACATCAAATATTGGACGTCAGTGTACCTGAAAAGCTTTGATCGTTTGTGAAATGGAATACTCATAAATTTACGAATGCAAAATTCAAATGTCATCCTCGTTCAATTTTTATTTCAAATATCGGATGTCATTGTACCTGAGAAGTTTCAGTGAATTACAAAAATAAACATTCACAAATTTACGAAAGAAAAATTTGCAGCTATTATTTCAGTATTCCGAAAAGAGTTACATATCCTCTGGTTTCCTTGTAAAGTATATCCTCCGGCACGAGGACGCCACAGGTTTGGGACTTCAGTTAGTTGATATACCTTAAACATACGAAGGTAAAGCCACATATAAAACTCACCAAAGCCTGTCGGAAGGCGGTGGCGGTATATTAATAGTCATTGGACCTTCCAAAAGAGTCACTTCAACGTTTAGCATAAGACGCGTTGACGAAATCTCTTCCATCATCTACAAATACTTTGTATTCTTTTAGAACCGAACCAAATAAGATTTCATAATAGCAATCCAGCAACCCAAATAAGGTCAAATGTGAACCAGATTTCCCTTCTAGGAGGGACTTGGAAAGACTAGATAACGAACAGGTGAGAGTAAGGATGCGAGGAGAGCAGAGAGGGACAAGCAAATGGATTATTGCAGAACCCGTTAACATAATTTGGAGAAAAGATGAATGGCTCTGGTAGTCTTGGTAGTCCTTCATATTCTCTAATTAAACATATTGAAGTATAATAATGTTTATGTGGCTTTTTGCAGCTATTCCTATGCTGAATCTTAAAATGAAACTACTTCATATCCGGCGACAATTAGCGAACTTATGGGCTACTTATTTAAATCTACCAGTTGAAGGTATACGCGCATGGGACACAAGAGGGAATGGAATGGGAAAGGGCACGAGTAGGTAAAATTTCAAATCTTTGTTTTTCAATCAAAACAACTAAAAGAAACCAACGAAGCGAAAGGGGAACTGAGTTTTAAAAAAATTGAGACTGGGTGTTTTTGAAGCAAAAAGTGGCAATAGCAGAGTCGCCCACGATATTTTTTAATAAAAATTTTCGTGATCAGAATGAGGTGGACAAAACGAAAGATTTCACGTAGTCCGAACTATATTCGAATAAAATTGGTTAAAGCAGATGAATATACTATATACATGTACATACACATACATGTATATATACACACATATATACATATTTGTATATGCGTATACATATGTATATGAAGGTTCTTGACAATTTACTGCTTGCTCCTCTCGCTTTCCATGAGCGACATTGCGAGAACGAAAAACAAAAAAAATGAAGCTCACTTTCTTCACGGGTTTTAGCTCGGAGGCACCTTGAAAGTATTTGCTGTTCGCAATTTTATCGACCATCGATAAAATCTTCTTGCCCGTTCTTTCGCGCGTTGTCGTGTTCCTACAAAAAAAAAATGAAGTGAATTTTGAATAAAAAAATTCAAAAATTCAATCAATTCCATTGTTATAATTTCTTAGAGATGCTGCCAACCGCCTCTCAAATGAATGGTACTTTTCTGCACTTTTGCGCATTCATGACAAACGGAAGTGCGATCTGTAATCAATAAAGACTCAGTAAAGAGTTATGCAGATAAAAAAGGCCATGAATGGTTGATGCGATAACCAGTGCATTGCGAGAACGAAAGACAAAAAAATGAAGCTCACTTTCTTCACGGGTTTTAGCTCGGAGGCACCTTGAAAGTATTTGCTGTTCGCAATTTTATCGACCATCGATAAAATCTTCTTGCCCGTTCTTTCGCGCGTTGTCGTGTTCCTACAAAAAAAAAAATGAAGTGAATTTTGAATAAAAAAATTCAAAAATTCAATCAATTCCATTGTTATCATTTCTTAGAGATGCTGCCAACCGCCTCTCAAATGAATGGTACTTTTCTGCACTTTTGCGCATTCCCGACAAACGGAAGTGCGATCTGTAATCAGTAAGACTCAGTAAAGAGTTATGCAGATAAAAAAGGCCATGAATGGTTGATGCGATAACCAGTGAGCCGCAACCACCTGCTTTATGTGTGGAGAACAAAGATGAGAACGAAGATGCAAAACAGCGTGAAGCAGAGAGAGAAGCTTGCTACCGCGCCTCGCTCTTTTATAGGACGTATACGAGGCTCGCATGAGCAGCGATGCAACAACAAATGGTGCTGCATTCACTGAGCAATCATCTAGGCTTGATTCCGTTCCAACGTCAACCTGATCTTCCATTATTTCGCAGGAACGAAAATCCGTTTCAGAAACCTGCGAGCAAGTCGAAGGTAGTACTCCTGGGAGGAGCGCTCTATCACTGAAAGTTTTCGACGTTGGTCGTCTCTCAGTTCAAAATGGTCTAGAAACAAGCATTTCTTTCTTGGTCTAACTGGACGGAATGACTCCTGCACTACGATTAGGAAATGAATATGTTGGGAAGCGCGAAACTGAAGATGATGCAAACACAAATATACACATACTTGTGCGTTTGCATATATATATATATATATATATATATATATACCAACATGATGGGCGCATGATGCGCTTTGGCTTTGGCGAAAAGCTCGAAAAAAGATAATTACTTCTCGGTTTTTGAGCCGAAATCTTCGTCAGGACTGCTTTCGGGCGACTCTGGTAGATCCTCATCCGAATAATGATGCGCTCGCACTAAGCTCGTTATTCGGCTGATCTGGAACATGCTCTAACTTCAAATCCGTTTGAGAAAAGCAATAAAGACGTGCAACCAAACAAACTTTCCTGTCCATAAAACACAGACCTCATAGAGAAAAATTACACCACGTTTGGATAACAAAATAAAGCTGAACGAAAAAGAAAGCAAGAACAACAAATCCACTAAATAACATGCGCTCGCTTTACACTGCATTAGCAACTTTGAGCGTAGGCGTATCCACCATTAATTTCGCATAAATTTCCGTGCGGATGAATAATTTTTATGAGAAAACCATTTGGTAAAAAAACCATTAGGACAAACTGCCTTTTTCTGCTAGTTCAAGCTGAAATTTCTCTCACCGCCCATAGCAGTTACAAAAAAAAATTGCCTTCACAACAATTTTTAGTTTTTCGCTCTTTTTAGCTTACTTTACGCGTACTCTTAAGCGGATCTTCCTCCCACTCGAATGGCGTCGAGAAAGCCGCCTATTCATCGTTGAACTATCCTCCACTTATTGTTCTGTAGATGTCCCGTCGAAGCCCGATATTTGACCGGGATCCCTTCTCCTGGCAAACCGCTCTCCGCCCTTTACGTCTTGAAAGCTCGCAAGAATCATAACTTTTCTGGGCGATCCTAGCCGTTTTGTATTTTATAGGCTATTGAGAATCTCGCCCTCCCTTCTGTTCTGACCAACTCGCTTGCCCCGTTTTTTGCATGAATATCGCCCTACTAAAGTTCTTCCCGACAGTGTGCCTCGTCCTGATGTCGCTCTCACAGAATACTGCCTCCATCTCTTACACCGACAGTCAAAATCACACTTTTTGAAACCGCTCAACAGTTCGATTATTATGGCACCTTACTATCATTATGGCCCTAACCACCGGAACGTCCGCTTGGAATCTTTATGTTCGCCTTTTTCGAAACACCTTATGCCAACCTGTAAAAGTAGACCGATCCACCAAAAATGGCACAGGGCAGCAGAGAATGGAAAGTTGCGAGAGTTGTTTCATTACAACGCACATCACAAACTACTTCGAGTGGGAAATACGGATATTACACCTCTAAATGAAGTAAAGTATTTTGTGAGATTAGGTGGTAAGGAAGCATGGTAGTGAAGTGGAAATACATTTACAAGCTATCGGACAACGACTCTCAGCTGAATGTAGATGAATCAGCTACAAACATATATACGTATATATCCGAGGAACAACGGGGAATCGTACCTTACGTTCTGCTTGGACACGTTGTTGCCCACTTTTGAGTTTCATTAGATTGACACGTGTTTCCAATACCAAGTGGATTCCGCCGTGATATTTCAACTGAAAAAAAAGGAATTAGAAATGCAGCAAAGTGTAAAGCAAAAACAAAATAATGAAACTGTTTGCGAGCGAACGATTTCTACTAACATAAAAAACAATGAAAAAGATAAAAACGAACAAAACGTTCGCCTAACAACTTCACAACTAATAAACGAAACGAAAGACTTACTTAACAGAACTGATTAAAATTAATCAAAAGCTGCGTTTCGTAATTAACGGAAATAAATTACGGGCGAAAAGGAATATAATAAGGGAAGTAATTAACGGAAATAAAGAGCACTGATGGAAAACAAAATCATTCTATATAAAGCTGCGTTTCCTAAATATAAACAATGTCACTGAACAAATGCCACGATGTTTCCTCCCCTCACTCTTCTACCCCTTCCGAGAAGGTGAATTCGCAATAGCTACAAACAACCAGGCAAATATCTCACTGGACATATTTGCAGTTTTGACATTTTTTACAAGTAATTAAGGACAGCAAAACAAACAATAGCCAATAAAATGGAAGCAGACCTCAAAATCGATCCATAAACCCCAGTCATCGAGTATTGGTGGATATAAGGAAACGATCTGCGGGGTAGCCGTTCCCAAATCGAGACTAGACAACTCCAACACTTCGATAAAATATGGCAACTGCAATTTTGCTTCAACATCAAGATTTTGCATATTGACTCTTAATCTTAAGGCCAAACGCCACTGCAGTGAAATCAATCATTTAGTGGACAGGAAGTTTCAAAAAATTGTAAAGCAGGTGTGCAAAGAGATTTTAAACTCGTTTTTCAGTAGTGCAATTACTGTAGCAAGGAAACCAACTATCAATGCAAAACACGTAAACCTAAAATGGTGCAAAGATCGATAAGACACCGTATGATAAGGCTGACCAACTTATATAGCACATGTGACAAATGAAATTTTGCAGTGTGACGTAAAGTTAAGCAACTGCCTATTGCCTTGAGTTGATGAAATGAACAAATAATTGCATAACAATCCGCTCCTATTTTTCTTCTTCTGCAATCAAGTCAGTGAAACACCCAACCCCGATCTATTGAAAATATACGCAAATTTCTTGCCCTTCAAGGAAGTACAGCTCCCTTGCTGAACGACTTGATCTCAAGTTGACAAAAAGCTCTTTCAGACAATGTCTGTCGGAAATTAGAAAACGGTAGGTTCGACTCGCAGCTGCGGGTCAATTCTTCATTTTTTCACCTTTCCACAAACATGCAAATGTTTCTTAACTGCCCCCTGAACAGAATTTTACACTTACTAGCACCGCCACTATTTGCAAATTGCTGGCCGCTGATTTACTTCACTTTCCCATCAAGCATACAAATTCAGCAAACTTATCACGCTTATCAGTAATGCACAAAAAATTATGTGACTTAGAGAGTGCAGTGCGTTCTGCATTTTTGGTGCAAACTTAATGTTCTCCGCTCCTAAACAATTCGCATTTAAAAAAAGCCCACACGCATTCCACTCATGTACTGTGCACGATTCACCATATCTTCCTCCTTTCGCAGTGTTCAAAAAAAAAATAACGGATACGCCTTAACTCTACAACTTTAATTGTACAATGCAGTAGCACTGTGCATCACCAAACATACTCATGATTTGGTTAGCCACCAGTAGTAATGTTATATTCCTGAAAGACAGATGAAATGAACCTACGTTGACGGTGGCCAACTTCGACTGAATCTTTTCCTGCACCTGTCGACACCAATACGAGTCTCGACAAAAATCATAGAATATCCTTTAAATATCATTATTAGTCACAGCCATTCTCGAAAAGAAACACTTCTTAAATTATTAGCAAACAGTTTCACAGTCCTCATTTCCAGAAAAAAAGAAAAACAATTACCCGGTCACACTTAATGCGCACCAGCTCCATAAGGTGAGCAATCAGCAAATTTAACATCTCTGATATTCAAGCTGCTTTAATAATCTTATGTTTATCTTTATTTCAATTAGTCTGACAACGTGCCATTGCGGAAAAAGTTAAAAATGGTAACGGGCGGACGATATATCCACAATACGGAAACATATATAAAAGTGCTAAGCATAACGATAACAACAAACAATTCTAATACATGATGCCTATAATAAACTAAGAGCTAAAACAATCCTTTCGCATTCCTTACCCGCTGCGAAACAAATGAACTCGCTCATGATCTTTGCTTAAGTTTCTACAAATGCAAATTACACGTCTTTCATTTGAATTATGGATGATTAATTAAGACAGTAGTAGCAAGTACCATCACTGATGACGATCAGGTGCAACGATTATAAAATCTTTTGGTCCTCCGACGTTTTGGAAATAATTCCTTTTTCGGCGTTTGCAACTGTGAGCAATAATGAGCATATCAGAGCGATAAAGAGACCATAATATAGTTGTCGCTCTTGATTTATGACAAATTTATACTACACACTAATAATGAAATGGACTATGCTGTGCGGTAAGGATAGCTGTGAGAAGAAATCAGATTATTCAATTGCAGATAATAAGATCAAATGCCAATTGTTTGAAACTATAAAAACAATGAATTGAAACTAACCTAGCAGCAAGTGCGTTGGCAGACAACACTAATGCCGTATCCGTATTCGCTGTACCCGGTCTCCATTTGTTACGACCCAAATCCATAAATACAACACCACAATCTTCTGAGGTCGACTTACTCGGTTTATGGAGCACCTCAGACATATACCTAAACAAATCAGAAACTTCAACCAACCATTAAACAGTTGGGCAGTACCAGCAACAACTTGTCCCATAAACGTCACTGATTATCAGCTTTCCTCATTAATCTCGTTATGGATTTGATGAGACGATGCAAAAGTTTTAGCCTCAGCAGCTCAACAGATTGCGTCGGCAAAGCAATGAGAAATTCTCCGTATCCACGCAATAAGGTAATATCAAAACAGTACACCCAAGAAGTTGTTTAAAAAAGAAAAAAATAGACTGCTCGAAGCGAGAACTACAGGTATACGCCTTATATGCGAAACAACGAACGCTGTGAAGCGTAAGTTTGGAGCAAAGTACACGATTTCTAAGTTTGCGGTCTTGCATCACTCTTAATTTCTTGAACGCGAAAACGATCATGTGCAACGACTATAAAATCCATAAAATATAAAAATGTTTTACTCGGTTCTTTGTTAATAAACCGTTGTGTGCGATATCAATTCAAAACAGCTCTACGTCTCGACACTTTGTCAGCATTACAGACTAAAAGCGGTGAACATTTAACGCAGCATCTCAGCAAATATGCTACTAAAATATCAGTGAAAAGAAGATGGAGATTATTCAGCGCTTTAGTAGGATGCTTGCCGAGAAGTTCGATAATGCATTCGCAATTTCCGTTTCCTGATGCTTGCTGACAAAGTACCGAAAGCAAATCCGAATTCAAAGTTGGCAGAAGCATTTGAATCACTGTATCAGAGAGCCACTCACTTCTGAAATTGCACGTGAGTACTGACGTATTGCAGATATTCCAAATTCACAGCTAATAGAGCGGACGTTTGCCGTATAGATGGTAATGAAGACCTGCGCTCACCAGTTCGAAATACTGAGGGATTTGACAGTGAACCAAATGGAGTACGGGCAGACCTGTCACTTCCACCTTCACGTTGGCCGCTCCAAGATAACCTCTAGAACGAAAGAAATCCTTACGTTTACATCTTTAGTAACTGAAAAGTTTAATTTCAGCGACGATATCCTCCCGTTTTATCGCGTTACAATATGTTATAACAACAGCACCATGCTGGGAAGTTCAACAGGGGCGTATCGAAATCACAAAAGGGACTATCATCGCGGCACGATTTTCTAAACGCAAAAACAATGTTTATTTATGCGAGCTGCGTAATGGGCACAGTGAACTTACCTCATAAAAAACTCCAGTAAAAAATTTTTGTACTGAAAATATTCAGAAAATGGCAAACTGCAACAAGCTGCGGAGCATGAATAAAACCGAACTAACATTTGCCGGAGACGGTTCGCAACTCTGCTTGCCAGCCAGTTCGATATTTGGTGGATGCTTCCGATACTGACTACACGCTTCACGCAATCTGTAAATGAATATTATGCATCAAATTGAATAATTGTATTTCAAATGACAAAGAACCCACCTTTTATGCGGCGCACTGCGACATTTCCAAAAGTACAAAGTGTTTTGCTGTTGACCGGGCGAGCACACTGGCCGAAATGTGCTCAATGTGTCGACATACTACTCAAAGATGGCAAGTTGATAATGGGCATATTATTTCCACCTTACTCTTTGCATTGCGTATTCATTCCTGATGATGGATGGATAGCACAAGGGGTTGAGAAGTTGAGAGAACTCCCATAGGCGCGTTGATATGATCAACAACGAAATATTTCGCTTCTTCGAAATTTACTTTACACATGACGGGCATTCATCCTCACAGATCTGCCCACTTTCCTTCCCCTCCCTCCTCCCCACTCC
>JPKZ01002011.1:176459-189571 GCA_000803305.1 Toxocara canis | reverse complement strand
GGAGGTCATCTTTTCCGCCATGCTCAGAACAGGAGAGGGGGAACTTTATTTCAGATGAACGGTTTATTTGTTAAATTTTCTAAAGTCGTTCTTCATCATATGATCGTATGATCTATCACTGCGACGTCAAAATTGGTTTGGATTCTATAGCGAGGAGGAACGCAGTGTTTGTAGATTTTTTTTACTTTAATTCATCCGCTTTCAAGGTCCTATGGTCTGCTGCATTAGCGGGTTTGATACAGTGAATTACTTTTGTACATTTGCTAGGCTCTGAGCTTTTTTATCGCTTTCAATAAATCTATTGTAATTTCGGTACCGGAATTCGGATATGCGTGCACTCCGCTTTCGAGATCTCAGATGTGTGCATAATTTATCGCAAGAAATTTGGTCTCTTCTTGTTACCATTTTTGAATGTACTACTTCGGTTACCGTTTTTTAAATAGTACTTCGATGTCAAGAATAGATCATAAGTGGTAACTCGAGGAAATCGTTGTGCAGTGGAAGCAGTTGCGCCCGTAAAAGCCATAGTGGGATCTGAACTAGTTGACTTTAGACTAATACACTACTGAATTGCTTAGTCGTTACCAAATAACTGATAACGGTTTAAATCGGTGATTGCGTGATGCTGAATTGCTGATTAAAATGGAATGCGAGTGATAAGATTGCTGAAAAGTTAGAGTTTGTTTCGAGAAGAAAACAACGCATGTGCTTATCATCTACGTAAGATTATCAATAGAAATTTGCATACCAACATCATCTACATAAGACAATCTTATCAACATATCTACATATCAGTGTCAACCATCAACATCAACAATCACATCAACATCTACATAAGGTTATCAGTAGAAATCTGCATATCAGCATCATCTGCATAAGACAATCCTATCAACATTTCTACGTATCAGTGTCAACTATCAATATCAACAGTCATATCTACATATTAACATCTACATAAGACAATCGTCTACATACATCAATTGAACATATGTATATTGTTCTGAAGAAGGATACTTAAAGAGTGATAGGGCTGCTAGAGCGAGAAGAAAAGATTGGCAGTAAGAAAAATGTTAAGCAGTGAACAAGTGGAGGTGAGATGTGGACGATCATCATTGTTGGATGTTTTTTTTTTGCAGTGGTGCGTACCGTCAACACATTGGGAATAAATTTTAAGTTTTTATGTGGGTATTTATTATCAAAGAATGCGCTGAGGTAATCGTGAGAAGATGAATGTTTTGTGTACAATGCTCCTTTTCCCATTCACCATTTGCTTTTAAGACACTTTTGAAAATAACTTTTGGCGGTGCCGAATTAATAAGTATTTTTTGATCTGTTGACATTTTCGTTAGATTTTTTAAAAATCGACAGTGGGATTATCAGTGCCAATTTTTCGAGTAATTATTTCCATTTTAGGGAAGCGCTACCGATGTTACAACATTTCGTTCCGCGGAAGGTGAACATACGTGGTCAGCGATTCTTCCTCGAATTAGGGGAGGACCTCAAACTGCCTTTGGTTTTGTTCAAAAAGAACCAGGAACCAGATATGAAAATGAATTTCGCCAAAGTGGATCAAACTAGCGGCGCGGAGGTATGCTAATTACTTGTCGTAATGTTCCATTCCATCGTAGGCATCGTAGAACGAGGGCTGGTGCGGTGTCTTCAGTTATGGTTGGCTACGATAGTGATACGCTTCTCTGTGTTCGTCGTCGTCAGTGCTGATGTTGGCATGTTAATGAAATTTTTAAGTCGAGCGCACTTTAGGTTAGGTTGTCCTCGTAAGCTTCAAGAGGCATTCGGTGGACAAAACAACTGATCTCTTCATTTAGCTTGCTTTTTTCCTTCCGAATTATAACAAGAAAATATTCGTTTCATTTATTACCTCCAGTTAGCAATATTAGTATCATGCTGGCCACAAATGTTTGGCGTTAATTACGCCTTATTTTGCCCATCACGACTCTACCAGTAGGATTGTAGCTTCCGTTTTCAGTCATAAGCTAATAGCTGGACGCAATTTGCCAGTCGCGCTATTTTCCATCTTACTATCGAGGCGCCTATCGCTGGGCTGACGATTTCGGGGCACTTTTGCAAAGAAAAATTGCCCGAATAAATTAATGTAGAAGTATTGGCGGTGCCTTTGATACCGGATTCCATTCGCAGTGCAGGCTTTCTTTCGTTCTCAATATTTCATTATGATCGATGCTTAAGAGTTGTACAATTCACGTATTTTATTTGTCAGAGTGTTTTATTCGTTGTTAGTCAGTCACCTTATCAGCTAAAAAGTTATTCCCTGAAAACACAAAATCGGATCATAAATGAGCACCCTTATCGTCTTGAAAGAGAGAGAGGGAATTGCAAATCACAGCTCCATCTCACGCGGAGTCACAATCGGGCAGGCAGAAAATGGAGAAACTTTAAAAAAAATTGAAATGGTCGAAAAAAACGGAAAATGATTCAAAGATGAAATATAGCCGCAAAATCAGTGCAGTTGAAAGGAGAGGTCGCCAACATATCCGGATATAACGTGTAATTGTTTGTGCATGGAATGTTCCATACTTTGGCTACGTTTCGCCTAGCTTCCACGAACAGGTTCACTAGGAGTTTAGTTTCGTTTTTCAGAGACTGGCCAGGCGCTTGCTAGCCGTTTCATAGTTTAAAAAAATTCTGGTGCTCTTCTAAGACAACGAAGAGAGGGGCTAAACACGGAGTATACTAGTGATTCTTTTATAGAAACAATTAACCGGAATAGGAAGCGTATTTAACCGATATGATGTTGATCGAGGCACCATCATTGTTGTGCACCTAAATGATCGTAGATCAATTGGTAAAACTAAGGGATGGAAGGTTTTCTAGAGTGATATTTGTCACTGGTTATGTTAGGAGAACAGATGAGCATTTTGCATATTATGCGAGGACATTTATTGTTAATATACTTGCATATAATTCATTAGACAATTTTCTCTTTCCTTTTTGTTATAATTTTTTCTCTCTTTTTTTGTTTTTGTTATTACTTTTTCTTTCATTTGTTAGCCGTATGTTTGTATTTAATTCGCTAGGAAGTTCTGTCTTTCATTTTAGTTCTGATTTTTCCTCAGTTCATTGATATTCCATTCTATTTGGGTAAATTTGCGGCGAGCGGTCGAAAACAACAGTTAAATAGTTCGTTCGGAAATCAGATGTTATGCGACTTGTCACTTTAGATGTTATAAGAAAAGCCGGTGAGAACGATTCATTATGAGGTACGAATTTTGAGTGTTGCATGGAATGCATAAATTTGCTTTTTCTATTTTGTCGGTGTAGGATTTTTTTCCAAAGTCAGATATCCCAAGTTTAATTTTTCATCGATTTGTTTTGTTATTTTATTTATTTTTCCTTTTTTTAGGTTAAAAGACAGACTATTTATGAGAGACCAGTGGGTGATGATTCCACACAAAACGCTGCTCTCCCGGCAAGTAATAGTGGTCCACAAGTGTTGCGAAAAGAGGACGTCATCAAAGGTAAATCTCTTTCTGGTTTCAATTACTTATTTATTTTTTGAAATTCCATTAAATAAATTTTAAGGATCGTTTTCTCGGTACTCTTCTATTGAATTCTGTTTTACCGGGTACGTTTCTACTAAACTGAAAGTACTATTTCATTGATATATTATTCGCAGTGTCGTTTCAGTCGTTTCACGCATGTGTGTATTAAGTTGAAGTGGATTAGTTGGGGCATTTTTGCCAACATCGGTTATCTACGATTCCAATTTTTAACTATGGCAAGTGACCTGAGTACGGGATACATCGTTTGGCACACAGAGTTTTTACCAAAACGTTGACAAGAATGGATTGAATACCAACACTCCATTTGATTCATGCCGCATTGATTGTTTCTTGAGCCAAAAAAGATCGGATTTAAAATACTTTGTTACGTTTGAATTTTCTGTTTCCCTTCAGTCATAGCATTTCTGGCAACTACGTATTTCAGTTGATCTACGTTGGGATGGTTGAAAGAATACGGGAAATACTGGAAGCTGAACTGATTTTAGAGGACATTTTTACCTGGTCTCGAATTACCCTCTCTCTCTATTTCTCCCTCTCTCTCTCCCCACTCGATTCCCTCCTTTCCATCCGCTCTCCAGTTCTTGAGTTTGCAGCAAGTTCGCGAGAACTGATCGGGATCCGCTCGCGAAAAGTTATCAGAGCGCCTATTGTTCGCTAACTTTTGAGATCAGTTTTTCGTTAAGGCTACACATTCGGTTCAACAGTTGTTCCATTTAACGACGAAGATGAAAAAGAATATGGCTGGAAGCGCGAAAGTCGTTGTATGAAGCTATTGCAGTTCTCTAAGCGATCTGATGTGAGCTTTTTTTTTATGCTGTTTTCGTAATTCAACATTTGCGAAACGATTCCATTTCACTGCACATTTGTTTGTCTACCTTTCGGTCTAGTTCATCTGCAGACCATTTTAATTGGGAATTTTGTTTTAGATTGGGAGCGAGGAAGGGATAGGTGGAATAGATGATGCGCCAATTTATTTGTTAATTAATTTCTTTTTTTGCTAAAGCGCGCTTCATATAATAAGCTGCGGGCATTTATGTGATTTCGGTGTGCCAGAAATTGATAGCTTTAAGATCAGTTCCAGTGGACGGCAATGTGCTTTACTTTTACATAAAAATCCAATGCAACAATTGCAGAGATTTTCTGAACGGATATTGGGATCAGTGTAAAAAGATCGCCCAGAAGTAGTCAGTTAATGGGAGTTAGTAACTTGTTCCCTTTATTTAATAAGGATCCCTTTGGGTGCTCCGTTAAAAAATACGGTTCTGGAAATTGACGTGAAGTTTTAGTTAACTGGAATTTCTTTAACAGATTTTGGAGCACTATCTGATGGACGGTGGTGTTTACTATTGTATACCACCTGCCAACGACCAGGTTCGTGCTTTTTGCATAATTGAATATTCTACTTGCTAACGATCAGGCTCGCGCTTTTTACATAATTGGATTTCCGTTGTATTAGGAACATTTACCGTTCGATGCTGGGCAACCGATTTTTAGGTCAGGAATAGTTTCCCAGAAATATTCCTCGAGCTGAGATGTTGGTAAATCAGTGATCGAATCCGTTAAGTTTCATCAGGCTAATAGAAAAGCTTACCCCGAAAAATCGAGGATGGCGTTAGAAAAGGTGAAACATGGTAGAAAAAAAGAGAGCTCTGTTGTTGTTACCCGTGCAGAACTCAGGAAACGGTTACTCAGGGAACTCAGGAAACACTCAAACCATTCCCAATCAGTGTAAATTATCTTTTAAAGCATTAGTCCACTCAGATTAACTACAGTCCGCTTAGACTAACTACTCTGGTTTAGCAAGTTAATACTGGACCTTCGTCGATTGTGCTTCAAAACGGTTGTGAAAATTGACATGAAATTTCAATTAACTGGAGTTTTCTTCACATTAATCTTGACGCCTCTGCAACATACCTTGTGCAACTGATAAGTGAATTTGGAAATGTAATGAGTGTTGTTTTGATTTTGAGTTATTGTTTCTCACCCCGGAGGTGATTCGCCTTATCCGGGTAATTTGGTGCTCTTCATTAAGACAGTGAAACTTATTGTTCCTTAAAACTTTGCATATGAAAGGTGCACATGCGTGAATGAACATTTTTATATGTGTCATATGAACGTCCATCCCATTTTTTGAGCAATAAATGTGCAAACGTGCATCAACAGTGCAAGTTCTGTGCATATGCGCTGTACCTGTCTTACCCTTTCCCCTCCCTCCTCCTTCCCCCGCACCCCCCACCTCCTCCCAGTCCCTTCTGGTTGACAAGATCAATTTCTTTGCTCAGCAGTTTGAAGAGAGGCATGAAACACTGTTCTAGGCGAACAATTCAGAAATAATTTCCATGATGAGATTTTCGGTTTTACAGGAAGGTGCAACGGCAGTGTCGGCTCTAGTACGTGCAATGTTGGAAGAGGATAGCGTAGCGTTGGTTCGATACGTTTATAATGCAGCGTCATCTCCTCGAATTATGGCATTGTTTCCGCGTACCAGCAGTAAAGGAGTCGATGTAAGCGGTATATGAAATTTTCCAACTTTTTTCCTTTAAAGAAATAACTGTTCTATTTTTACAGTTAATCTCTACTGCCAGTGTTTTTATGCTTAATATTTCATAGACAGAACTCAATTATTTATGAGGACCAAATTGTATTATTTAAGTAATGTGCATTAGAGCTGCACCTGAATTTTAGTGTTTTTTACGTTGAGTTTTTAATTCCTTTTCGGATTTCCACTTACTTAGGCGATCGCCTTAAGTACCCATGAAATTTCCGTTGTATGCAATTTCAAAATTCGGTAATTTCCACGTTTTTTGGAGTTCGAGTCCCGGGTTTTTGTAAAGCATTGCTTTATGGTCGCGATAAGCGTTGTAACGAGAGATGCGCTATCGGTGTGCGGCCGTGGTTTATGGGAACACTAAAATGAGTTTTTAACTTCTGATGTGCATGAATTTTAAAGATAACTCTGGCGAAATCATTTCGTTTTCAGAATTTTCATCACCTTATTAGCAGTATCTTTGTCCGCGTTCAATTTTTCTGTGATAATCCCCTCTCCATTCCTAATTCTTTTCTGTATTTGCGAGTGCTTCGTGCGTGACTCGAAACGACGAGAATTTTCGGTTGAAGGATCATCTCACAGGAGAGCGGAGGCCCAAAACCGGAATTGATGGAACCGGAACATGAATTCTGGGATGTGCTGAGGTCTAAAACTGAAGTTAGTCGGAGTAAAGCTGAACAACTATTTGGGAAACTGGTGAAAATTTTCGAAATTGTTCGGAATCTTAAATTCGAAGCTGATCATTACGGTCGATTGTATTTAGATGCTTATGGGTATCTTGTTACCCTTTTATGAGGACTTTCGTGGTCTTGAATTTCCACCAATAGACGACGACCTCTACAAGCCTAAAGGTAAGCGAACTTATTTGTTTATTTCTGAATGAATTCTTGATTTGTTTTTTGTATTTTTTTAAAGCGGAACTGCTGAGGAACAAAAGAAGCAAAGTCAGGTGGTCATGGTTTGTGGGAATTCACTTTTGGCCCTCTGTTTGCGAAGATCTTTCCGCTCATGTTTCCGAATATTCAGGGATAAAGAGAGCAGAACTAATAAAATTCTTCAAAGTATTCAAAGGCTAGAAATGTCTTGTTTCTGGATGGTTTGTCTTCAAACTTGCCTCTAAGGTCCACACACTGTGTGTGCTGCAGGGGAGTGTAGAAAACTATATTGAAAATCGCGAGACTGCCAAAGTAAGTAATAAAGTGAGACAGGTGACACTGAATCGTTTGACAACACTACAGCACAACGCGCGCCAACGTGGTGTATAACATTTCTGTAAGCAGTAAAGATGGGAACTGTAGTCTTCTTTATTGGTTTTACGCACTACACTGGCCGAAGCTTAAATCTAAGCAAGATGCACATAAAATTTTGATGTTGATAGTGAACTTCTTCATTTCTGCGCTGATAAGCGAAGAAATTGAGTATCTTATACGAATTATTAATTTGAGTTTACATACCTAAATTGAGAGGGTTTATTCTTTCAGCAGAGCAAATGCGAGCGGTAGAAGCGTTGGTGGATGCGATGGATTTGAGCAAATCGTATTTGTGAGTGTTCAGTACGCCATGTAACCTCGAATAATACCTCAGGGGTTACGAAATTCACAAATTTCGAAGAGGGTGCTTATCGGAAGTAAAGGCTATGTTAATGGGAGCGGTAAGGAGAAGGAGGGAACTTTATTGGCGGTTTACACAGAGAGGAAAAGCTTTGCTAGAGCTAAAATGAAAAAGCAACAATCAATCTTGCTTATCCTATCCAATTAAAAAAATTTGAGCGGATCTTTAACTATGGAGGCTTTTTTCAAAGTCGTATGGTGTTCTTATTCGACTAAATTACGGCTGAAAACGCTTTCCTTATTGTCTTTAAAGTAGTCAGTTTTTCAAATTTCATTGGGGGTTTTCTTTTGAGAGATGTTATTGGCTTTCCTCCTATAAATTTATTGATGTCTTAGAGGTCGTCTTCGGTAACTGTAAAGTGCGTCATAATCAAAAGGAAACTCGACTCTGAGGAAATTAAATGTCAAGTTCCATTAGAAACTCCCCGAGCATGATACGTTTGTCGGCAATCGGAGCTTTCAAAGTTGTTTGAATTTTATAGCAGACACTCATCAGTGTATTAGGGGTCATGTTACTTTTTTGTATTATTGAGACTGTGCAGTCCTAATCTTCATATGCCCCTCACAAAAGAGCGTATTTAAATAATAGGCTTATTGTGCCGAATAAATTTTTTGTTCCAGAGTCATCTATGCAATGCGTATAAGAGCCGGATAACTAAATAAGATTAACTAATACTACTGAAATACATTTAAGATCTAAATCGGCTGTCAACTATGTCTAACTATATTGTGGCTCAGTTTTGGTGTGAGTGATCACCATAAAAACATCTCTTATTTTGAAATAAGATTAACTAATACTACTGAAATACATTTAAGATCTAAATCGGCTGTCAACTATGTCTAACTATATTGTGGCTCAGTTTTGGTGTGAGTGATCACCATAAAAACATCTCTTTTTTTTTTTTTTTAATGGTCATTTTGCGATGAAATAAAGCAATAAAAGTGCCGTTGCAAATCAATCGCTTTTGGGTTCGATTAAGCGGCGAGGATAAAAGTCTCCAATTCGTTTCCATGTTGCGATTCACCTTCTTAGAATTGGTGATACCAATTGCGATACTCTTATGAAAATAGCACTACTCATAAGTGGCTGATGGCGTATACCATTGGATGATTGGTTCCTATGAAATTCCGCGTCATTTTTATTTTTGAAAGGCGGCCACTTTTATTTTCGTTTTATATACCTGATGTTTTGTTCTTAGCGTACTCCATCGCAGGCGTAAGTAAAATAACTGAATAATATGGACGAAAATAGTAAAGTAAATGACCAATTTTATCGCTTGTACAATTTGCTGCTTCGGTCTATACTACTTGCATATTTAAAGTTTTTTGGTCGAAGTTGTGAAATGGATAATGAAGGTCACTCAGAATTTGTTCAGATAAAACAAAGAGGGTTTTATCTTCCGGTTTCTTGCTTTTTCTTTTCTTTCTCTTTCTCTTCACCCTATCTTCTTTACCTGTGTAGTATGTCTGTACAGTCTTGGTCGGTAATCGATGTCCTATAAAATTTTGAATTGAAGGGATCCTGAAACAGGCGAATGTGGTGAGGATCTACGACCGCGGAACGTTCCAAATCCAAAGCTGCAACGAGTTTGTGAAGCAATGAAGCATCGAGCGCTTCATCCAGGTGAAGAGCTGGCAGAATTTAAGAGTCACATTTTGAATCAGCTTTTCGAGCCAAGACCTTCTCTGCTGAAACTAGCAAGGTGATTAATTACTCATATATATTCCACTGCGTTTAGGAACGAAACCTATGATTGTTGCTTTATCATTCTTACGCACAAGCGATTTATCCGCTGAGGCGAGAGTTTTTAAAAGTTGTTGATCTGAACTGCTTTTGCGTCGATATTTTGTTGGTTGAGATACTTTTTGATTTATATGCAAACCTGACCTGAAATCATATCTTTGATTTGTTCTCCGAATTCAAAAGAAGTAGTTCTGCAGAGAGCTAGAGCCAACGATATATATCTATCTAATTGTTCTTGCTAACGAAATCGAATGCGCAGTGTTGACAATAGTAAATATAGCGCTGCATTTTTCATCAAAATTATATGATCCGTACGTGTTTCTAATAAGCGTACGGTACCAAAGTGTTTGCGTCATTGTACGAACCGACATTGTAATAAATAAGGTAGTAAATAAGGACTTTTGTATTTCTCAAACAAGTAACATTGCTGTAATGCCAAATACGACCCCTTCTATCGTCAACAACAATTACTATATGCAACTACATACTCCTAGCTATCGTGAACTGTAACCGTGTGCATTATGTACGACAGGGATAGCTGTATCGAAAAGCTACATGCGTAGGTTCTTGTAACATTCTTTTATAATAATTATTATGAGATGCATAGAATGTTTCATCTAACGTGTGGAAGTTTTTCCTAAAATGGAATATGTTATTGGCTGATTGCAGGAACGGTTTGCTAATTTACATTGAGAGTTGAGCGTGTTAATCTACATGAAGTTCACCACGTACAGATTGCCCGCATTGCCTCTCCTAATGCCTGATTAAGTGAATTGCTTTTGCAGCTCAACAGTAAGCCTAAAATATGGTCGTCTGTGTTTTATTTCTTTTCTATCATGCTTTCATGTGACAAATGAGTGCATTTCTTTCGAGAATAAAGGTAGCTGAATTCATGCATTGCCCTTTTATTTCTTTGGTGATTTTCCACTGTTCTAAGACCTCTTTTGAAGAGATATGTGATACTTGAGGTATATGACGCAGAACACCTTCCAGGGTCTGTCTCTTTCGGAAACTTGATCAAATGTCAGTTTCTTCTATCAGTTAGCTCCAGTTAGCTATCTGAGATCGTTCCTAGATCGTTATGCGATTAGGTTCTTTTCTTGGTCGAAACTTGTCTCTCAATCACTTCATTACTAGCACATGTTATAAGAATTATTATTTAGTGAACCACTTGCATGGATCAAAAAGTCATTCGTTCTACAAGAAGTGCCTTCGAGGAAACGAAAAGGAAACTTCAATGAGGATCCTTTATCGATTGATGCTTTCCCCAGGTTTTGCTTAGCTTCTATGTAGTTGTTAATTCTTTTATACTGCTAATTGTTCTCTTCGATGGTCGGTTAGAATAGAGTTTATTCACGGGGAGTTTGGTTTTTATTGTTTTGAAATGCATTTTGTTGATTTTGAGAGAAATATTTTATTCGCTCTTTTTTAGCTAAGAGTTTCTTGGTTTATTGCTATGCAGCTAAACTAATCATGAAGATGGCTATGGATGGAAAAATGAAGAAAAGTGTTAACCGTGGTTAGAAATATAAAGGAAGGCAACAATGCTTTAGGTGGTTGTTGTATTTTGCGCTGTTATTCTTTTAAAATTACGCTGAATTCGGTATTTTTATCTTTAAAATTTTTCACATCTGTTCAGAGGATGTAACTGTTATGACGATATTTGCACGTCATTTTTTTTTCATGGAAATGGAAGGAGGAGTAGGTTCTGGTTTCTATATTATGTTACTGTAACACGTTTTCTGCTTGCAAACTTAAAAAAATCTTTAAACTGAATATTTCCATTTTGTGGCAATGAAAACGGGAAGGAGAACAACTAATTGTCGTGCTGTATCGGCAACAGGTGACGCATGCATGAAATATTATAAAATGGTTCTAGAAGGCTGTTCGAACATCCTTAAAGATCATAACGAGCGAGCAGAAGCCGTTCGCATAGAGACTACAGCTGCTGACATAAACTGATGGGTAAGGAGGGAGGGGGGGGAGGGGGAAGGTGTTCTGGATTAGCTGCATTAGTGTGATCTAAGCGGATTGTTTAGATTGACAGAATAACGTTTGAGTCGTTAACTTTCTGCGGCGCTTTTAAAAAATAAAATTAAAATTTTAAAGAATGCGTCAAATGGCGTTACATTAATTGCAGTTTTGGTGAGGACGGGAGTAGTCTTCCAGCAGATGGTCGATTCATTGGTGTTGACGAAGTGAAGGTGGAAGGCGATACGAAAACAGAGGATATCGTAAAGACGGAGGAATAAAATTCATCTCACTCTTAAAGTTTATTCCGATTCGTAACGAACGGAGCGTTATAAGAATTCCTGTTAGAGCTCTTAAAACAATTTTGTGCTGCTATCATATGCTGAGTAAGCGCTATCGTAATTAATTGGAATACTGTTGTTGTTCGAGTAAAAATGGAAGAGTATATGGTCGTTTTTTATAGTTAATGATTTTTAGACAGAATGGGAAGGTGATTTTATTCATTTTCGTTTTGTGGTTTCAGATTTAGTAAGGTTTAGGGTATGAATTACTGTTGTTCAAAAATATACAGCCATATAACATTTGCAGCAGCCTTAAGCAATGAAGTCATGCTTTACATCGATGTTCTCTCAGCTTTATGAATTATTCGATTTGCTGAGAGGACGATGGTGCAAAGAATTATAGAGATACGATCAGATGTTCTTTATGAATTTATAGGCGGTAGAGATGGCAGCGCTCAGGTTTATTGGAAATACGCTTTCTTTTTTTTTTTTTGTGTGTGTGTGTAAGGCGCGTAGTGATAGTTTAAGAGCTATATCGTTGACGAACAGCAGTTGTACGGCAATGAATATCGCTTGTTCGATGTTTTAGTATTGAATTCAGGAATACACAGAGTGCGTATTTATAGGCTATCGGCGTTCATCAACAAAAATATTTGCTAAATAGCTCGTTTTACTTAGTATGTTGAAATATATGTGCTTTCTTCTTGATTACTACGAAAATAAATTACATAAATTTTATTTCCGGTTTTTTTTCTTTTGAGGTTATTTGTTTGAATACGAAACGGACCGATGCAATGAAAAAGTAGTTTCTGAGTTACGGACTAATGAGGAAAACAATGAACTGAATTTAGCTAATAGCAACGACTGTTGTTATTTTTATCGCTGATCTCTGTGCGTCATTGTTGTTTTGACGTTATTTTTAATGATTCATTCCGCTTTTTTCCGATTATAAATTCTTAAGTTGGGTCAAGCATGAGCACTTTCTCTCCCATTCGTTGGAATGCTCCGTAGATTTCAAGATTCTTCGAGGATGATTCGAAGCGTCTAGGAAGCAGAATAGCAGCGGGACGAATTGAAAACGCCACGAATTGTCGCCTAAAAATGTGACGTTCCCGGCGGCATTTGAGGATCACTATAGGCTTTTCCGGCTGAGTATTCGCACAGTTAATGGCGTTGGCGTTTTTTTGCTTCGACAGTAGTGATATTCAAAATTTTGAAGCGATATTAGTAGCCAGCAAAGACGAACTGAGAACACATTTAACGGCCAAAATTTTTGAAAAGTTAAAAACGAATGTGTGCGAGTTAAATGTGCCTGTTTTTGGCTTTTTGCCAAATTTCATTACTTGTTATCGTCGAGTGGTGCGTAAAACGAGAAGGGGAAGAATCGCCTAGTTCAGGTGGCAGTAGCTGTTTTTTTTT
>JPKZ01002011.1:134498-174987 GCA_000803305.1 Toxocara canis | reverse complement strand
TGGAAGTTTTTCCTAAAATGGAATATGTTATTGGCTGATTGCAGGAACGGTTTGCTAATTTACATTGAGAGTTGAGCGTGTTAATCTACATGAAGTTCACCACGTACAGATTGCCCGCATTGCCTCTCCTAATGCCTGATTAAGTGAATTGCTTTTGCAGCTCAACAGTAAGCCTAAAATATGGTCGTCTGTGTTTTATTTCTTTTCTATCATGCTTTCATGTGACAAATGAGTGCATTTCTTTCGAGAATAAAGGTAGCTGAATTCATGCATTGCCCTTTTATTTCTTTGGTGATTTTCCACTGTTCTAAGACCTCTTTTGAAGAGATATGTGATACTTGAGGTATATGACGCAGAACACCTTCCAGGGTCTGTCTCTTTCGGAAACTTGATCAAATGTCAGTTTCTTCTATCAGTTAGCTCCAGTTAGCTATCTGAGATCGTTCCTAGATCGTTATGCGATTAGGTTCTTTTCTTGGTCGAAACTTGTCTCTCAATCACTTCATTACTAGCACATGTTATAAGAATTATTATTTAGTGAACCACTTGCATGGATCAAAAAGTCATTCGTTCTACAAGAAGTGCCTTCGAGGAAACGAAAAGGAAACTTCAATGAGGATCCTTTATCGATTGATGCTTTCCCCAGGTTTTGCTTAGCTTCTATGTAGTTGTTAATTCTTTTATACTGCTAATTGTTCTCTTCGATGGTCGGTTAGAATAGAGTTTATTCACGGGGAGTTTGGTTTTTATTGTTTTGAAATGCATTTTGTTGATTTTGAGAGAAATATTTTATTCGCTCTTTTTTAGCTAAGAGTTTCTTGGTTTATTGCTATGCAGCTAAACTAATCATGAAGATGGCTATGGATGGAAAAATGAAGAAAAGTGTTAACCGTGGTTAGAAATATAAAGGAAGGCAACAATGCTTTAGGTGGTTGTTGTATTTTGCGCTGTTATTCTTTTAAAATTACGCTGAATTCGGTATTTTTATCTTTAAAATTTTTCACATCTGTTCAGAGGATGTAACTGTTATGACGATATTTGCACGTCATTTTTTTTTCATGGAAATGGAAGGAGGAGTAGGTTCTGGTTTCTATATTATGTTACTGTAACACGTTTTCTGCTTGCAAACTTAAAAAAATCTTTAAACTGAATATTTCCATTTTGTGGCAATGAAAACGGGAAGGAGAACAACTAATTGTCGTGCTGTATCGGCAACAGGTGACGCATGCATGAAATATTATAAAATGGTTCTAGAAGGCTGTTCGAACATCCTTAAAGATCATAACGAGCGAGCAGAAGCCGTTCGCATAGAGACTACAGCTGCTGACATAAACTGATGGGTAAGGAGGGAGGGGGGGGAGGGGGAAGGTGTTCTGGATTAGCTGCATTAGTGTGATCTAAGCGGATTGTTTAGATTGACAGAATAACGTTTGAGTCGTTAACTTTCTGCGGCGCTTTTAAAAAATAAAATTAAAATTTTAAAGAATGCGTCAAATGGCGTTACATTAATTGCAGTTTTGGTGAGGACGGGAGTAGTCTTCCAGCAGATGGTCGATTCATTGGTGTTGACGAAGTGAAGGTGGAAGGCGATACGAAAACAGAGGATATCGTAAAGACGGAGGAATAAAATTCATCTCACTCTTAAAGTTTATTCCGATTCGTAACGAACGGAGCGTTATAAGAATTCCTGTTAGAGCTCTTAAAACAATTTTGTGCTGCTATCATATGCTGAGTAAGCGCTATCGTAATTAATTGGAATACTGTTGTTGTTCGAGTAAAAATGGAAGAGTATATGGTCGTTTTTTATAGTTAATGATTTTTAGACAGAATGGGAAGGTGATTTTATTCATTTTCGTTTTGTGGTTTCAGATTTAGTAAGGTTTAGGGTATGAATTACTGTTGTTCAAAAATATACAGCCATATAACATTTGCAGCAGCCTTAAGCAATGAAGTCATGCTTTACATCGATGTTCTCTCAGCTTTATGAATTATTCGATTTGCTGAGAGGACGATGGTGCAAAGAATTATAGAGATACGATCAGATGTTCTTTATGAATTTATAGGCGGTAGAGATGGCAGCGCTCAGGTTTATTGGAAATACGCTTTCTTTTTTTTTTTTGTGTGTGTGTGTAAGGCGCGTAGTGATAGTTTAAGAGCTATATCGTTGACGAACAGCAGTTGTACGGCAATGAATATCGCTTGTTCGATGTTTTAGTATTGAATTCAGGAATACACAGAGTGCGTATTTATAGGCTATCGGCGTTCATCAACAAAAATATTTGCTAAATAGCTCGTTTTACTTAGTATGTTGAAATATATGTGCTTTCTTCTTGATTACTACGAAAATAAATTACATAAATTTTATTTCCGGTTTTTTTTCTTTTGAGGTTATTTGTTTGAATACGAAACGGACCGATGCAATGAAAAAGTAGTTTCTGAGTTACGGACTAATGAGGAAAACAATGAACTGAATTTAGCTAATAGCAACGACTGTTGTTATTTTTATCGCTGATCTCTGTGCGTCATTGTTGTTTTGACGTTATTTTTAATGATTCATTCCGCTTTTTTCCGATTATAAATTCTTAAGTTGGGTCAAGCATGAGCACTTTCTCTCCCATTCGTTGGAATGCTCCGTAGATTTCAAGATTCTTCGAGGATGATTCGAAGCGTCTAGGAAGCAGAATAGCAGCGGGACGAATTGAAAACGCCACGAATTGTCGCCTAAAAATGTGACGTTCCCGGCGGCATTTGAGGATCACTATAGGCTTTTCCGGCTGAGTATTCGCAGAGTTAATGGCGTTGGCGTTTTTTTGCCTCGACAGTAGTGATATTCAAAATTTTGAAGCGATATTAGTAGCCAGCAAAGACGAACTGAGAACACATTTAACGGCCAAAATTTTTGAAAATTTAAAAACGAATGTGTGCGAGTTAAATGTGCCTGTTTTTGGCTTTTTGCCAAATTTCATTACTTGTTATCGTCGAGTGGTGCGTAAAACGAGAAGGGGAAGAATCGCCTAGTTCAGGTGGCAGTAGCTGTTTTTTTTTTCAGTTGTACAAAAATTGTATACTGCAGTGCTGTCTTATTCCTGAAAATATCTGGAGTTGAGAAGGGGGTGGGCGGCATGAAAATCGATTAAGAATGACATGTTGGAAGATAGGCAATTTTTGCCTGAAGTACAAAGAACCAGAAAAAAGTCCACGATTTCCTGTTAGCGTCTACCCCTCTCTCCCAGCCCCAAGCCTCTCCCCTTCCCCTTCCACCCCTCCCATCTCATGACCCGGCTGCTCTCTGGCGAGGTTTGCCCTTCTGGTTGAAAAATCAGTGACCACTCATCATTGCATTTGTCGTTTTAGTCGATCATCTTTGTGTAAATAACCGATTGGTGCGTTATTTTAATTTTGCTTTGTAAATAAAGTGCTTCTGTAATGAATTTTCGCTTTCGATTTGATGAGCGTTACATCGCCTCCATTTGTTAAGTATTGTTGACTTTACTTCTATTTGTTTTGCTTCAAGTGAAATTTTTTTTAAATTTCCCGTAAGTTGCAGCATTTTTCTGCAATCTTCTTTGCCCAAATTCGTAGCAAAAAAAAACAAAAAAAAGTTATGAAGCCGTTTGTTTCGGTTATTTGTTGTGACTGAGAGAACTAACAAAGTGAGGAGTGATGGTTTATTGGAATGGAGGAATGTTGCTATATGATGTTTATTTTAATATGTAAATTTTTATTTACAAAAAGTATTCCGTCGGTTTTTGATTGCTTGTCGCTTTATTTCGATTTTGAGAAGCGCTATTGCTCTTTCGACTCTAATAAATTTTTCAATCGAGAGATTAATTTTGGCGAACAATTCAACTAATTGTTAGGTACAAACGTTTTTGCTCTTCCATGTTACGGTTTATATGCGAGCTTTATATATTATTCATTAACTCGTATCTATTCGTAAACTGGAACAAATGGAATCTCATCGTATTCATATTGAGCAGAAGTGATTATTTTATTCGAAAATTTGCATCCATACTCATTTTAATTTTAGGGTATTTTCGCAACCATCATTTTCCCAACTTTTTTTGTTGCTCATAAATTTTTCAATAAAATTTTATGGGTCGATTCTTAATTTTTTGCATCGATTTATGTGTTTTACACGATAACTGCTGAAATAATTTGCTCAAGAAGAATTTCTCTAGACTTACGAATGCTTAAAATGCTGAAGAATTTCA
The DNA here is from genome assembly GCA_000803305.1 of Toxocara canis. NCBI lineage: Eukaryota > Metazoa > Nematoda > Chromadorea > Rhabditida > Toxocaridae > Toxocara > Toxocara canis. The sequence goes on along the minus strand of JPKZ01002011.1, from coordinate 170,773 downwards.
TGTTTTTTGGATGTTTACTCGAGAATTTGCCAGCATATTTTGATTTGTTGAGTTGTTCGTTGACGTGCAGCTTATGAGTCACTTCTCAGAAATCCAGAACGTTCAATGTGATCCTTTTATTTAATTAAATTCTTTTCGTTTCATGCAAAATTTCGTTCATCGAATAGTATCGAAGCTTTTAGTTGAAAATTGACGTAGGTGATTGGTTGGGTGAATGAAAATACGAATTGAGCGGTTGTATGAATGGAAACGTGAACTGGTTAGTTGCCGGTTAGTTGAAAGAATCGATGAGAATTCAAATGCTTCATTAGATCGTTAAGGTGTAAGAAATTGTTTTGTATCTTGTGAGTGTTATTTGTTTGCTGTGAGTTTCTGAGTGGTTGATAAATTTGAATAAATTGTGCAGAGTGAATTGGCAGCACATTTGAAGGCTGAGATGCGCGGTGCTGCTGATAAATTCATTAAATGAGTGTAATACTTCACTGAATTATGGCGTTCTCGACATTGCATGAGAGAGTGAAAGAAGGGGGATTGTTAGGTTTGACGATTCTGAATATTGGAGGGGAGGTGGCTAAATATCGTGAAGTTCATATCGGGTTCAGTGTTAATGATGAAGCGATTGTTTAAGACAACGTTAATGTGGATTCATTGATTAAGCTGTTCACCAGCTCATCGACTCGAAATGCTCTTGAAATCCTTAATGGGTTGGCAATCTCAAAGTTGCATTATTTAGTAACAATAATATTTTGTGATTTCATGTCGATTTCTTCATTTTATTAACAAGTTTATCGTTTCTGAAATATTTTTGTACTGAGTCAATTACCTTCGAAGTCAATAAGACAGTGCAAGAATAATTCGCGCAGCAATACTCTTATTTCAATCCAGTACGCTTGTTTTGCTGCACTAATGATAAGCATTTTTTAAATGAAATATTTCGTTGAAACTTCGCAGTCGATGCTTAAATGTGTTTCCGATGAGCGTTTCATTGCGCTAATTTTGATGAGCTATTCTAACGATCAAAACGCATGTTTTACGCTGCAAATAAAAAATCTGTTCAAATCGACATGTTTCGAAGTTGCGATGGCCATCGACAAAGGGGAGATAACGATGGATGCTCAGAAGTGGTTGTTGGGTTTTGCATGCATACGCTTGAATGACTGGTTTTTTTTTTCGTTCCATTCGAACGGCGCTTGAGGCAATGAATACATACGATGATGCCATATTTTAGTTGGAAGCGTTGATCGCTTTATTCGGCAAAAATATATATATCAGGTGGAACTAACTGTTCGTGATCTTTGGATAAATCGCAGAACGGATTTGATGTTTTGGATATGGCTGAAGTGGAATTTATAAGTGGAGATGTTGACATTTCTACATCAAAGGTTCGCTCTTTTTGACGCTTATGTTTTGCTTGCATCGCTTAATCGTGTAATAGCTTGTTGTATTATGCCTTTAAATACACACCTTTCCCCCTCAAGCCTCAATTTATGGCTGCTTTTTTCCTCTTATTCGTCAACTTTGCTTTTGCTGAAACAATTGCTAGCTTAATTTATGGAACTAGGCTTAAGAGTATTGCTGATAGAGGAAGGCTACAGTATGCAAAGAAGCGAGTCGAGTTTGATGCATATGATACCTAAGCTATTTTTCCAGCACTTTGTGGAAACTGCATATGCAAAGCGCATTCGGGCGGTGTCATATACGTATATATGAGCCCATCCAGCTATGCTATGGTTTCTACTCAAGATTTGCTGAAGCTGGAATTTTGAAATCCATCAGACATAATCTGCAACGAAAAGTCACCACCCATATCCGAATTTAAATCGGTTCATCATCATGTGCGGGGAATAGTTAGGATGTTGCAGAAAGTGCGAAAATTTGCATGCACCTTGCAGTCGGTCTGCATTGCATTTTCTGTCGATAGGATTGCAAATATGGAGGGTTTATGCGAGCGGTTGAATGATTTGATGACATTCGTTTAGCAAAATTGAATGAATTTTATACGTGCGTTGAACAGGCTTATGTGAGCGCTGAAGAGAATTCTGAATTAACCGTGAATATTAAACTCACTAGCAGAACAGTCAAACAACTGGTCGCTGTTATGATGCGTATACAAACGATCCTGGAGCGGAGAATAAACTGCGCACAAAGTTGAGAGAAGAAGCTCGCAATCGACTGTTGCAAAACGAAACCGAGAAAATACCTTCTGATGAGGAGATCGATGTGGGTTATTCTCTGCTTTCTTTTGAAAATATCTGGAGTTGAGAAGGGGGTGGGCGGCATGAAAATCGATTAAGAATGACATGTTGGAAGATAGGCAATTTTTGCCTGAAGTACAAAGAACCAGAAAAAAGTCCACGATTTCCTGTTAGCGTCTACCCCTCTCTCCCAGCCCCAAGCCTCTCCCCTTCCCCTTCCACCCCTCCCATCTCATGACCCGGCTGCTCTCTGGCGAGGTTTGCCCTTCTGGTTGAAAAATCAGTGACCACTCATCATTGCATTTGTCGTTTTAGTCGATCATCTTTGTGTAAATAACCGATTGGTGCGTTATTTTAATTTTGCTTTGTAAATAAAGTGCTTCTGTAATGAATTTTCGCTTTCGATTTGATGAGCGTTACATCGCCTCCATTTGTTAAGTATTGTTGACTTTACTTCTATTTGTTTTGCTTCAAGTGAAATTTTTTTTAAATTTCCCGTAAGTTGCAGCATTTTTCTGCAATCTTCTTTGCCCAAATTCGTAGCAAAAAAAAACAAAAAAAAGTTATGAAGCCGTTTGTTTCGGTTATTTGTTGTGACTGAGAGAACTAACAAAGTGAGGAGTGATGGTTTATTGGAATGGAGGAATGTTGCTATATGATGTTTATTTTAATATGTAAATTTTTATTTACAAAAAGTATTCCGTCGGTTTTTGATTGCTTGTCGCTTTATTTCGATTTTGAGAAGCGCTATTGCTCTTTCGACTCTAATAAATTTTTCAATCGAGAGATTAATTTTGGCGAACAATTCAACTAATTGTTAGGTACAAACGTTTTTGCTCTTCCATGTTACGGTTTATATGCGAGCTTTATATATTATTCATTAACTCGTATCTATTCGTAAACTGGAACAAATGGAATCTCATCGTATTCATATTGAGCAGAAGTGATTATTTTATTCGAAAATTTGCATCCATACTCATTTTAATTTTAGGGTATTTTCGCAACCATCATTTTCCCAACTTTTTTTGTTGCTCATAAATTTTTCAATAAAATTTTATGGGTCGATTCTTAATTTTTTGCATCGATTTATGTGTTTTACACGATAACTGCTGAAATAATTTGCTCAAGAAGAATTTCTCTAGACTTACGAATGCTTAAAATGCTGAAGAATTTCATGTTTTTTGGATGTTTACTCGAGAATTTGCCAGCATATTTTGATTTGTTGAGTTGTTCGTTGACGTGCAGCTTATGAGTCACTTCTCAGAAATCCAGAACGTTCAATGTGATCCTTTTATTTAATTAAATTCTTTTCGTTTCATGCAAAATTTCGTTCATCGAATAGTATCGAAGCTTTTAGTTGAAAATTGACGTAGGTGATTGGTTGGGTGAATGAAAATACGAATTGAGCGGTTGTATGAATGGAAACGTGAACTGGTTAGTTGCCGGTTAGTTGAAAGAATCGATGAGAATTCAAATGCTTCATTAGATCGTTAAGGTGTAAGAAATTGTTTTGTATCTTGTGAGTGTTATTTGTTTGCTGTGAGTTTCTGAGTGGTTGATAAATTTGAATAAATTGTGCAGAGTGAATTGGCAGCACATTTGAAGGCTGAGATGCGCGGTGCTGCTGATAAATTCATTAAATGAGTGTAATACTTCACTGAATTATGGCGTTCTCGACATTGCATGAGAGAGTGAAAGAAGGGGGATTGTTAGGTTTGACGATTCTGAATATTGGAGGGGAGGTGGCTAAATATCGTGAAGTTCATATCGGGTTCAGTGTTAATGATGAAGCGATTGTTTAAGACAACGTTAATGTGGATTCATTGATTAAGCTGTTCACCAGCTCATCGACTCGAAATGCTCTTGAAATCCTTAATGGGTTGGCAATCTCAAAGTTGCATTATTTAGTAACAATAATATTTTGTGATTTCATGTCGATTTCTTCATTTTATTAACAAGTTTATCGTTTCTGAAATATTTTTGTACTGAGTCAATTACCTTCGAAGTCAATAAGACAGTGCAAGAATAATTCGCGCAGCAATACTCTTATTTCAATCCAGTACGCTTGTTTTGCTGCACTAATGATAAGCATTTTTTAAATGAAATATTTCGTTGAAACTTCGCAGTCGATGCTTAAATGTGTTTCCGATGAGCGTTTCATTGCGCTAATTTTGATGAGCTATTCTAACGATCAAAACGCATGTTTTACGCTGCAAATAAAAAATCTGTTCAAATCGACATGTTTCGAAGTTGCGATGGCCATCGACAAAGGGGAGATAACGATGGATGCTCAGAAGTGGTTGTTGGGTTTTGCATGCATACGCTTGAATGACTGGTTTTTTTTTTCGTTCCATTCGAACGGCGCTTGAGGCAATGAATACATACGATGATGCCATATTTTAGTTGGAAGCGTTGATCGCTTTATTCGGCAAAAATATATATATCAGGTGGAACTAACTGTTCGTGATCTTTGGATAAATCGCAGAACGGATTTGATGTTTTGGATATGGCTGAAGTGGAATTTATAAGTGGAGATGTTGACATTTCTACATCAAAGGTTCGCTCTTTTTGACGCTTATGTTTTGCTTGCATCGCTTAATCGTGTAATAGCTTGTTGTATTATGCCTTTAAATACACACCTTTCCCCCTCAAGCCTCAATTTATGGCTGCTTTTTTCCTCTTATTCGTCAACTTTGCTTTTGCTGAAACAATTGCTAGCTTAATTTATGGAACTAGGCTTAAGAGTATTGCTGATAGAGGAAGGCTACAGTATGCAAAGAAGCGAGTCGAGTTTGATGCATATGATACCTAAGCTATTTTTCCAGCACTTTGTGGAAACTGCATATGCAAAGCGCATTCGGGCGGTGTCATATACGTATATATGAGCCCATCCAGCTATGCTATGGTTTCTACTCAAGATTTGCTGAAGCTGGAATTTTGAAATCCATCAGACATAATCTGCAACGAAAAGTCACCACCCATATCCGAATTTAAATCGGTTCATCATCATGTGCGGGGAATAGTTAGGATGTTGCAGAAAGTGCGAAAATTTGCATGCACCTTGCAGTCGGTCTGCATTGCATTTTCTGTCGATAGGATTGCAAATATGGAGGGTTTATGCGAGCGGTTGAATGATTTGATGACATTCGTTTAGCAAAATTGAATGAATTTTATACGTGCGTTGAACAGGCTTATGTGAGCGCTGAAGAGAATTCTGAATTAACCGTGAATATTAAACTCACTAGCAGAACAGTCAAACAACTGGTCGCTGTTATGATGCGTATACAAACGATCCTGGAGCGGAGAATAAACTGCGCACAAAGTTGAGAGAAGAAGCTCGCAATCGACTGTTGCAAAACGAAACCGAGAAAATACCTTCTGATGAGGAGATCGATGTGGGTTATTCTCTGCTTTCTTTTGTTTTTTTTTTTTAACATCTTTCCTCTCAGCCGCTGAAAGATTTGAATTCATCGAAATTATATAGAAGCGCTATAAAATAGTGTTTTATTTGATTTCAACATTTTTCAGGCTTTTTATGAACTTTTAAAACAGAATCGATCAATGCCATCAGTTGAGGATATCGAAATGATCAGATATGACGCATATCGGGTAATTCCATTTCTTATTGGAAGCGTATCTGCTTCATATTACATGGCTCCATTAAGCATATAGCAAGGAAATAAAACTAACAATACAGCTTTTCTTTAAATCGGCACTTTTTTTAATCCGCATATTAACTGGAACTATTTGGTTTTTCGACTGCTCAACCTTTCGGCGTTCATATTGTTGGGAAGAGATTGGCGACGTTTTCAACGATGATAGAAGGGAACTAGGCGCAAAGCAATGATGGATGGCATTGCAAATTTTTGCCTCTGATAAGAAAAGAAAGTCATCATAGATAAAAATTGTGAAGGGATAACGTTAGTGCACTTCACAAAGCAAAAGTAAGTGGTGTACATGATTACCATAATCCCTTGAATTAATGTCTCGATGACTTTAATTCTTATATGCGGAAGAGAAAAGGGCTGAGTTTGGGGGTGGGAGAGAGAGAGATCATATTGCGAGGTGGACCGAATGCGAGGGCTTACGATGTATCCGTTTAAGAGGGCACTTGATAGGGCGCCATCGTTGGTGAAGGCGTTCATTCCGCCGGTGACATTCCTCAGCTTACAATCGTCAAATCCGGATGATCCCTATGGACGAGTACCAATTAGTGCAATTATTGAATATTTGCGTCTAAGAAAGGAGAAAATGAGCAAAATTATTGCGCTCAACTATTACGACTCGAATGGGAAAGGGTTCTTGACAACGGAGGTCAGTTGAAATTTCTTTTGCTTTGCGCTTTTGCACGATTGATGTTCCGAAGGGGAAGAGAAAGCGATTTTTTTTTTAATGCGAAAGCATAACAGTGTATCGCGCTGGCCATAAATTATGCAAGAAATTCATACTGGCAACACTAAGTGTTAGATGAATTTTTTTTTAAATCAGTAGGGAAAGTAATATCAATGAGAAACGCGTTAGCGGCAGGATTAATAATCAACGGTTTTATATGAGTGTATGTGACTCGTGCCATTGAATTACTTTGTTCCCGGTCCTGCATTTCGGATAGTCAGTGTGCATGAGTGCCGAGCAGGTATGTTTGAGTAAAGCTTTTCAGACTTTAGAATATATACATAATTTTTTTTCATGATGAAGTTTGTGTAGAATTTGGGCTGCTGTTGGTTGTGTCAGTAAAAGATTCCTTTCCGTCCAAAATCCCGAGTTTTTTTTTTACTGATTGTTTTTTCGACCTTACAAAGTTAAGGGTGCGAGTGGTCATGCATGTCCTAGTGATGTTATAGTCTCTAGTGGCAGGGTTGTTTATGCATTTTAACTTCCGAGTTTACCATTAGGGTAGAGAGATGAATTGGTATAACACAACTATTGGTTCGAAACCGAAACGCTCAAGAACCTTGATTTCGGTGGAGGGAGCATTTAGGTATATAGGCGTAACAAAACTCTTATGCGATTTTACTAGGCCGTTAGCAGTTGCTAATCTGGAGAAATATAAATTGCGAAGAAATTAGATCCTGCTAGAAATATGCGTAGGTGAGCGAGGTTACCATGTAGGTTGCCAAATGAGTACTTCATCCATTTAAGTGTTTGTTTGTGCTTGAATTCGTTGAAGTTCAATTAAAGGCATGGAATGACTTTAAAGATAGCAAAACATTCGACTTTTTTGTTGAAATCTCCTCTCGATTGTATTTGACGAGTTCTTTACTTAGGACTTGACCGATTATATATCCGAGGAATATATGCCGCGTTCGCCGTCTTTGTCTTCGTTCGAAGTTAGCGTTTTCATGTTTATTTTATTTGATTTTTTTCCAACGGACAGGATGCGACTTACGAAAAGATCATAAATGAAGTAACGGTTCTTGAAACTTGCTCCAACTTTTTTACAGTCCTTTTTCATATTTGACAGGTTCGAATTATGGCAAAGTACGTTTGAATTATGGCAGATACGTTCGGATTATGACAAAATACAGTTCAGCTATTTGCTGTATAAAGCACTCAAACTCTGGTCTTGCGTTCTTAACTGATTTCTACTGCACCTTATTATCATCTTCCACAATTTTTACCTGACCATTTGTACAGTGAACTTTATGCTTAAATATGCTCTTATAGCGTTAAATTTTTGCTGCAAACTCAATTGTTTAATGCCGGAAATGAGAACAGTGAAGCTTCGAGGAAATTAAATGATGTCTTCTCTATACTTCTCAATACTTGATCTCATTATTATTTTCGAATTAGTATAGATTGCTGGCAAAATTTATAAACTGTTTCGACGAGTAATTCACACTTTTTTATGCTCACTGCGCAAATACCATTGCTGCATCTAGCTTTACTTCTTTTTTCATTATTTGACATTTGGCCCATATGAATACACAAACAAAGCTTTTACATGTGGCCAGTGAAAATTTAGCCCGCAAACGGGATTCGAACCTGGATCGTTCCAGTTTGCGAGTGGTTGGTCTTACCGGTAGAGAAAGGATAAAATTATGTTTTCACTCGCCTACATATAAAAGGTTGTGTAAATCACTCTAAGTCAAAGAGAAAAATTGCTGAAAAAGTCGTTGTAAAAACAGCGTATTTTTTCGCTACTATCGGTTGAATAGACGAATACGTTAAACTTTAAAGAATTCACAAATAGCAATGAAGTAACAAAAGAAAATGTTTTTAAGTGATCAGCTGAGAGAAATGCCACGTTAGGATCGTATGTGAACCATCGTTTCGCATGAACCGAGCGTTTAAAAATTTTCAGTCGAATGGTTTATTAGCACGCGATTATTATTTGAATATAGCGGTGAGGAAATTTTTCTTCTTTCTTGATCCGATGCGCCATAAACGAATTCGCATAATCGACGTGGTGGCAAGCGGTTTCCTTGAAGAAATGGAGAGTGCTGTCGGTGCGCCAAATAGCGTCGATGAACCGAAAGAAAAATCGAGTGATGCGACGTCTAGTAATCCTATATTCGATGAGCCCCTTAATTGGTTGGTTTGTTGCATATTTTGCCTCATACTTTTCGGACATTTGCACCGTGAAATTGCCACATATTCTGTACCATACCGCACAAACACAGACTCTTAGGCTTGCCTACCGAAAATTGCTACTACCCCATGAAGCATTAGGCGTGGAGAGTCTTTTCCAATGCACTTTTGAGTGATTGTTTGGTGATTGGTAATCAGTATTTCTCTAGCTGATCAATATGACTCAAATTGTTGTTTATTTGTCGTGATGCTTGAGGAGAGTTTTATTGCTCGTAACTTTACTCATTACTATTTTCGAATCTTCTCTCATTACTATTTTATCCCTTTTGTTGCAAAAGCAGCTGTAATTTCATCGATTCCTGTATCGATGCAGCTGACAGCCATGCCCACGCATGATTGTTCTGACCAGTTTCGGAACTCCTGGTGGTCAGCCTGCTGGCGATCCGTTGGGAAAGCAGCCGGGAGTCGAACTCAAGTCTTCCCGCGTACGAAGCGGGAGCTCTACACTGAGCTGCTGCCACCCTTCCCTTTTTTTATACTTACTTTTTTTCTTACAGTTCAGATCTAGTAATTGTGCTTTTGGATTAGCGATTAACGTTTATTGCATAGAATTTATTGAAGAAAAAAAAACTTTATTTGTGCGTTTTATGCGATTGTTTTGTGTACAAGGTTTGCGAAAGCGAATTGTCAGCGTATAGCTGACTTGTACCTGCAATTGGATACTGATGGCAATGGGCTGCTAAGCTACGCTGAGATGGCAGACTTCCGGCGAGTAACGAATGCCTTCATGCAAAGGTTGGTTTTTGTCTTTTCAACGTTTCATGATAATGATTTAAGAATAACGTGCTTGAGGGAAGCGGGGGTGGGGGTGGGGTGAGGGTTGACATGATGGTTGTACCGCTATGTTGTTATATGTTACAAACATTCATGGGTAGGCCTCCACCTCTTCTATTTCCTGCTCCCGAGAAAATGCGATAAAAATGACCGTTTTGCACGAGTTCGTAAAATTTCAAAATTTTTACGTAAAATTTTTTGTTTTCCACAAAAAAGTCCGAGAAGTAACATTTGCTTCGGTCTCCAATATTCAAATCTTTACTCGACTTCATCTTCTAGTTGGGATTAACGATAGGTTGGGGGGTGGGGTCTATTTGTATGGTGTAAAAATATCGCTCAACCAGAACGATAAAACTTTCAACTGACACGAGAACAAGTCGTAGAGATACCGTAGTATGGCATTGCATTATGCCGTAGTACAGCAATGCAATTTACCGTAGTGCAGCATTGCATCATACCGTAGTACAGCACTGCAATTCACCGCACTAGGCATTGCATTATGCCGTAGCACAGCATTGCATTATGCCGTAGCGCAGCATTGCATCATACCGTAGTACAGCACTGCAATTTACCGTAGTACGGCATTGCTTTATACCATCGTGCAGCATTGTATTACATCGTAGTGCAGCATTGCATTACACCGTAGCACAGCGTTGCATTATATAACTTTTAGTTTTTGTTCCAGTTGATACGAAGTATCAGAAAAAGTGCATGGTGAGGTTGATCAGTTGAAACTTTGCAAACTTGTTGTGCAATGCTTATGAACAAGATTTCAGAGTGTTTGAAGTGCATCAGTCGTATGAGAATAACGAAATCGATCTACGTGGATTCTGTGACCTTCTTCTTGCAATGGATAATAAATCAGTGAAGTTCCTTCTTGTCGTTTTTTTTTTCACAGAGCTCCGAAGGCGTTGCATAGTGCTTTTCGTGAAAAAAAAAAGGTTGGAAATGAAGGAGATTTGAGGTTTGCTTGCCGACTATGAAATGTATGAGGGTCAGCTTGAAAGCTTTATCAAGAGGATGCTAACAATAGGAGAGAAATGTTAAGTAGCGATATGGCAGTGTTGGTTTTTATTTGGAAGTGGTTCTCATGGAAGCTGTGATGTTTGTATTTGCCGTTCATCAGCAATTTCAATTCATGAGTCTCCTCTTTGTATATGTTATCTTATCAGTATGTTCACTTTTTAATATTTGTTAAGTTTCGCCAGTTATCAGTAATACCGATTGGATGAATGGGCATTAAAAGAGCAATACTGAGCTCATACAGAGACATACAAGAAAGTAGGTGCACCTCAATACCAACTGTTTGAACGGTTCTAAGTATTCCAATCTGATGAATTATTTAAAAGTGCTGTCTGATTCGAGAATGATATGCTGGTAGTCAATGGGAACAGTCCTGTGCGATCTATGTACTTGGTACGCTCACCATAATCGGCTTCGAAGGAATGTCAAGTCTTTCGTAGGTGTCAAATGAGCTTTTCTATAAGTCTAGTGACCTCCGTCATCACAGAATTGAATTGACTGCCAAAAATGTTGTTCACTTACATGAAAAGGTAATGCTGTTCATCATCCCACTTCATTGCCTCATGTTTTTTGTGAAAAATTAAAAATTAGCTTGGGAATTGAACTAACTGTTTTTCTTTAGGTTTTTTATTCTCAGAAATTTTATTTGGCAGTAGTTTTAACGAATCATTTTTGTTACTAACCGTTATTTTTTGCATTGGCGCGAATTATGGGCAAACATTGTATATCGTTTATATCAGTCACTCATTTCTCCTCTTTCTCCAACTCTCTCAAATCAGGCAGTTTTCCAGGCAGTACCAAGAAACCTGAAAATGTTTCCTGCATCATTATATCGGTAGGATTTTTTTCCTTCGATTTCTTTTCACAGGCTTTTTTTCCTGAATTTGCGCAGTCCTAAAATTTCAGGTAATTTTGTGAAGCCCGCTTAAGTGAGAAATGATAGCCGTCGGTTGCAGCATATGAATGATATAAGTAAAGTATGAAATGAATTAAAGGATCCCGCGTCTGTGACGTATTATTTTCGAATTTTGGACGTTGACGAGGATGGCTATTTGGGTGCATCTGACTTGGCGTTCTTCTACAAGGATCTTGCCGCGTTGTATGAGGAATGCTATGGTGATGACGTCTTATTTCCGCCTCCGTTGTTCGAGGATATTAAAGACGAAATTTTCGATATGTGTCGGCCTAAAGATCCGTTTAGGTCGGTTATCATTTCGCTAGCGCATTTTCGGGTGATGAATTTCATTTGGTCGGTCTCCATCGAGCTCTCGGTAATTAAGGCATCGGTGCTTCGAGAACGGAGGACGGAGAATTTCTTGTGTTTGAATCGCGGAGGACATTCTTACTGCTTTTAACGAAAAACCGCGATTTTCGGAGTAGAATATTTCGGCCGGGCAGCGGAAAAAGGGGGGGGGGGGAAAAAATTACTATCGTTGAGGAGGGCTCCTAGAGATCTCATTCCATCTATTCGCTTCCCTCTACGAGGCGAGTATCAAGACCCTCAAAGTCACAAAAATCGAAATACCAGGATTTATGGCGAATTGAGCCCTATTATGCCGCCTCTTCTCATATTCGTAAAATCGAAAGGAGACGTGATTTTCTCTTTTCCTATTCTCTGCCATCAACAGATGCGGACGGAATTTGAAATTAAAATTTCAAATTAATACTACTTGTAGATTGTGCCATCATGCTGCGTCTTTCGTTTAGGATTATGTCGCACTTCGGGATAGTAGGTGAGTATGAAATGTCAACTTTCAAAGACAGCATAGCGTATGCTGGTTTCATAATTTCTAATTATGGACAGCAGTTGGAGTTCAGTGTGACGAAAAGAAATCGAGAGCTTATGCTAGGAACGAGTCGCTTTAAATCGAACAACGTTCATTAAGCCATAATATGAGGAGAAGAATATGATTCCTTCGTTCGGGAGGTGCAGAGGCTTCGTTCATACCTTCACTGTGTTTACTTCACCGAACGCTAGTTGAGATGAAGTAAGCGTGTATATTCGTCTAGGACAGCAGTGGTTTATTGTGGTACGTTTGCCATTTGTTTACGTGAAGTTTTGCATTGATATGATGCTCATATCTACTTTTTTTTTCCGTCCTGCCATTTCAGGTAATCCTCAAGTTACGATGGAGATGCGTTACGATGACCCCATCGTAACTTGAAAATATCGTAAGTCGGAAACTGGCCTAGCCTACGGATGAGTCTCATAGAATGTTGATCAGTATGGAGTAGTACTGTATAGTGGCACTTCACAAGGCGATGCCTGATACTGACCAATTCACATTGGGAACGATGCCATGATGCGTACATCGTGACATCGTTCCGAACGTATCGTACCGCATACGGTGTTACGTTTTCCATCTTGAGCGAAACTTTAAAGATTTTAACAATTTTGCCGTATCGATTTCGTCGTCGTAAGTTCAAACCATCTAACTCGGGGACTACCTGTATTTTTTTTCATTTTTGATGGAAAATAATTTGCCTCTGACAAGTTTTGTTGAGAACGGCGCATTCATCATTTAGTCATTCCCATCCGCCTCTCTTGTCTATCTATCGCTTCCAGCTGTTCTCCTCTGCTGCTTCTTTATGTTATGCCGATTTTTTGCTTTATTTGTGTTTTTTTTGTTTCAGGATTTCGCTAAAAGAGCTGATCGAATCTGGGCAAGGTGGAACAATTGTTGGCATGATAACGGATTTGGATTGTTTGTTGGAATATGAAAATCGTGAAGAGCCTGGACGTCAGGAGGATCTTTAACGCTTTTTTTTGCTGCTGTATATCGTCTTAGGCTATTATTCCCTTTTTGTTCTTTGCGTTCAATTTATCTCATCTACAGTGCGCCTTCACACTCCGTGAACTTCATTCTGTGTCAAATTTACGATGTACAGCCCTCTACCTGTACAAGTTGTATGCGTAGCCCTCTATATGTACAAATTGTACGCGTTGCCCCGTACCTGTACAAGTTGTATGAGTAGCCATCCCTCTACCTGTACAAGTCGTATGCGTAGCGGTGTACATGTACAAATTGTATATGTAGCCCCCCTACCTGCACAAGTTGTATGTGTAGCCCTCTACAAGTACAAGTTGTATGTATGACGTAATTTTCGTTGTGTTTGTGAAGAGCGAAAAAGGAAATAATGACTATGCTTCGTAAATGTCAGTCGTTTCGTAATATCAGCGCATGTATTTGGAAGTATGTAATAAGTGAGGCGACTTGTTTTGTGCTTTGTGAGATGTGCTGAGTTTGACGTTATAATGTCAATTTATGGTTAAGTTAACCTAGTCTGAAAGCCTAAAGAAATTCGCGCGTTACGAAGCTCACTAAAGAAATTTGCTTATAATAATTTTTTTGAAAGCGGAGACAAAAATTTCATGGAGTAGATACGATATCTGTATTAGGATTGCAAAGCTATGCTGACTGAACTCATGATGTTGCATGCGCATTTGGATGCAAAGGTACCACTGTCCGGTAAAATGTGCTCTATTCCAGTCTTTCGTGTATTTGTGCGTTTCTTTTATTTCGCTTAATCGCTCGCTTCTCAGCACAGCCAGTAACGCTCTCTCAATTCTGATCTCATCCATCACCTTCATATCTGCTCTCTTTATCTTGGTTTTTGTCTTCCTGAACAGTGTGGCAATTCAGAATATGCGCTTGATAGATCATTAGCGAATTGACGAGTTTTGTAATGACATACAGACAGGAGGTGAACACATGTATCTGTAGTGGATCTTTAGAGTTATGTCGAACGTCTGAGTCATGTGTATCCTATCTTCTTTATACGCCCATCTTAATTGCAATTTAATTTAATTTGATTTAATTGCAGTTTGATTGCAATTGCAATAATTGCAATTAATTGCAACTTTTTCGTCAGTTTCGAATTTATTGTCCGATGGCTTCATTTCATTTATTTTTTTTTTGTTATGAGGTGTTTTTATTTCATGATTTTATTATCGCCGATCGAGATGAGATGTTTCACGGAGTATAGGAAGCCTTAAAATGTTTGTTTCGACCAGAGGAGAATGCAGCTGCACTCCACTCCATCCATCCCTCCCATCTTCCTATTCTTCCTCCCCCTTCTCCTTTCCCCGCCCCCTCCCCCCCTCTCCCTCCGCTCCCGTTCTTCTCTCAGCGTAAAGAATTGTGTCATTTGGCGAATTTCGAGAGAAGTGCGTCGCTATGGCTATACAGTAATGGAAGATGTTGTTGGAATGGAGACGTATGCAAAGCAATTTTCTGTTATGGGACCTCCACTGAGCACTACTTTTGTCGTCTGGGCGCAGTTGGATCGTATTAGTGCGTTTGTTGTCAGGTAGTGCATATTTTAGTTTTGGTGCATGAATGGATGCTGATAACGAAATGTGCTTCTTTCCTGTTTCACTTTTTTTAAAGCGAAGTCACATTAAGCAAAATGAAACGAAGTTTCATGAAAAGCATTTACGCTTTAGAGAGTTACTATTGATAAGCAATTTGTCGATGGTTTTGTGTAAGCGTTTTTGGTGTGACGATCTTCTTGCTTCAGTGTCATCGCTTTTTCATCTCATCTCCAGCGAAGCAGAAATTTATCCGTTGATAATCAGTAATCGTTAAGCATTAAGGGCATATACGGATGCATGTGGGACGTTAGTGTTTGATGCTCGCTGAACCATTATCGATATTGTTTTACTGTGCTGTATTGAATGAAACCATTTGCGTGATCTACTCGAATAAACCACTTGTTTTAGGTACGGTGATGAAAACACCCCTTCCCCTATTCCATATTCCGCCACCCCTCCGCTTTTGACTTAGCTCCATCTCTCAAAAATGCTTCTATGCAAATTGGAAATAAAAAGACGTCACCCAGTAAAGGCTGAAAAAGGGGCTTATCCTCCCAACCTTTACTTGAAGTATTAGTTTGTAGAGGGCTCTGAATGTCGTCGTATCATCGTTCATGGTAATACAATATGTTTCGTGCGTTGAAACTCCTACTTCTTTCCTTAAACAACAATCACATCTTCGACTTGAATGCTTCATGGTTTAATAAATAAAATGATGAGTCGTTCGTATTGTTGGCATCAAAAGTGACGTTATTGCACGCTTTAACGTACATTTTCACGTTGATTTCGCAATATGATTTCGCAATATTTATTGCTTCCCTAGTAAGATTGGCTAGAAAGTCAATGGGCTGAGACAATGACTGCAAAATTTGTTGACCAAACAGATATCATCACTTGTCGACAATACGCTTAGCAGAAAGTAAATGAAAATAAATCGTTTGAGATTTTTGTAGTTGAACAAAATTTTTGCATGGTTGTTGTGTGCATGAAACACTCCAAAGCTTTTCATGCATGTGACGACGAACATCCCAAAAACCATTGCACAAAATTCACTTATTAATTCCGAGCATTTGTTGTCGTTCTTGGAGTAGTGTTGCAAAATCTTTTGACAATATTTATGCGCATTTTTGAATCGCACGATCTATCGAAGTGGCGTTATGTTGATCTTATGGAAATTGCTCTTTAAAGAAAACAGCGTTTATGGCGGTTGTTTTTGGAATGTTGGCTCGAATCGTTCGTTGTTTGTTGAATTCATAAACTTGATGAAACTGTTTGATTTCATTTTCAATCGATTCTGTCTTTTAGGTAATTTTCTAGCTTTCCACTTATCCCCCATTGCTCATAAACGAATCCAGTGTCCATCCTCAGGTAAAGATGATGTGAAGAAGTCGAATTTTTGGGTAATTTTTATAATTTTCCGAACTACTGATCGCGGGTACATGAGAAAAGCGAAAAGAAGCCATATTAAATTCGCCGTTGTTGCTGATTTCGATTTGGGAGTCTGGTCGTTAAATTTTTCGTTGTTTGTTTTTTTTTTTTTAAAGTTTAAATGAAATGTTGGTAGAAACGACGTCTAATGCATCTCGAAGGTTTTCTTGTCACTCATGATACGTTTGTTGCTCGCTACCACTGTCTTAAATAGGTGTTGTCAGGACGAGGTTATGACTCATTAATGAGTCATTAAGCATGTGCGTCAGGACTACAAGCATGTTTTGCAAGATTTTCTTCAGGCTTTTCCAAGTTTCTGCGAGCGTAAAGCGTTGATTCCCGGCTTTTACCTTTCTCTGCTTTATCCGTGAGTTGCTCGTGCCATATCGCCAAATACCTAACTGCCGCACTGTGCTTATATCTAGCGCCGATTTTGATCTATGAGTGTTGTATTGTTCGGCGTATAGATGTTGATTGCTATGATGGAGATGCTAAACAGTTGTGACTGACGAAATGAATATCACTACGGTCGCGTTCGCAACGGTGGTTTATTGATTTATAGGTTTATTTATCGATTTATTGGTTTATTTACCATTTACTTGGGAACCGGAACCGCCGCTGAATAGTGCGGTTTAGGTACATGTATTGCCTTAGGGTTTTGCTTTTTTTTTTGCATAAACGTTTATGGCCTATTGCGAAAATAAAATATTTTCTCAATCCATTTCATTGGTTGTCCTTTCTAGAATTCCAGTCATCGTGTTATTAGCTGAGTAATGGAAGATTCGCGAGACAGTGCCGAAAAGTTGAAGGATGCAAAAGAGATGCTCGATTTCCACAGGAAACTCTTCAAGGTCACCGAGGAATTACGGGAACAGAAACTCGCTGCTGAATTAGATGGTTCGATTTTGTTGGCGATTTATCCATTTCTTAATTTGCAGATAATCTTCAAAAAAAGTTTTTTTTTGTAAATTTGCATTTGTTAAGCGCATCTCCATGTCTTGACCTATCTCCATTTTAAGCGGATATGACCTTCATATTTGGGCATATGAATAGGTACGTATGTCTGCCTGTATGTGCGATAACTTTAACGGAGGGATGGATGATTGAAGATACGGTGACTCAAGTCAAGTTACATGTTGATCCATAAACTCTGAAACGGGTTTTGAACGCCTCGATGCGATTGAGTCGGCAAAGTGGTTTTGAATAGATGGGTTTTATGAGCGCTTAATTCTTGAAATAAATTCTTTAATTTTGCAGCTTTCATTAATTGTTGACAAATTATGCACCCGGTTGGTGCTCATCATTCCTCGAGCGTTATTTCAAAAACGTGTTCGGCTTTCCATTGAAATTATGATGTGCTACACTCATGTGCTTTAACATTCGTTAACTTCTTCAAAAGAGGCGTTACTATTTCGCGTACACGGCTAACAATAAATCCGACGTTGGGAGCCGATAAGCGAAAGTATACATTTTTTTATTCGCGTTATCGCTTTTGAAATGATTACCGTTTTTTACTGCTAGTTTATGAAACATCAAAGCTCGAAACTGAACTTTATCTGTATGACGCATTCTTTCGTTAATGTGAATGGTTCGCGATCACTGATATAAAATTTTTCGTCCTCTTTTTTTGAACTGTGGTAAATGTGGTTCTTGCATGTCCATCTGAAATATAAGGTTTCGATTCGGTTCGAACGTATTCACTATCTTACATCGAATAATGCTCGCCTACCTCAGTAGAGCTCCATCTTGAACAAACTAGCTTTCTCGATATGGCGAATAAACAGTCCTCCCTTGACGTAGCCTCTTAATGATGTTTCAGAACTGTGCGATCTTCTACACAAAAAAATGCCGTCTTCTGTAAGAGACCTCGTTCTTGAAAGGTTTAGGTTTTGCAGCTTTGTAGCCTTGGGGCGTTGTTCAAAGTAATATGCCGTAGATTTGCTGCAGGTTCGGCGGTGAACGATGGTGAAGGCGAATCTCCGAGGCAGTCCTCGGAAGACTCAAGTGATGTGCAACCTCCATGGGTATTACCCATTGTCCCTTATCAGGAACCACTAAGAAAGGATCCCGAGCGAGTTTTGTATGTAATGAAGCACATGCACTCGATGACGGCTGCTGAAGTTCGGCGCGAACTGAAACTGGTGCACGTCGATTCACGGTACTTTATGAAGACGTTTCAATTTATTTTTGGGGGAGAGAAAGCGGATTGAGCATGAGGAAAGCACTTATTTGAAAAAATAATGAATTTACCGACTGGTTAATTTGCTTGTGTGATCGTCACTTGTACTTGAAGCCATCGCGTAGCCAGATCCGCTATTTAGGGACGGGGTTAGGAGAGGGGTGAAAGGGCGCGCATAGATAAATTGAAGATGGGAAACGCAATGAAATGTTGCAAATTTTTGAGGGACGATATCCTCAACGTTAAACTGTTGCGGATTCCACCTTCCCTCCCCTCTTCAACCTTTTTTTTTCGACTATGCTCATACGCAGAAGCACACTTTATTGGTAATTCAAAATAGCGAGCTGGCGAAGAGTATAATCCGAGAGGCTGTTAAGGGAGGTAGGAAGTGATTACTGGGATTGGAACGCTGTCCTATTCCCTGCCTCCCCCTCACCCCCCACTTCTGCCCCTCCCCTTCCATTTAGAATTGTTTCCACCAAAATCTCCTAGAATTGATGCAACAGATAAATACTCGGTCTGGATTAACATGAATGAAATTCACTTGAATTGATTGAAATAGAAATTAGATTTCGTTGTTTTTTCAACAAATTCCCAATGCAAAATTTTCATCTCAAAATGCAAAGAAAACTGACATGCTAGAAATATATGGAGAATTTAAATTTGAAAAAACAAAGCAAATACAACACAGTTATTTTTTTAAGTTTATATTTGTTCGTAATTCATCAGCTGTACATATTTTCGCTGAGAGAACGGTGGGTGAGTGAATAAACTCAGAAGTTGGATTTATCTGCGTATCTAGGGCGACCATTAAAGCTCACCTTACCATTAAAAATGAATTTCAATATTCGATAAATAATGGACGACTAAACGACCGGGGGATACCTTAATTAATTATATAAATGAATTGATAGCAGTATCGAACTGAGGATTTTGTCATCAATTCATTCATTGGATGGACTGAGTTATTGTCGAACGTCGAAAGAGAGAGAGTCGAAAATAAATGTTGATATTGCAGTGGAAAACGATCGCAGCTATTGGAACGTCTAAAGAAGTATTATCGTAAGGAATATGCTATCCTCAAAAATGCAGAACCAATGCGTAATCGAACGGAGAAATACTACGAATATTTTGTGGTCGGCTATTTTGATTTTCTTTTTAGTCGATTTGGATTTAGTGCTAAACATTTGTGCAATCCTGGTTATTATGTTTTTTTTTGCACTACATTTCAGTCGTTTTATGAAGATTTTATAGACTAGAAATGGGAGCTTTGATCTAGCTCGTTCTCTTTTGCTATAGGTTTCATAAGAAGACTTAGAATACTTATGAAAATATTTTGGTCCCTCTCCTTCGCTCTCGTTGTACGTCAGCTTTGAAATTCCGCAAATCTGATTGGAAATCCTTGTTAAGGGATATATTTTAGTGAAATATTTCATCACACCATCCTAAGAATTGCGATTGATAAGAAGTAGTCGATTTAGGTAGAAATCTCGGCTAGCGAAATATACTGAAGAAATCTCGGCTAGCGAAATATACTGAAGAAATCTCGGCTAGCGAAATATACTGAAGAATTCTCGGCTAGCGAAATATACTTTTCAGTTAGCTGGCTAATGCGAGAAAAGCGATGAAACCGTTTGCTAGTTTTTTCTTCATCTAGGCCATCTACGATACTTTTTATGAAAGACTTGAAAGGAGAGGTATTTTTTTTTACATAGATTGACTTTTCTTTGATTTTTTTCTCCAAAAGCTAATTCGTTTATTTTTTTCCTCGTGATCCTTTTTCCAAAATATTCGCAATCTGCCGGCCAAAATGTCAATTTCGTTCGTTACCGATGGGTTCGTTTACTTATTTATTTGTTAGGGTGATAGAAAGCACTTTTTGTACTATTTTGGTTATCATGATCAAAATGTCACACATTTCGAGAAGAAGGTAGTGCGCATAGAAAGTAAAACGTTTATATTAGATGCCAGATGCGATAGGTGAAATTCAGTGCAAGCAATGCTAACGAATATGGTAAACGATACTTTCAGGGCGAGTCAAATGCTTCTTCAAAGTAATATATGGCAGTGACAGACCGGCGAATTTGTTATGGCTTTTTTGACTAACATATCATTATTTACTATTTATCCACCGAGCATTTCGAGAGCAACTTTTGTTGCGAATTAAAAATTGATTTTAACGTATCGACCTAGACGAATTGCGAATTAATTTAACTTCCAACATATTATTATAAAACATTTTACATACCTTTCAACATATTTTTAAGATATTAAAAATGCATTCGCTAGCTAAGATGCTGAATGGCGCTCATCCGCATAGGTAAAGCGGCTATCTAAATAGAATAAATGTTCTAATTCGTCAAAGAATGGTATGTTTGTCTCTTCAAAGTGTTTATATTTCATTTTTTACAATTGAAGGCCTTGGGATATTGCAAAATTCTTCCAAATGCAGTGTTTAAAGGTGAGTTTTTTTTTTTCGTTCTTATTCATTCATGAATGAATATCATTTTTTGCATTTAGTATATTGGGATATTGCAAAATTCTTCCAAATGCAGTGTTTAAAGGTGAGTTTTTTTTTTCGTTCTTATTCATTCATGAATGAATATTATTTTTTGCATTTAGTATACAATGTGTTTCGAAGAATAACTATAGCATCCTACGCAAATGTCACTATTTTTCTTGAGTTATCTCTTAACAAAATCGAGAAATCGGGCAGTAGTATTTTGATGATTCCCTTACTTTTTTAGTGTACAAGCCGTTTCAGCTTGTTTAAGGATTGATTCTTTGTGGTTTATAGAATAAACTAGTTAAAGAGAAGGCATATCGGTTGTATATTTGGAATTAGTTTTACTAACCTATATGAAATCAGCTTTATTCAGGCATTCTTGATTGTTGTTGTTTTTTTTGTTTTTTTTTTTGAAATGGAACCATGGAAATTAACTTCATTCTGCAGTCGTCCTTGTAGTTTTGTTCATTCATCGCATAATCAAACATAATTGGGCTGTTTGATGTTATCTTATTTAAAGGGTTGGAAAGTTGTTTTTTAAGATTTTAAGTTGATTGTTTTCATTATTTATTCAATTCGTTATCCTTTTGTTGGGTTTATTTTCTGGAAATGTTTTTGATACTTCTTATTGTTTTTTTGCAACATAGGACATAGTATCTGTTAATTATTTATTCTTATCTTCCATTCCGGGAAGCTGGTTTTTTCGGGTTGTGTAAGCGTTTTATGATTGGTGCGTTTGTGGAAAGATGAAGAATCAAATGTAACATAGAGAATTTTTCTTGAGTTATCTCTTAACAAAATCGAGAAATCGGGCAGCAGTATTTTGATGATTCTCTTACTTTTTTAGTGTACAAGCCGTTTCAGCTTGTTTAAGGATTGATTCTTTGTGGTTTATAGAATAAACTAGTTAAAGAGAAGGCATATCGGTTGTATATTTGGAATTAGTTTTACTAACCTATATGAAATCAGCTTTATTCAGGCGTTCTTGATTGTTGTTGTTTTTTTGTTTTTTTTTTTGAAATGGAACCATGGAAATTAACTTCATTCTGCAGTCGTCCTTGTAGTTTTGTTCATTCATCGCATAATCAAACATAATTGGCCTGTTTTATGTTATCTTATTTAAAGGCTTGGAAAGTTGTTTTTTAAGATTTTAAGTTGATTGTTTTCATTATTTATTCAATTCGTTATCCTTTTGTTGGGTTTATTTTCTGGAAATGTTTTTGATACTTCTTATTGTTTTTTTGCAACATAGGACATAGTATCTGTTAATTATTTATTCTTATCTTCCATTCCGGGAAGCTGGTTTTTTCGGGTTGTGTAAGCGTTTTATGATTGGTGCGTTTGTGGAAAGATGAAGAATCAAATGTAACATAGAGAATGTGAATGAAAATTGCAGTAATCGGCACTTTGCATCACATAGAATACGATAAATATGAAAGGAATTTGAGTTAATTTGTATTTCGGATGTTCGACAGACAAATGCAGCTTTTATACCTATTCGTAAAAGTGCAATAAATTGTAAGATAATATGGCTGTTATCCATATCGCCACTGATTCTGATCGTTTACTTTGTTTTCATCCAACTACCTTTCGCAACGTTTTTGACGCTTTTGAATTTAAGCAGTTTTGTTTACTTAAATCATAATTAGGTATTCTTGCCTTAGAAGAAGTAAATAGAGAGAAATAATTCCTTAACGTTGCTTAAGATACACTTGTGTTGGCAACTGAGATTGGAAGCTATGCATTGCTTTGCTCGTTGCATTATTGTGAGTTTTTTGGGAGCGATTTTGCCTGAAATATCTCGTTAATAAAGTTAGTTCTCGAGTAGCAGTGGAGGTGCGTTACGACGACCCCATCTTAACATGGAAATATCGTGATTCGGAAACTGGTCTAGCCTACCGACGAGTCTCATAGAATGTTGATCAGTATGGAGTAGTACTGTATAGTGGCATTTCACAAGGCGAGTGATGCGTACATCCCGGCATCGTTCCCAACGTATCGTACCGCATACGGTGTTACGTTTTGCATTCCGCGCGAAACTTAAAATATTTTACAATTACAATTACAATTTTGCCGTGTCAGTATCATCATCGTAAGTTCATATTATTACTTGAGCCATCTAACTCATGCAGCATTTGTATGTGTGTTTATTTAGAGGCTAACATTTATAATTAGGAAATTCTAATTAGTTAATTTGCAGAGCGGTTTAGAAACAGTTCCACATGATTTTCGGTACTATATCAACATTCGAAAGTCATTCTTAAACAAATACGTGAAAGGTTTTTTTTTCTACTATTCGTAAATGCTTTTACGTTTGTTTGTCCATATGTTTTTTTTCAAGTAGACTTTATTAAGTGAATGATTCGGAATAGATCATTTGCTCGACCTTTTCTAGTATACTTTTAACATACATAATGTTTACTTACCATTTGGGTAACTGTTTGCTTACAAGATAGGTATATTCTTTGTGTAGAGTTAGGCATTATTTATGTGATGTCAAAATACTAGAAACAAGGGGTTTTTTTGAATAAATTTGGTAAAATTCGTTGAAACGATCCAAAAACAACGAGAAGAAAACTTTTGGGGTTTTGCGAACGATAACTACTTATTTGGCTCAGTTTATTCTCTGCAGTTAACTAATGCAGTCTTTAGTTGAATAATTTAGTTAGTTGGTTAAACAGTTTTTCAGGCTTGAAATCATCATTTCATTAAAAGCGTTAGTTGTTGACAGTGATTGTGCTTAAGCGAGAAAATTTTCTTTTCTATAGCTCCTCATATCTAAGAAAAGAATTGCCTATTTTCTCATTTGTATTCGTTCACGAAGATAAAGTTTTAACCTTTCCTTCATACGTCATGCTACGAATAGAGAAACTAACATACCCATATTGCCGTGGGATTTTGCTGAATGAATTGCTATAACGCCACTCTATTATGGAATTATCTAAGCCGCATACATGAGACTGAACAGCATGCACTGCGGAGGAAAACAGTGGTTCCATGAGTATTCATTAAATTGATTTTTCTTCTTCAAGGTCATCATGCGCAGAAGACCAACTTGAGAGGAATGCTTACCGAATTGGGTATGACGTTCGAGGGGCGAGAGCATTGCGGTCTAGATGATTCAAAGAACATCGCTCGTATTGTGATACGAATGCTTGAGGATCGTTCGGAACTCAGGGTTTGCCATCTCACTTTTCCTTTTTTTTCATAACCAACTTTAATGCTATTTGTAGACTGTCCACTGTTCATCTGTTCCAACTATACAATAAGTTTTTATTTCTTCATCTCTATCTACCTCAATTTTTTGGGCATCTTTTTATATAGTTGGAGCGAAAAAAATAGAAAGCATCAATCACGTCCATCGGTAGATATCTGATGAATGGGATTCATTTCTTACTGAATATTGCTATGATGAGCAAGATAATTTGTATCCATTATGAAACACTTCTATATTTTATGCGCTCATAATAATAACAGCATTACCGACTATTGGCGCGTAATTTAAGCAAACACTATATGTTAGAGATTAACCCGTATGGTTCCCATTGTCCTGATTGTATGTTTCGATCGATCAAAATTTTGCTTTTATTGATTTTAAACGTTTCCGTTTATATTCGCTTCTCTTTTTGGGGTTGAAAAGAAGAAACTTAGTGCTCACATTCACAACCAGTCATGTTATTGCGTTCTAGAGCACGTTTCATTCATGCTCATCTGTTTAGCTCACAAGTGAAAAGAAAAGCATTCGCACGAAAATGCAAATTTTATAACGCACACATTATGAGCCGAAAACTGAGGAGTTGGTCGTCCATGTGCAGTTTGGAATGATCGTTGGTAATTCATAACAAATCAAGGATTCGTTGAGCGCAGCGCAGTCAGGGTGTGTGCTTTTTGGCCCAGTAGCATGATGGTGAGGCGAAGTTGACGAACAGCTGTCGAGGCTTATTTTTCTATTCGATAAATTCATTTTTTGCAAAGTGCATCATGAACAAGTCATTTCTTTAGGTATTGTGCTTGTGTTTATCTGCCCGGCTGCTTTCAACTCTGAATTCACTGAAGCCAGATTTGTAAAATTTGATAGATGTAATCTGCGCATCTGGAACATTTCCTTCACTCATTTTCAAATGGATTCGTCGATCCTGCGGAATGAAAATGTTAAGAAGTTTACTAGATTTAATTGATCGAATTTGATACTCTCTTAGTAGAGTCGTAGAAAAGCGAGTCTTTATTGAAAGGTTAGTTTGTAAACGGCCAGGTCAATTAAACTTTGAGTTTCTATCATATGCGAGTCGTTAATGATATTAACGATTTGTTAATTGAGCCAAAAAGTGTGTATCATGTCGGACCCCCGGCGTGCATTCCCACTTGTTTCAGATATGTACTTGTTTAGATATTTGAGACGCTTGTTTACGGATGCGTCTGGGATATATATAATCATTTCGTTTTTCTTTTCAATAAAATTTCAAAAATTACTCCTTTTAGATCAACGAAAGGCTATCTCGTGAACGCGACAAGAAGGTAGG
This sequence comes from Toxocara canis, assembly GCA_000803305.1. NCBI lineage: Eukaryota > Metazoa > Nematoda > Chromadorea > Rhabditida > Toxocaridae > Toxocara > Toxocara canis. The sequence continues at coordinate 145,245 of JPKZ01002011.1, read as the reverse complement.
TATTGTTTGTTGGTATTGTAAACTTTTAAAAAAAATATTTTCCGGACTTTTCGTTTTACTGCTAGTGAGTCCGAGCTATTCAAAATCTTCATTATGACAAATTTGCCTTTGGTGGTAAATTGTTGAGTATAGGGCTCTGATATTGAAAAGGAATGCTAGAAGCCACATTGTTGTTGTTCTATTTTTTTTTTCAAGTAGATTTTATTAAGTGAATGATTCGGAATAGATCATTTGCTCGACCTTTTCTAGTATACTTTTAACATACATAATGTTTACTTACCATTTGGGTAACTGCTTGCTTACAAGATAGGTATATTCTTTATGTAGGGTTAGGCATTATTTATGTGATGTCAAAATACTAAAAACACAAGGTTTTTTTGAATAAATTTGGTAAAATTCGTTGAAACGATCCAAAAACAACGAGAAGGAGCCGAAAACTGAGGAGTTGGTCGTCCATGTGCAGTTTGGAATGATCGTTGGTAATTCATAACAAATCAAGGATTCGTTGAGCGCAGCGCAGTCAGGGTGTGTGCTTTTTGGCCCAGTAGCATGATGGTGAGGCGAAGTTGACGAACAGCTGTCGAGGCTTATTTTTCTATTCGATAAATTCATTTTTTGCAAAGTGCATCATGAACAAGTCATTTCTTTAGGTATTGTGTATGTGTTTATCTGCCCGGCTGCTTTCAACTCTGAATTCACTGAAGCCAGATTTATAAAATTTGATAGATGTAATCTGCGCATCTGGAACATTTCCTTCACTCATTTTCAAATGGATTCGTCGATCCTGCGGAATGAAAATGTTAAGAAGTTTACTAGATTTAATTGATCGAATTTGATACTCTCTTAGTAGAGTCGTAGAAAAGCGAGTCTTTATTGAAAGGTTAGTTTGTAAACGGCCAGGTCAATTAAACTTTGAGTTTCTATCATATGCGAGTCGTTAATGATATTAACGATTTGTTAATTGAGCCAAAAAGTGTGTATCATGTCGGACCCCTGGCGTGCATTCCCACTTGTTTCAGATATGTACTTGTTTAGATATTTGAGACGCTTGTTTACGGATGCGTCTGGGATATATATAATCATTTCGTTTTTCTTTTCAATAAAATTTCAAAAATTACTCCTTTTAGATCAACGAAAGGCTATCTCGTGAACGCGACAAGAAGGTAGGTATTGTTTGTTGGTATTGTAAACTTTTAAAAAAAATATTTTCCGGACTTTTCGTTTTACTGCTAGTGAGTCCGAGCTATTCAAAATCTTCATTATGACAAATTTGCCTTTGGTGGTAAATTGTTGAGTATAGGGCTCTGATATTGAAAAAGAATGCTAGAAGCCACATTGTTGTTGTTCTATTTTCGTTTACCCTTAAAGAGTTAAACATTATGTAGGAAGTGAAAACGGGTTGTGTACGTTATGAAAGTGGTCACTTATAGCTGAAAGGTGAAAACGGGTAAAATTCGTTGAAACGATCCAAAAACAACGAGAAGAAAACTTTTGGGGTTTTGCGAACGATAACTACTTATTTGGCTCAGTTTATTCTCTGCAGTTAACTAATGCAGTCTTTAGTTGAATAATTTAGTTAGTTGGTTAAACAGTTTTTCAGGCTTGAAATCATCATTTCATTAAAAGCGTTAGTTGTTGACAGTGATTGTGCTTATCACTTATAGCTGAAAGGTGAAAACGGAAATGTCATGTCGAAATTATGATTTTTTGCTTCTAGCAATCTTCCACTTGATTTATTACGTTACGAAAAGCTAAACGTTATTGTAGCTATGCGTATGCGTCTTCCGCTTGCTTTTGCCGATAACAAAATAGAGTCGAATTTTGCGAGTTGTTAGCATTTACTGCAATTTTCGAGTTACCTAATTTATTTTCTTCACATGCGAAGACTATCTCTTTTAAAAATCGCTTTTTTTTAGTTTTTGTTGAGATGGAGCAAGTGTAAAACGCAACGATTACGCTCAGTTTATGCGTGGTGACGTTAAACTTCGGCCAAGTTTTTTGAACTATTAGTCAGTTATAGAAGATAATATGTGTTCATCGCGTTTCTTTTGCAACTCACTGTACTTCACGAAAGACTAGGTGAAAGACGTCGTTCCGTATTGTCTAAACTAGGAAATCGTCGCTTTTCGAGGTGCTTCAAATCTGCTCGAGCTGGAAAGTCAACATTTTATGCGCCGTCTGCAACCAGTATAACCGCGTCGCAAAATAGAAATCAGTCTAGCTGTATTTTGAGGTAAAAATCCTTACAACGGATGCGAGTAAAGAAGATCGTGAACGACAGGCGTGGCGTGACTCGCTCCCATTCAAGGTGCATCCGGTTAGCAGAGACGCGTTCATTAGCGGCGAATACCTCGATTGCGACACTTGTGATGAAGCGGATGATTAGAACAATGTGTTATTTGGTTTAGACGATACTCCTAGTACAGATGCTTCCCGAGTTACGATGGTTCTAGTAACGATATTTCGAACTCACGATGGCGATACTGATACGGCAAAATTGTAAAAATATTTGAAGTTTCGCGCGGAAGGTAAAACGTAAGCGAAACGATACTTTGTTTTTTTGAATAAATTTGGTAAAATTCGTTGAAACGATCCAAAAACAACGAGAAGAAAACTCTTGGGGTTTTGCGAACGATAACTACTTATTTGGTTCAGTTTACTCTCTGCAGTTAACTAATGCAGTCTTTAGTTGATTAATTTAGTTAATTGGTTAAATAGTTTTTCAGGCTTGAAATCATCATTTCATTAAAAGCGTTAGTTGTTGACAGTGATTGTGCTTAAGCGAGAAAATTTTCTTTTCTATGGCTCCTCTTTTCTAAGAAAAAGATTGCCTATTTTCTCATTGTATTCGTTCACGAAGATAAAGTTTTAACCTTCCCTTCATACGTCATGCTACGAATAGAGAAACTAACGTACCCATATTGCCGTGGGATTTTGCTGAACGAATTGCTATAATGCCACTCTATTATGGAATTATCTAAGCCGCATGCATGAGACTGAACAGCATGCACTGCGAAGGAAAACAGTGGTTCCACGTTAAACAGTTTTTCAGGCTTGAAATCATCATTTCATTAAAAGCGTTAGTTGTTGACAGTGATTGTGCTTAAGCGAGAAAATTTTCTTTTCTATAGCTCCTCATATCTAAGAAAAGAATTGCCTATTTTCTCATTTGTATTCGTTCACGAAGATAAAGTTTTAACCTTTCCTTCATACGTCATGCTACGAATAGAGAAACTAACATACCCATATTGCCGTGGGATTTTGCTGAATGAATTGCTATAACGCCACTCTATTATGGAATTATCTAAGCCGCATACATGAGACTGAACAGCATGCACTGCGGAGGAAAACAGTGGTTCCATGAGTATTCATTAAATTGATTTTTCTTCTTCAAGGTCATCATGCGCAGAAGACCAATTGAGAAGGAATGCTTACCGAATTGGGTATGACGTTCGAGGGGCGAGAGCATTGCGGTCTAGATGATTCAAAGAACATCGCTCGTATTGTGATACGAATGCTTGAGGATCGTTCGGAACTCAGGGTTTGCCATCTCACTTTTCCTTTTTTTTCATAACCAACTTTAATGCTATTTGTAGACTGTCCACTGTTCATCTGTTCCAATTATACAATAAGTTTTTATTTCTTCATCTCTATCTACCTCAATTTTTTGGGCATCTTTTTATATAGTTGGAGCGAAAAAAATAGAAAGCATCAATCACGTCCATCGGTAGATATCTGATGAATGGGATTCATTTCTTACTGAATATTGCTATGATGAGCAAGATAATTTGTATCCATTATGAAACACTTCTATATTTTATGCGCTCATAATAATAACAGCATTACCGACTATTGGCGCGTAATTTAAGCAAACACTATATGTTAGAGATTAACCCGTATGGTTCCCATTGTCCTGATTGTATGTTTCGATCGATCAAAATTTTGCTTTTATTGATTTTAAACGTTTCCGTTTATATTCGCTTCTCTTTTTGGGGTTGAAAAGAAGAAACTTAGTGCTCACATTCACAACCAGTCATGTTATTGCGTTCTAGAGCACGTTTCATTCATGCTCATCTGTTTAGCTCACAAGTGAAAAGAAAAGCATTCGCACACGCACTTTTCGCCTTGTGAGATGTCACTATACAGTACTACTCCATAGTGATCAACCTTCTATGAGACTCATCGGTAGGCTAGGCGAGTTTCCGACTTACGATGTTTTCAATTTAAGACGGTCTCATCGTAATGCGTCTCCGTCTTAACTCGAGGACTATCTGTATATTATAAGAGATGCTATGTTTTGTTCTAGTTGGATGAGCTTGTGCAGTGCATACGATAGTGGAATTGGCTTCATTAAAGAAAGTGCGAAAAATAGAAGAAAAAAGGAAAGGGGAACGAGGGAAGCGAAAGGATTAACAGTTTGCTTGGGATTGGCATTTCAGTGATATAGGGGGTGACATTTCGTAGGTTGGAAAGTGATCTGAAATAATACTGCGCTAAGATTCTTCGATTGTTTCCCTTTTAACGAAATCCAAAAGTACTGCGCTTTGTCATTGATGGAAATAGGAAAAAAGAAAAGTTTCTTGTTGTTTGGGGAAGAAACAAGCACACTGCAAAGGTGCGCTTCAAAGAGATGTCAATTTTGTGACACACTGAGAGGCTCTGATTCACGTTATATTTACTCTTATCCGATTCTGTTATTCGAAAACAACTAGTCTCGTAGTATTTATTAATGCTGAAAGTAATTTGTATTATTGAGCAAAGTTTCCCCACTAGATAGAGTATAGTGATTGTGGGCTGACTTAGATTTTGAGAATCCGCTATTATAGGGCATCTTTACTCATTAGTGTGTGGTTATGTTTTGGCTGTTGCGTTTACTTTGTTTGTTGGAATTCACAAATTTTGAGTTATAACTATGTGAATAGTGATCTTTGTTTTCTTTTTTTTTAGCGAAGGCGTTATGTTGTTGTTTTTCTTCGCATACCAATTTTCAAGATTCATTGTTTTGATTGAGCTTTTCTTTTCCAAATTTTTATTTACGCAGCCAAAGATCCCTGGATTTTTTTCGCTGATCGCCTTACTATAGCGAAATCCTAGGAAAAGCGGAAATGAATGACTGGAAAGAAAACGCCGCTTTGTTACGCTGCTAATCTGATGCAGAAAATGTACTCCAGCGTCATCTCTCTAGACTGACACATACCCGGTATGCTTCTCCATTGCTTCGGCACTTTATTTGTTGATATCAGTTTGTTTGAAGTTTTTTTTTGTCGTGTATTTTTGAAGCAGTTGTTTTGTGCGACAAGGCACATCAACGAGGCTTTCGCTGATGCTGATTTGGAAAATTTCTGCACGCCTAATTTTTGCTTTTTTTTGCATAAAGAAGTTTTCGGTGAAATGTAGAGGAAGTGGCGCTGTTAGATTAGCGATACGAACGCTTTTAGGTCGGTCTAATTTAGATATTGAGGTTTTCCTAGTTGTTATGCGCTTTTGCAAACGATCATTCGAAAAGCGCATTGTGACAGTATCTTGTTTGTGGTTCAACTCCGAAACAGTGCTGTACTTGAGTGATGAAATTTGCTAGACTAGGGATCACCTTTACCTTATTTTAGACCAGTTGATAAACCCCGGAGAGGTTATAGACACTTAAAGATCTACTTGTGGTTCTCAACTGGTTCGTTATAGAGGAATGAATGTATAGTAGAAAATTTATGCGATCGCTAGAGTCACCTAGAATATAAATTTTCACAGTTTGCGGGGAATTGTGAAGCACGGGGAATTAGATGAACTCGCCAAAGTGCATCGTTTCCCCCCATCCTCCGTCTCCCGTACTCCATTCCACCCCCGCTTGATGTGCATTGCCACTTGTTTGATATTAGGAAACATACTATGGAGAACATGTTTACATCCTAGTAAGCGTATAAAAAATATGCAGTACTCTGCTTTTTGGCTATTCGATCGAAATAAATCCTTATATGGTTTTGAGAGAGTTCTATTATCGTCTAGGAGCGAACGGTCATCAATTCGGCGCATCCAGCTTCGGTAGGAGGACGTTTGATTTGAAACATATGCTAGATGTGCCGTCGTTATATGCTCTCTCGAAATTTTATTAATTTTAAAAATCATATTAATAATTTATAATGTTGATATAAAGAGAAAATTTCGATATTTTCGGTGTGATTTTAACATTAAACAATTTCAGCCGGCAGCTGTTGCATTTCTGTTGTGTTATTTCCTCCCTTTTTTTCATCGTACTATGACGTCATCATTTCTAGATCAAACTAGTTCGGGTATATCGGTCAGGAGTTCTTCAATTCAATATTGCTGATTTATCGTCGTTTCAAAAGGATGAGACGGACTCCAAAACAACAAAAAAAAAAACAGTGTTCGTTTCGACAACAATATGCACAAAACGTTGATAAAGGCTTATACCACCGTTGTGGTACAACGTGAACGAATCATCGATCAGCAAACAGCTTTGCTTGATCGTCTTATGAAATTTGAAGATGAGATGGCCGATATTTTCTGCGTTTTTCATTCGCAGTATTGTAATTGGAACAGACGAATTTCGCAAAACGGTGAGCGTTTTATGAAATTTTTTTGTGTTGAAACCCTCTCTCCTCCCCCCCCTTACCCCCTCCTCACTCCAGTCATTGCGTCCAGAACAAATCAGTATTGCCGACGTCAACAGACTGATCGTTCAAGTAATTATGGATCAGGAATTTTGATCCATGAGAAGAGTTTGCATGTGATCATCGAGGATCTACCGGAAGAGGATGCATATGAACCAGCGGAAGTTGCCGTAAGTTTTTGTGCGATTGGGCCAACAAGATAGATATCGGCGAATCGATGTTTTTCGGGCAAATCCTTGGTCACGTGACCTCGTCACAACGTTTGTGGATGAACCTTGAAGACGCATTTAACTGATGTCTCCTCTCTAAGGACCAATTCATTGGCCGGTTTAATAGCCTCTCCGCTCACCCGCACAATTCACTCGCCAATGCTATTACGTCACGCCGTGAGTTTATGCCAGCGGAATTGGCTCTTCATTATGATGGGAAAGAAACCTCCTACGCATCAGTGAGTTAATCAGATTTCTTTAATCACGACCTTTACGAATTTCGTCCCACTCTCTTTCCCCGTTCAGTCTCCGTAAAATTGCAGCTTCCAACAATCATCTGGCCCTAGGTTCAGCTGGTAGCTAAGCATCCCCACCACATCGACCAGTTACTCGCATGCCATAAAACTCCTCAAAACCCCCGAAATGTGTTGTACTCAGTGCCCATTCCATAGTATCTAAACTGTCTGAGCAGTGTGCCCTTTCAGATCTCTCTATTTGGAATGAACTTCCTGGTAGAATCGCTGAAGCGCAGAATCTTTCTATGTTCATGAGTCGCCTCGACTCATTTGACCTCAGAATAACTGCTAATCTAACTTATTGAGTTACATCTCATATTCGCTTGATTCCCTTACTTTATTATATTGAATGATTCTGCTTTTCCCATGTACACATGTTTACTCACCTTTACTATCACTCATTTCGTTGCTATTCCTTGCTCACTACACTCGATTCTTTCTGTATATATGTGTAATTTATTTCCACGTGTGCCGGTATAATAGCATTTATGTTGGTGTCGTTTTGTTATATATCTCACTGCCTCGTGCACTTTCCTTTATTCGTATGAATAAAGGCTATTCTTCCTCTTCTAATCCGGACATAATTTGCATCATGGAAACTTGGGCAAACACTTTCAGGATGAATGACTCCGTGCTGTCGTTTGACTCCAAATTATCCAGTTCACTAGTTGGATTGGTCTTATAGAGTGGTTTTTGATTATTGTTCGCAAATGCACTTCATCAGGTCTTTTCAACGCTGATAGTATCTTTGGTATTGAATATTGCACCATTGCATTATATTTAAATATCAAAAGTTGTATTCACTGTGTGTTTCCTGTCCCTAATATTCCGCTTGATGAAACCTCAGCTGCTATTAACCTTGTAGCTGACATTCCCACAACTTCGCTAATTGCATTCTTTGTGAGCGCTTCAATCTCCCACAAATTGACTGGCATTTCGTGATGATTGAAGACAATCTGGACTCATTCTTTACTAACTTTTCGCTTACCCAATCCTTTGGTTAGTGCATTTTTGAAGCAATTCACCAAAACCATATTCTTGGTCTTGTTTTTTTTTTATAAATCGATTTCAGAACCTCGTTTCTGAGGTCGAGGACGCTTCTAACGTATCCACATGTGATCGCCGTTCTGTCATTTTTGATATTAATGTCTTTCTTCCGAAAAACAGTAGGTCTATTTTCCAAAATTTTCTTAATGGTAATTATGAACAGGTCACTTTCTTTCTTCGCTTTACGTGAATTGGAATCACAGCTTTCTGAACGCTCCATTGTTGGTCACAAATATTAAAATTTGGTTTCATTGTTTCTACGGTAAATGAACACTTATGCCCGTTTCAAGTTAAAATCCTGCTAGCCCATACTTTACGCTTGTTACGGTAAAAGACTCGTGTTTATAGGGTTCTTCTCTCGACTCAATATACAAGAATTGCCGAACATCTGAGACAAGCTTTGATTTACTTCCATACTTTCTTTGATCGTAAGGCTTTCTCGAAGGCATCATGGGTATCTTTTGTTTTGCAAAAAAAGGCTAAAAGAGAATGATGCCATTCCTCCTCTCAAACTTTGCAATAGCACTCTAACAAGTGACAATTTATTTTGAAGGCAACGCCTTTGCCCGCATTTTTTTTCGTCCCATTTCTCTGCTATTCCTTTCTCTGATCACGTCGACATAAACAATAGGATTAGTCGAACCGTTTTGCGAAGTTCAACACCACGTCTTAGAGGTTTTCAAACATCTGCGATCGCTACCTTTTAAGAATGCTACGGTCCTTGACTTTATTCCGCATTTCTTTCTTCAACAGATTACTTACTGTCTGTATAGTACCAACTGTGACAATCCGATTTCGCAAATCTCTTGACTCTGATGAACTACCCGACGTATGGAATTAATCGCGCATAATTATTTCAACTTTTTAAAGCGGAAAAGGGGTGACGCGAGCAGTTTACTGGCCGTACTCATCGGCCTATATTTTAGGCCGCATTCTTGAGAGTTTCATTGTGGAAGCACTTTTATCTTTCTATTTTGTTACAGTCTTATCGATCCTAGTCAATATAATTTGTTTCCTTATAGATTCAAGAGAAGACTTGCTAGGCTATCATCTTCCTAGCTAGTACGGGATAGCCTCATCTCGTTCAGTTATAATTAAATTGTAACTTCGCATGCCTTCCGAGCAAATCCACTTTGTTTTCGATTACTTCGCTTCGAGGTTCAGTCGTTTTCGTTTCGTTGTTTCTTTTCTAAATTCTCTTTCAACCAATATGTCTGTATTCAGTTCTTGAACCGTCGTGTTTTTTTCCCTTTTGTTTCCTGCAAAAATCCTCTCATTATTAATCAACGAATTAGGAGCCGCTTTCGATAATTAGGTTGGGATTATGGCCGATCCATATCAGAGGGATAAAAGTAAATTTTGCATTTCAATAAATAATCGAACACACAGGTGGATTTGGTGAAATGCGCTTTCCACAAAATCTCTTCAAATAATTCAACGATTCCTTCTATCACGATGTTGATTCGAAACATTAACATCGACATCAACTACGACTGTTCCGTGAATCGAGAGTCATAGCTGATATGGCGATCTAATTTTTAATACGGCAACAATAAACGCAAGTCTTGACAACATATGCCTATATACGTGCCTATCTCTTTGTGCAATATTTTCAGTTCGGAAATACCTGGAAACAGAGTTTAGATATTATCACTCATATTCATTTTCTCCGAACGAAGTAAGACGCTTAAGGATGTTCAAAAATTTTACATGTACTTTTGCGACCGGTCGGTTTGCGTCTTCCATTGATCGATAGAGACTTATAAGAGCGGTGAAACCAACCAAATTTGAATGTGCATTTCATAAAGTATTAACAATTTATGAAACGAGATGAACGAGTTGATCGAGTTGCATAGGCAAATGTTTCAGTTAATCTTTGCCAATTCGCAATTTCAATTTCGATTCATATAACATGAATGATGCTGGAATTCATTATGCAGTGGAACCTCAGGTCACGATCATATTTCGTTCCATAACTTTGGTCGCAACCCGATTTGGTCGTGATTCGAACCTAATTTCCCCATTGGATTGTATGTAATTAGTCCAGTGTTTGATATGAATTGGTTTCATTCATTGTACGATTGATTAGTCCCAGACCCCAACGAACTGTATGTAAATATTGTTTTTCAAAGATTTTTAAGCAAAAAAAAGTTAATTATACCATAGAATTTGGCGCTTAAGAAAAACTGGCGCGGATGGGGGAAACTGGTCTCGGCCGTATTTGATCGTCATCCGAGTATGTGTTTGTGACCAGATTTAAAAATTTCGTGAATTTTTTTGGTCGGAATCCAATTTGGTGGTGGTTGTGACCAGAGGTTATACAGTACGTGGTGGAACATTTCGAGTCAGTTGTGTGATCAATCAAATGAATGTGTTTATTCGTAGTAAATGTGCATTGGTGATAATAGTGGGAGATGCTAATGGTGATGTATTTGACTGTGCTGCTCGACTTGCTCTAATGCACTGCGGTGTTTGATTATGCGTGTTTGTTCACCAACCAACAAAACGCAAATGCTTTCTCGCCTATAGAAAAGTGGCACATTTGCAGCTACATTCAGAAGCGTCGAAA
>JPKZ01002011.1:104590-116058 GCA_000803305.1 Toxocara canis | reverse complement strand
GAGTGGGGGGGGGGGTTGGGGAAAGGGGTTTGAGGATTTGAGGATGAGAATCGCTATTGCTATGTGACGGTTACGATATTTAACCGTTTCATTGCGCATAGCTATGAATTATTTGCGTTTAAATGAAAATAAATGTTTCCCGTTTTTCGAACGTTAACACTAACAAAATATCCGTCCTTTACATCTGGCTTCAGATCACTTTGATTTATGAGTTTATTTCACAGTGACATTTCGATGGATATATTACAAATTTAAAATTGGAGGAGAGCGTTTTTTTTCTTTTGAATTTCGTCGTTCGGATTGCCATCTCTAAAAAATCTTTTCATGCCACCGTTCCACCTTTTCGAGCTTTTACATGGAACTGAACTGAATAGGGAAGGAGTTTAGAATGAGCACGGAGGGTTACTGTGTTGGGCCGATTAGCATATTGCGGCAGCAGAAAACCATCTTGTCCTCATACTACCTTAAAATTATCCCCAATGCAAATACTGCAAGCTGAAGATTGTTATATGACCAGAAAGAGCACTAAATTTGAATATTTGATGTTACATGCGTCTAGAAGGGGTAAATTGGAGAGTCCGGTGCGTTCCATGTGGGTTATGGTTTCGTATGTTTCTATGATTTTCAGTTCATTCGTAAAATTACCCCATACCTCCCTTCCTCCCCGCCCCCCCCCCACCCTTCAAGTACTTTTATCAGCGAACCGATTTGTTTTATCGTTTTTGATTTGAAGCCTTCTTGTGTGTTTTGAAACCGTGCTACTCAGTTCCTTTCGAATCAGCAATCGCACTTTTATCTTAGACCTCCTCAACATCCACTGAATAGAAATGGATTTTCTAATTAAAAACCTCTTTTAATTTCCGGTTAACATGCTAGAAAGAACTTTAGCAAATTAGTTGTTCAAGACTTTAAAGTTCATCATTTCACTGCGCTTTTTTACTAATAGTGATTTTCTTATTTCAATGAAACAAATTATTAATGTGGGTTGGATAAAATTTTTTGAAATTTAAGATGAAAAAAATAATATTCTTGAGCGTAGGTGGCTATCAAATAACTATAGGTAAAAGTAATCTATGTATCAGTTTGTAGCGAACTGATATTGCTTACTGCTTGTTAGGCTTAAAATATTCTTCTTATCGTCTTTTTGTTTATCGCTTCTCATGCATCCTAATGCTCGCTTAAAATTTCGTGCTCTACTAAGTAATAGCTATGCGCATGAAGCTTACAGATAGATTCATGCAGGCAAACAAAACAGAAAGGTTGGTTGCAAAACAAAGTTGTTTTCATGCCTGATTCTTCAGTAAGAGATGTTTGTTGCTTTAGAAGCTTAACAATTAATCGAAAATTTCAGTAGCATCACAAGGGGTTGGTATTTAGAACGTTACTTTATTAAAGTAAGCTATTCTTCAATGTAGAGCATGTCATCTTTTGAATTAGACATTGTATTGAATGTAATCTATCATTTAGGATGAAAAAAATATCGTTTCCTAAATAGTGTTAGTTTTAAGTTCTCTTTTGAAAATGACAGTTTTTGAGTTTTCTGCATTTGAAACTTTTGCTCGATGTCTGCCGATCGACGAAGCAGACTTGCAACCATAAGAGATCATATGAATCAGATATTGATGGTCTATGATGTTCTTCTTGTATCTTTTCTGGTTTTTGAACGATTATTTTTTTATAGAGCTTTCGTCACGCTCATATCTATGTCGTTTTTTTTGTATGAATAGATGTAATCCTAACCGCATTTTTTTGTAGCTTTCCCAAAATAGAGATGAAATCCTTGGAGTTATTTTTAGCAGTGATTCACATAAGGCAATATATATGAGTCGTTATACTTCTCACGGTCGGATACTTAAACAGTAACGCAGTTGTAGTACGGGACTTGTGGCGAGAGGCATTGTTGATTGAAATTCGTTAACCTTTGAATATCATGACGTTTGCGCCAACATCTAATTACGCCATCCCCTCTTTAAAATTGGTATGGAATTTGTCGAACTCATATTTCGCTTTTTGTGCAAGTGAAGTTGAGAGTGCTTAGCGAAGGGCACTTAAGGGGATATAGGCAATGCTTTGCGAAAGCGCTTCCAATATTCGCTTGTGCGCTGATGCACACAGTTCCGGATGTTCGGAGCTAGCCGAGCTAGACCACGGAAGCCAATATGCATTAGAAATTTCTGCCTTATTCCACTCTTGCGAGTATTATGAGTTTTCTTTTTGCGTACGTTATGCACAAAATGTCCTCATATATGTGCAATAAACTATTATAAGTCTATTCGACGAGCCTGTGAGCGGAAGCTATGGAGTTAGCATTAAAGAATGCTGGGCATCGTTTTGGAGACTTCTTGACGAGCCAAGTAACACGCTCACTTATAGGTGAGCCTGCCAGCTTGTTGGCCAACCGCTCTCCATATCGACTTTTAGACTAATAGGGTGGTCAAACATGATTACAGCTGCACTCTTAAATCATGCTGTTGTTTGACGAGCATATTTGCAAGCATTTAGCACAGACGCATGCTGTTATAAGCGGCTGAGGCACAAACGTTCAAAGTTGCAATTGTTTCTGCTGAGATCGCCTTGTGACGCATTTCTTCTTGTTGCGAGCATGTCGTGGCGCAAATGTCCGTTGCTGGGAAGTGCTACAATGTGCAGCCTGTTTCGTCGCACGAAATCAATGCTTCGAAAACTGTGTTTGCTGTAACTTCATTTGAGAGATTTATCGAAGGGTGCGTGCACGCAACGGTTTATACTTATTTAGCTGTAAAAAAATTAAGAATATATTTTTGCAGCCTTCCATGAGATAGTCGGAACAAAAACGCGTAAATAACAAAAATTCTTTGGTATACTGAGAAATGGTTTGCATATACATATGTATTATATATATATGTATTACTTCCGTATGTGCTTCCCATACGCGGAAGAGGTAAGCACAGCGATAGAATTAGGCACGCTGTCGGTGTAGTTGCCTAAAATTAATTAAAAGAAAAAACGAAGTCATTAAAATAATTAATGAATCAAAAGCGCAAAAGAGAAAAATGGAAAATTTTTAGAAAACAGCACTTTTGCCAATGCTGTCGAAATGCTTGTTAATCGTTTAATGAGCTACCAACCCGATTAAGAAGGGTGACAGAGAACGAATCTCGTAGAGTCTCGCAATGGAGGCCTATCGAAGAAAATCTTATCGATAGAAACCTTTTGAAAATCGCCTTTTGTGACGTCCAAAAGGAATCCAGTAAAAAGCAGCAATAAATATTTTCAGAAAAATCATAAGATATGAGTCAACTAGCTTGCAATAACTGTTGTAAATAAACCTGTTTTTTTTTCGAGTAAAAATTGTATTAAAATCTTCACCAGAATGCTAGCTATTGTTATGTCATACTTTGATAAATCGTTCAGTTTTCTACACTAGACTATATTTGAATTTCACTTAGGTATTGATATCCAAACTGAACGATGATGTAGTAAACGGGGGGTATAAAATATGTATGTAGGTATGTTTTGTTTGGTATAGTAATATCACCACTATTCGATCTTAATACTCCGCTATTGTTAACTATGGATTTGAAAGCCGTTTTGATTTAAAAAAAAAAACGAAAAGAAAGAGAATTTTGAGAGATGATTTGAATTTGAAGAGTAAACATTTGAAATTCTAACTAATGCAAAAAAAAATTCAGAAAGCTGAATTCGCTTAGCGCTCTTAAAGGATACAATTATGCCCCTCATTATCTTCACTTTTAATAATGTGATCTTTTGGAATTTCATGTATTAAAACAATCTAGGAGGTGCTACTTCTACCTAGGAGTAGTTGATTGCTGTGCTATGTGATGGTGCATNGGTGTGTGGTGGTAGTAGAAGGAGGGAATAGAATGTATGCAGTGGAATATATAATCGTATAAGGTAGATTATAGTTAAGACCATATGACGCGTCGAGGATATATGGTACAATAAGTTTTTGTGGACGTTTCGGCTCCTCGTGCCATAATCATAGCACAGCAAGCTCAAACTTAGGTAATAAAACCAACTTTGAGCTTGCTGTGCTATGATTATGGCTGAAGGAACCGAAACGTTAGCATAAACTTATTATTCTATCTGTCCTCGACTCATTATGTGGTCTTAACTACAATACAGTCTATCTTATACGAATATCTATCGAATATGCGTCTGCGAAACAACAGTGCTGTTAAGCATATACGAAATATATTATGTTGGGATTTGGTAAGAAACGAATGGAATATCTGGAAATGCATATGCGGAGTACAGTTGTTTAATGAACGATTGCAGGCGTTAAAGCGATCAATGCTTGGTCACTCATCGTTGTCGGCAACAGTCTAACAGTTAGAATTAGAAAAAATAATAAGGAAACGGGAGAAGGAAGAGATGGGGGGAGGGATGGAGGAGAGAGTGTGCCGTCACTTCCATTGTTTTGGAGAACTGTATGTGGGACACACTGGTTGACACGCTAAAACTTATCGATAACGGAAAATATGTACACCTGCATTGTCGAGAGAGCAGCAATAAATTTAGCAAAACGAAGCGCGTATGATACTGAAGCTCACTTCTGTTTTGCTTCAAAACGGTGAATTAAACAAACGTTTTTGTTCAGTATATACCACTTTTAATTACCGGCTTCATGTAAATCCTCTTTCTTCGTCTTTGAGCACTTTTCCGACCCTCTTCACCCGTTCTCTAATGATTCATTCGATCACTCGACGAACCGTATAGCATATCTTGAACGGAACGAGTAGAGAGAGCATTGCAGTCGCTTGAAATTCTGCGAATGCTATCGATTGTTAATTTTTTTTCTTGCTGTCGTTTTTTTGTCATCATCCGATTTTTTTAATTTTTTTCTTCCGCAAATCTTCTCCTAAGCGTCTGAAGTCCGCAATGTAAGCACATGATAGACGAACACAACACACATTACATAGAAATCGCCAACCTCTTATGCGAATTCATGCTTGAGAAGTTATATTCTTTAGAAAGCAGAAGATAGACAAGAATGGAGAAAAAGTAAACTGCAGGCGTTTTTATAAATACAATCGGCCTTTGTGGGTTTGGCAAATTTAGCGAAACTAAAGGCTTTTGCCTTCAAAGACCATTGGAGGTTTTCAATTCGTGATTTATAAAAATTATGCGTTTGGAATTCCTTGTGGTCGATGTACTACCGAAATTTTCTAAACTTTTTTATGATACCAATCGTCTGACTCATCATTTTAATCTCTTAAATTTGAAATCTCTTGCCATGTTTGATGTTGAGAAAATCGATGCTATTTGTTCAGTTATGAGAATCTGAAAAAAGTCTATCAAATGGAGGAAAATTCCCACTGAGAATTTCTTTTGTCGTCTTTTTTTTTGCGTTTACTTTCGTAGTTTTGCAAATGTAATTAAGTAGTAATTAATTAGTGTGGCAGCTGGTCTATTTGCCCGACTTTATTTCTTTTAGTGCATAATTGCCATTTGTTAGCAATCAATTAACGTTTATATGCCATCAGTAGCGATGATTAGCGAAGCGTATGATAACGAACGCTGCGGTTGAAAAATGCAATCAAAAGAATTAATGTTTGCATTGGGAATTAATAAGATTCAAGGAATTCATGTTGGTTTGGGCGTTACACTTTGCCATTTTACGTTTTTTTTTCCTACGTTTAACTGAATCGTACTTGGTAATTTCCGCTTCTTATCGCTCTGTTCTTTTGCAGTAAAGACGGACAGGAGGATGTTTATAAATTTTAAAAAAAATAAGAAAGCCAATATCAGGAAATCACTGGAGGGGATGAGCTTTTTTTTTCGCCGTATAAAATACTCCGCAAACAAAAAATATAACCCGAAATGTCTTTTAATGAGGGAAGATAGGGTAATGATTTTATTCGGCTAGCGAAATGCTAACACGTCAGCCTAATAAGTACAAATTTTCCCATACGGATAGGAAAATGGAAAAAGTCGATATTGTAAGTGCGCAAACATTGCGTAAATTCGCTAAATATAAGCAAAACACTCATCTTGGAATTTCATTACGCTCTAATGGTGCACTGTTGTTGCCTCGTTTTCTCTGAAGTGTTATGTGTTTCGCATTTAGCCGCGCTAATAAACGACAGCTTTTTAATCAGTTGTGGAGTCAAGACTTTAGCTAAGCACATCAGTGACGCTTGTTAGCTTTCTTAGATAGCTAATGTAAGCTAAGTGGTACCTTAAAAGAGAACACGCCTTAATCATAACGATCATCATAATAACTGAATAGCTAGCTCTATCCACGTAATGATTGATGTTCGTGGCTTGTCCAAGCAGTTGTCTCTGTTTCTCTGCACTTCTGAACTCATATGCTGTTTTCGGCATAGTCATCCGTCTACAAAGGCGATCGGCTGAGTCTCGCGACATTCGTGAATCAACTCTCTCGATGGTTTCGTTTGGTTGTCTCTCTGCATCGAACGGCCGCAGCCGACCGACAACGTTCATCTAATTCTTTCGTCAATCAGTTAACTGGCTACGGCTGTTGTGGGCGGGCTGTTGCTTTATGTGGCATCAGAGCAATATGTGCTAGCTAATCTGCGTGGCTAACGTGAAAGCACGGCGCTTGAAGCTTGGGAATACAGTTGTGCCTATGACTTCATGGATATCTGCTAACAGTTTGGGCGTGATCATAAGAGGTGGCAATTGACCCATTGATATTTATCGTTTTGGTTCAACTTTATTTTAATATTACTAAGGTAAAGATGCAATCAAGCGAATGAGCGAAAGTTGTCGCGATTAATCTGCACTACTTTCTGATCGTCGTATTATGTCTTTCGTAGCGATTGCAATTACAGTGTTCACTCATTAAAGTCTGCAGTGAGCCGATGGAATGTGCATTATTCTTCAGATGTTGTGACTTGCACTAAACCCTTCACTTCTTAAGGCTTCTTCATTCGACGAATATTTGAGCACATACTTGAAACTAATGACAACGCCACGCTCACCTCGTTTGAGACGACTTGCCTCTCAACTAAGTTCTATCCAGATATCTTTGGATCCACCAAGTCCCACATCGTCATCACCTAATGAGCTTACATTCGTAGCGACTCCTCATCCAAATGTGGCCACTGGTTTATTGCGAGTGCCAAGACTTGATCTGTCCGTCGATGAACCACCAAAGTTCTCTTCTCCACCACCGGATCGTCGTTGTAGTTGTACTTCGACGGTTAGTGACATGAGTTCGACAGCTATTTCACTGAGTGGCAGCTACCAGAATTTGTTGTCTCCATCATGGAAAGGCGTCAACTATCGTTCGTATAGCTGCGATTCGGATACACCACCAAGTGAATTTCTACGTCCGAGTAGCGCACAGGTCAGTCATCTTTCTACATCACAATATGATAGCCGGTAAAACTCGATCTAATGGTGTCAGCTTCACTGTTGAAAGAAATTTTATTGCAATTTTGCATTGTCTGGTGGAGGTGCTTTTGCATTTGAAGGGGATTAGACGATGAAAGATCAAAATAACAATAAAACATAAGTAACGGAATTAAAATATTTTGGGACTTCGGAATATGTTTTATGAAACGTAAATACTTGAAAGGATTAGATCGCCTATTCGTAGTTCGTTAATTCATTTTGAAATTCGAGAATGTCTTAATGATGAAGCGAACATTTTAATGTCGAATCGACTCAATCGACCACATACGAGTGGACCCGACCGTCAAAATTATTACCCCCTTCGGAGCAATGTTGAGCTGCACGTTGTTGAGGGTTTTTCAAAATAATCCAAGTATAACATTTATTAAATAAACGAAAAGCTTAGTGAATAGCATCAAAATGTCGTTTTGAAAAGAATGCGCCTCGTTTTTGTATATAGAGAAATCCGTTTGGGCTTATCAACAAATTATCAACATAACGAAAATTGACTACATTACTTATTGAAGAGAGCATTTTGTTTCATATTTAATATCCGCTTTATTTAGTCATTTTGCGCTATTATTTGATTTAAGCTGAAAGCGATATTCACATTAATATTGTTTTTTGCTGCTATCACTGATATGGGCATTTGTCCTCTTATCGACAATCGTTTATTTTATCTTTTTTCGTTACTTTAAATATTTTTCTACGCATTTAAATCTTAATGAGTTTTGTTTTTTTCTTCTGTTTCGTTTTCCAAATCTTTTTTAAAATTTCTTTTTTTTTTTGCAGCATTTTCAAATTTTATGCTGAGGAGAATTTGTCTTGATCTATTGACATTCCTGGAGTCAATAGTTGAAGAAATAGTTGAGTTAGGAACAAGAATGCGCGATCCAGCGGTAGTCATCATGCTTCATATTGTCAAGATAGTTACTGCTATTATGTTAGTTTCTTATCGCAGTGATCTGTAGCACTTTGTGACGTATAATTCGGGAAAAAAAGGCTTGAGAATTTCGGTTAAAAAATTGCCTCTCGAGAATTTCGACTGAGTATCGAGTATATTCAGGTGATTGAACGATTCGTTAATGGCGCAACAATGAGTTTCTCTTTCTTTGTATATATAAAAACTTTTGGCTGTTCACTGCAAAGCGATTGGATTGTTTGGTTTCTTTGGTTAAGCAATTGTTTAACGAAAGAATTTTGGTGTGTTAAATCATTTATGAGTTATGGCCAACATTGTTCACATATCGAAAGAAATAACTTGCTAAAGGCTTTAAGGGCAAGAGAAACGGTTGGGTACAAAGATCTTCCTCCAGGAGGGAAAGGGGGAAGGGAGGGCAAGGAGAAATATGAAGGTGAATGGCTATTAATGACTAGAAATATAGGATTTCAGTCTCTAATTGCAAAAGTAGCCAAAATTTTTTGGTCGTATCAAAATTTCTTAGTGTTTGGTGTATTTTTCTTTTTTCACTGCTTCCTAAACGAAAACCTAGAGATACAATTGCTTGTTAACTATGTTGGTTTTTCGTCGCTTTTGCGATCGAATTTTATCAGTTTAACTTTGCGCAAGCGCTGGCTTTTCCTTGAATATTCGAAAATGCAAATGGAATTAACGATTTCATGAATTCAATGCGTCTGCCGAAAAGCCTTCGTTTAGAATGACTGCACTATAAAGAAAGAGATTCAGAAGAGTAAACTGTTTAGGAAGTTTGGTTTATCTTCAATACTCTTTCCGAGGAGGGCATTATAATCTGAGCATAAATTTAGATGAAAGATTAAACATTACGAAGATGAATATTATTAGTAGGGAATGAGAAAATTCGTGCAAATAAAGGTTTAAAAAAAAACTTAATAACCCGACCCGCATAATTAATATAAGTTTGTAACTTGGCGATAAACATATTCTGCAGACTTAGTTTCTGGTTTTGATGTTGTTGTAACACACTGACGCTTCTAAAGAGTCGAACTTTCTTCATGTAAAGTTTCTTTGTGCCAGAGCACATCGGGATGTGATGACAAATAGTTCATGACTTTATAATAAACCTAACTTTGTATTTTACTAATATTTGGCTTTTCATAGCCTTAGCATTCTGCAGAACTGAGTAAACAAATCGTTGTTTGTTATGATTATGGCTTAACCATCATTCGAAATGCTAGTGCTTAAAAATTTCATTCCATTTAAACGCCGAACAAAATATTATGAACAAATGTAGATCAAACTCATAAAGTATGAGTGAAATGTTTGCATGGTCTGTGACTGTCACATTCCATAACTACTACATCGTTATCACCGACTTTTGTGGTACACTAATTAGAACCTGATAGTGTAAAGAATCGAAGTATTTTTTGACTAACTGCATGCGATTCTGTTCAATATCCGTATAAAGATTGACACAATTCTTTGTTTAATGTTCAGATGCGTACGTCGTTCCCCTTAGGCTTATACAGTGCTCATCTTCACATGAAATCTTCGCTTAGCTTCCCGCACCATCTTCCCTCCCCCTACCTCCCGCTATCTTTTATCTGAAGATTCAGCAAGTATCATATTATTTATTAAGGGGCGGCTTTCAGTTCGGAGACAGATATGAAGTTTCGATGTGCAGTGCAGTCTTTGGTTGAAAAAAAAAATCATTAAAAATCATAGTTTAGAGGAGGTTTTTGTAAACACTCATTGTCCAGCCCCAGAAATACACCTTTTATTAAAGATCTTATGGGAAGCAAAGCCGAATTTCGGATGGGGTCTCAACGGCTTGAGGAAAAATGGAAAAATTAAAGTGAAAAGAGAGGAGAAAAAAGGAGAGGGAAAAAGGGGAAACAAGATCGTTAGATCAACTGGGAACTGAAGTGGTAACAACTAAGTTCTGAGAATCAGAGACGTTGAGCTTGTATGCGTTTGAAGCGCACTGAAGCGCACCAGGTAACACGAAATTCGATTCCAGCGTCGCCAATTGGCTACTGTATGTGGTGTGATGTTTGCAGATGCTTTGCTTTGTGTTGGCATTTTCTCGATCATCATCTTTTGTTTGCAATTTGCCTTTTGTCTGCTGATCGTTTCATATGACCGACTCTCTATGAGCAAATATCATCATTTCGATCATTTCATGAATTGTTTGTGATGTGAAATGCTACGGCATAGAGCGCACCGAATATAAATGTGCTTCGTCACGAGAAGACGCTACATTTCGTGCAATCATTTGCATAGCACATATCATCGTTGGAAATGATGTGCTGTCAAAACAACGGTAGAAGGGTGCAGTTATGTCCCATTCTCTGCAAAGGATATCAAGCTGAATATGGTCATCCTATTCAAGCACGCACATACCGAACGGCAGGCTTACATTAAGCACCTGTTGTAATCCGTCCGCTATTATTATTCGTTTTTCATCCTTCCAAAGCGCAGAACAGTTTTATAATTTCCTTTTTGTATGTTGCCGGGGCAAAATAGAGCTTTTTGAAGACGACAGTTCACATGCTAAAGCAGAAGCATGCTATGCGAATATCGATCGATTGATGCGACTGCAACGTGCTGCCAACCAATGAGGGTAAAAAAAAGAGATGCGAGAAAGCCAACCCAAACATGGTGGAAACGGTGAGGGATGAGTGCAGCGTCGTTCATCTCAAATATTGGACTCACAGTGGTCATCCGATTAAATCATTAGCGAAAATGAGCGCAACGGTATCGCATATTAAAGAATATTAACGAGATACCATGGTGCGACTTTCTCAACAGGATGCTCTCGAGCATGTCAATGTGCTGTTGCTTGCTATTCAAAGATGAAATGTCTTCCAGCGTTTGCGCTAAATGAATGCATCCAGCAATTAACTGCTTATTAGCATGTGCTTTTGTAGTTGCGTGCTAATTGCCATTCGGCTTCGGCACAACGTGCTTATCTGTTATGCAAATTAAGAGACCGTTCTTTCGCATGTCATATGGCATGTGAAATAGATCCTTAGTCATCAAAATGAAACTTCATCGCTCCTTGTCTCCTTACTAATGATACTAAATAGAACCAATACAACAGTATGAAGTGGGTTTCTTTTTGAATTCAGCTTCCATCTACACTCTAGCTTCTTTCTTTGTGAGGAGCAGTTTTTGTGGGTATATT
>JPKZ01002011.1:77681-97050 GCA_000803305.1 Toxocara canis | reverse complement strand
TCATATGTACATATATATATATATATATATATATATATATATATGTACATGTGTATATATGTACATATATATATATGCATATATATAAAATTGTATTTTATATACATACATGTAAACGTGTATAAAGTAATTTGCGCCAGTAACCGATACAGCCAAATATGAAGCAGAAAATTAATTCATAATTTATCTTTTATGCTTTCATTGCGTATGTTTTTTTATATTGACGATGGAATGTATCGTATACGTTACAGGTAGTCATAAAAAATACGCTGCTGCAAATTTAGTTCTTCCCATTTAAAGCCAACAGATGCCCTTTTGCCAGTCCTTTTTCGGTTTTCACATTCTTATAGTTCACCTCTCAGCTAATGAATTATTTACATAGTATGAGGTCTCAAAAAAAGCGGATATGCCCTAATCTCACAACGAAATCGTGGGTGGCGTCTTTCCCAATAGTTGCAGTCGTCATTGTCTAGTTTCATACATCAATTTCCATGACATATACAGCCAAACACTGACAAATGCCAATATTAACTGAAGAAAATAAGAACTTTATGAGACCATATACGAAGTGAATTGAGATAGATAATGCCTCGGATGAAGGTAGGTAGATGTTAGATATATATTAAAATGGTTTGAGCAATGCAAACGGTTCAGGCTTTCATTTTTTGCAAAAGCGGATATGATTAAGAAATACGCTCTCACGATCTACATTTCTTGCGCTAGCGCAGTTCTCATTTATCGCTATTGACGTAAGAAGATACTATTAGAAGTTATAGGATTCTCAGTATGTGTTTTGCAAAACGTATGATTTGCAAGTTTTACGAATACCGCATGAAATCATGGAAGGTGTGCTCTTATGGCATACGTTTCTTCGTTGATTTCGTAACAAAGTTCAGCCTTTCTTTATTGCATGAAAATTTGCTTTTTGAAAGTTTGTTAAAGATCAGTGAGTCATGTGCAAGTTCACATTTAGGAGCCTCATTTATGCAAGATTGCATTGCATATGAAATTTTTATCCGACTTTAGCGGGGTTCTTAACGTAGATTCGCATTTGTTTTGGGAGAAATTTGCAGTTCTTTATGTGGTTAATTTAATTAACAATGACATCATTTAAGCTTCTTTAACGATGTGCATGTCATGCGACACCATTCGCAATAGCTGAGTGCATTTCTTAGGAGTTTTAGGGAAATTAGATCACGATAGAGAGCCCATCAAACAAACGAAAATTTCTCCGACCATCATTTGAATGGGAATCTTGGAATTTGATCTGCGTGCCATGTATGGTCTACGATCCCCATGTCCCCTATACCCATACGTCGTTTTTGAGCAGCAGCGGGTGACTCCGAATCGTGATGTCGATCTTACCGATATCTTTGCCTTAAATTGTTGTTCAGCAGGCTGCTTATCGACTGTATAAAAAATGAAATAAAAATGTGGACTCGAGCGAAGGTACTTCTTAGAGTTTCTTGCAAAATACGATTGTCAGCCTTTTCTTTCCCTTCATGCTTTTCATTGTGTAGCGTGTTTCAAGCTAATGGCTCATGCGTGAAACATGAACGCTCCAAGCAAGGGCATTAATTATGTTTGCAGTCCCGTGACTGAACTATAGAATTTCTAAGGGCTAAAGTAACTTTATGAAGGAACAATTGTTTTATCTTAGACGACTATGTTGTATTAGTTAAATGTTTTGTCTTTTTAATTCATTTTATTAATCTTCTCTTACATTTTGTTTAATTGCTTGCTTGACCATTCTTTTTTTCATCTTTCATTTTTGTTTGTATATAAGAGATAGATGGGGGCAAATTATATTTTTAAGGATAACTGCAAAGTCGGTTTTTAAAATGCTCAAATCATAAACTACTCCGCTTTTTGGAACGCGTTCCTAACGATATCAGTTCTCCAAAGGATTACTTTAATTTTGCATGGACGCTATTGAGTTTATTGAATGGTTTTATTGGCGTTTTCAGGAAAAGTTTTTCAACTCCAGTTTCAACATTTTTAAGATAACGAGGACAATCTATGCTGTGTCACTGTGTGTATACACTGGCCTGTTCATATTTTCCAATTTGTAGGCGTTTCTCATCAGACCTACGCATCAAAGAATCACTTATATATAGCTAGCTTGTTTTAGTCAACGCCAGGCGATGTGGTACCAGTGTTACTCTCACCAGTTCTCTCTCGACCCGTTCGTTCACTCTCTGCGCAATATGCGTTCGCACGTCAGGCTGCCGTTTCGGATAGTGAACCGGAGCTGTGCTGTACAATTGGGCAACGCCGTCCAAGAATTTCACGCCCATCTGATTCGTCGTCCTCACTACAAACGCCACCTAGATGTGTTTCACCGGCTATCGCTCATTCTCCACTTTCATCGAGATTTTCTGCATGCAACGCAGGTTAGTTTTCAAAACGTTTCGCGAAATACATGCAGAACGGTGGATTGAATGCCGACGGGTAGTAGGAGAATTGCGAGAAGGGGTTCGACCGGCTGTTTTCGTTTACGTACACTACTTGTAAATGCTTTGTGGAGCTGATAATCGCGCGTCTAGACGCCAAAGCTTCATGGATGAATATCCTTGCTGTTCGTCGCATTCCCGAACTTCCTTGTGGCCTGCCTGGGTTGGCTATCCATAAGAAGAGGAAGAGGCTGCGGAGGAGCTGATTCTTAGCCTTTTCCTTTCTCGCTGTACCTTCACAGGCGACATACGGGCATACCATCGAGCTAATTATACGTCTTATCACTCTCCTCATCTCATCCCTCCTCCTATGCTACCGGATTGCGACCTATAGCTTTACTGTCATAAAGGATAGTAGAAGAAGAGTGCCATAAAGAACATACTGGTTTATGCCTCTACCGCTCTTCCCTATCATTAACAAATATTGTGATGTTTTCGGAGTGATGGCATTTGGGCTTCCCTGGATTAAAGAGGAGGGAATGCATGCGAATGTCATATTTTGGGTGATGACTGATTGACGAGCGTCACGATGCCTCAGCGATGCAGTCACTCATTGCAGTACCATTGGTTGAGAGTTGTTGAGATTAATTCATACAAAGATCATGTCGCAATTTTACTTCAACTGCCTCAGCAATCGTCGAACCTCTCGAAATGAGACGCGCCCTGGGACAAAATTAAATGGTTCTAAGGTATGACACATGAGGACAGAGAGAGGAGAAACAACAGGTTTCCTAGAATAAAGCATCTGGGCGCTGCCATCACTAGGCTTCATTTTAGCACTTTTGTGGTGTATTTGATTCCCCTCTGCATTTATGTAGCACATTATTCTACAACCCCCGAATTCACTTCCTATAGACAGAAGCGTTTCTGCTCACCAGGAGGGGACAAAATTTTTGAAAAGAGAAGCACAAAATGACACCTAAGACGGGCGGCAGTAAGTATAATGGGGAGGTATGAAAGTGCTTATACGAAGTAATGTCTCCAGAAACTATTGATTTTGAGGAGATAGGCTGAATTCGAGAGTGAGCATCGTACGAGTTCCAAACCTCATGCTTGACCTGCACTTTGCCATTATCACGTTGATATATAGAATTTGATGAGGTCGTTTTTTTAAACAGACCGCCCGTGTATAGTTCTGGGCGGAATGGATAGTTTGGATTGCGATAGCGTTGAGCAACGCGTTTAAGCGCTTACCTCGTGTACAGTTGGCGGCGGGTGCGTTATCGCAGATGTTAGTGCTGCGCCATCATCATAATCGTTGAAGTCATGTCATATAGTTTATATATAACGATGCCGCGTGTAACCTATCGCCTCAAATAGAGACACCAAGACCCTCGTTCTTGAAGATCTTACATGGACAGCTTGTTTTCCTGGTAGGATATTAACAAGCGGGATGTATATAATATATATATATATATATATATATATATATATATGCAAAGGGCAAATGCAAAGGGCATGTAAAGGCAGCTGTAATTTCATCGATTCCCGTATCGGTGCAGCTGACAACCATGCCCACGCATGATTGTTTTGACCAGTTTCGGAGCGCCTGGTGGTCAGCCCGCTGGCGATCCACACAAACATATGTATATGTATGTACATACATGTATATGTATACATATACATTATATACATACATATACCTGTCTACAATACCTAAAGACCATTTCATCTTTGCTTTCTTGTCGAAGTCCCATTCATTTCAGTAGTTTCATTTTTTGTTCCATTGGAATAGAATTTGAAGATCATTTTATTACAGTATTTGAGTAGTTTTATAGAACTTGAAGACGAATAGTTTAATAGAATTTGTCACGTTTCGTATTATGGCCATTTAAGGTCGTTTAATTGTTTAAAACTTTTCTTCAATAAATTTACTGCTCACATTGTCATCAATAAAGCAATGAATTGAACGAAATGCAATGGACAAAGTGCGAACTTGAAAGGCAAACAATAATCGGCTTTCCTTTCTAAAAGCGCTTTTTTATTCTCGTATTCAAATTTCTATCCTCATGGATTTTGCTTGATTTTTTTTTTTAAAGACGACTACTTCATATCCATTCTGATATGGTTCCTTTCTTTGTTGTGAATCTTTTTCACAGTTGCATAATGCGCTCACAGTTCGAATTTCGTTTTTGCCCATTGCAAAATTGGCATACAACTGAAGCCATTGATCGATTATCGTCGCAGCTGTTGCTTAATCTTTTCGTCTTTGTTTTTCCTTTACGGTTTTTGCAATTACACTACGTGGTGTCGAGTAGAAGCCGAACATTAATAAGAGTTCGTTCCGTCAAGCTCATTTTTCTCATAGCCGACGTTCGCTCGTTTAGATCTGATTAATTCATAAGAAGAACAAATGCGCTCAATTGACGATTTAATGAATGGCTGTTGTTTCATTACTGTAAGTTGTGAAGTATTTTCTTTCGTCTTCTAAACTCTAGGTGAATCCATCTGTTGGATACAGTAGGCCCGAAACATTCTGTTCCAGGTCATACGATACTTCTGCTTACTTAGTTATGCTAATTGGATTTGAAAGTTATGCTAATTGGATTTGAACACAAATGCCTTGTGCGCGTTTTCAGGTAGCATCCTTCATAGCAGCGGCAATGGTTCGTTGCAACTGGGATCGTTGACGCGGGCTATTCTTCAGCGAAGTGACTCGGACTCATGCGAAAACAGACGCAGATACTCAAGTGCCTGCAAGATAGGAAGGCAGCAGTCCGGTAAGCTTATTGAAAGTAGCTAGCTGCGTTTTGTCATTCTTACTGATTACTGCGTAGTGGAATCAACCCGCTTTGTTTGCGACCTTCATATTTACTGACACAGGGCCCAGCGGACTGAAGACATCTCGAACATGTGCAAACCTTTTCTTGCTATTGTTCCCTGAACGATACAATAGGGCAAATGTATATATAGCACTTTTTCTTAGGTTGGGGGGGGGGGGGGGGTGGATAGGTGTAGATTATGTGTTATTGTCATGTGCTTTAAATGTAAGGGACTTATTTTGTCTGTGGAGTTTGGTACTTGAAGGTCCTGTAATCAATCCTTGGCTGAATCAAGACTACATTTTAAGCCCTACTGCTGATGTGTCAGCTTCACGTATGCGTTTATCAGGGGGAGGGAAGGAGGGTATGGGCTCATTTAAATTTGTTTATGGTTTTTTAACTAAAGGCTTCCTTACAACTTGAAAAAGTCGTTTTAAAATGAGCTGGATTGTTGGAAATTCATCGTTAGCTTTCCATTATTCAAAACAAATTTGCGATGTTTCTATTCACGTATTTTGCTCGGAATCTCTTCAAAGGGTGCGTTGCTCAGAGTCAGTAAGGGAAGGGTTATAGGTTTAGTGATTTTTTATGTACCTTGAAAATGACTGTCACACCGAATAGGAAACGAAACTTTGTGAGCATTACTGACACACGGCGCGATATGCATCATTAATCATTACCTGGTTTCCTGGTTAGGCACGTTACCTGGTTATAGTCATTGTCGAAAATTTTTGTAATACATTGACTGCTTTATCATGCATTCATCATCAGTTTTTCAAACTCTCATCTATTCATCAATTGCGCATTAGGGTAGCAGTTCCAAAACTCTGTATGATCGCTTTCAATTAGGGTATAAACGGTATTTGTTTAGGGATGGTAGGCGTATCTGCTCGCATTTACTACAGAGCCAAGTTTTTCACGTTCGCACCCGTATCGTGAAGAATGAAACTTTACTTGTAAGCTAGCATTTTACATAATAATGTGCACAATTTCACCTCAAGTTTGTAACCTCGCAGACCTGGAAAAGTGGTAAAATTGTGGAGAAATTTAAGAACCACTGTTTGGAAAAATTTCATCTTAGTTAATTATTCGGAATGAATATAATACATTCAAACAATACTTAATGATATAAGCATAAAATACTTGCAACAGTGAATGTGGGAACAAATAAAATTTGGAACTGCAAATCCGAAAAATGTTTTTGAACCAAAATGACCGTTTACTTGCCCTCTACGTCATTATAAAGTACAGATTCCTCCACCAGTCCTCTTCCCTCCCATCTTCCACCGCTTGTTCTTCTTCATACGCCTGAATAATCTCCCTGTTTTGATAAGCCTGTGAAATATTCAATTCGCTAACTGTCCTTAAACTTCCATATCATAACAGGATTCAGTTCTAGTAAGCTGTTTTCGCCAACGAAACATCTGCGAAAACGAGCAAGTTCTAAGAGGGGAAATATATCCGGGAAATATGCGGGGGGGTTGACGTAGCTTTGATTTTCGATCGTGTTCAAATCCGATTGTTTTCGTTTGCGTACGTAGGTTTAGTGTTGTTGTACACAGCGCAGTGCGATGCAAACGTAGCATTTTAAAGTTTGTTTGACCATGTTAGCTTTCGAATCGAATCGAATCTTTTACTTAGTCGATAGGCAAGGACTACCTTTACGACAACGCAAAGCTGATACGAAGAGATATAATCAGATATAATCAGATACAATCATAATGCTTCCTTACATGTTCTCATTCGCTTAAGATCCACTGAACTGTTGTTGGTGAAAGGTTGAGTTGAGTGGAATTGGTGAATTTGCAGACCATGAGTTTAAGACGATTTAAGCAACTCCTAACAAAATTAAGTCATTTTTAAAGTTGCAACGGTTCTTTTAAACAGCTAAGAAGCCGAAACTTATAGACAGCAATATTTTACGATGCTTCGTTTCACTAATTAAAAGTTCATCGACGATTGGGAAACAGAAATATTCAGTTTCAATTCATCTCCTATTTCACACAGTTGAAATTTATCGGAGATGAATTCGTTTACATTCTGTTTTTATTATCGTTTTTATTCAAGCAGATACTACGCTTCGAAATCATAGTGCACCGTTTTCTAACCTGAACGTTTGGTGTTACGAAATTTAGCGAATTCAGTTGGACGTATGTAAATGAGATCTTTTCGTGTTATTGCCATGTTTTATCTCATCGATCTTGCACGATACTTGTACGGCTCTATATATGAATAGTAGTATTACGTATAATATGGCACTGTGTGTGGCGTTCATACGAGTGTGGAATTATGTTTTTACAGTGTTGCGGTCTTGCTACCATACCCTCGACTTTGCTTTTTATCAGACTCTAAATTTTTCTCTCCGAAATGTTGAGATAATTGGCCCATTTGAAGCCCATTCTTTTATGGGCGAAAAATATTGAGCTTTTGAGAAAAAAAATGGAAATTTTCATCCTAAAAATGGAACAAAATTATACTTCTATTTGAGCGACTTCACAATTTTTTTTCTCGTTAATGGCACGCGCTTCATTCGTTTTTACCGCTATTTGAATAAAATTTGTAGTGAAAACGAAAGTTAACGATTGACAGTGTAGAACTTTTTCGAAAATCAGTAAAGAAATCGTAATCGAAAAAGCTGAAAATTGAATTTTGCTATAATAACTATCATTGAACGTAGAGGGAGTTGCTTAGAGAAAAATTTGATAATCTTTTGAACTGAGCTTATCATTTCACGTTCTTTACTTTATCACTTCCTCTCATATTAACTGCATCGGATAGAAAGCATAAATATCAAATTATTATACTAGGATAACTTATTGAGGGGTTCAGAATTACTGAGTTAAAGGAACCTTCCAATTTCATTAGCGGAGAAAATCACCAAAAATCTTTTGTTCATCTTCGATTTTATCAGAAATAATCATGAAGTGCATGTCGTTTCCGTCAAGTACATTTTTTTTTCAGTTTATTGCTTAGTTAACATCTCATTATAGGACCTATTTCATTTCGTCTTTTAAATAGTTTTATGTTGACACCACTAGCAAGTGATGAATGGTAGAGCATCTGCCTCTAAAAGCGGCATATCGCCGGCTCAATATCTGTTAGCGAATATCGAAATGGTACCGTAATCAATCAAGAGAAATGTGTGTTTCCCTCATAATATGATGTTTTATGGACGTAGAAAATGATAATGCAACGAGATGACTCACCGTGTACAGGATGGGACTTTTTGATGATGATACACAAATGTTGCATTCGAAACGATTTTGTTCTCTTTCATCAAACTGCACTGTATCGTCGATTCGAAAAGATATTTTGGGTTGAAAGTGATCCGATTGGTTAGAACTATTTTGACTTTTGAGATTCATGCAACCCCTAAACTTTAAAATGCGTTCCAGCTAACTTTGCATTTGTGAATTAATTTTTAATTCGCAGCTTAGAAATTCAAACAATATATTCCAAATTTTAAAGACTGTCTTCATCCAGCCACTTGCATTTTAACTCTCAGTTAGCTGTGATTACCTTCAGTTATTTCGAATTTACTATTAACTTCTTGAAGTAGTGAGTAGTATATGCTGTAAGTTTAAGCTTAAAATCTGCAATTGTTACGCTATTTTGCCTGCTTAATGCAATGCTAATATTTCGAAAGCGTTACGCATTAATACGCTTCGATTTTTTGCTTCTGTATTATTTGAGAAGTATTATATGGGGTCGTAGAAAGGGGATGAGCAATTTTGCACTTGATGGGATAAAAATCTACAAATGCCGGCCCGTGGAACTGTTTTTTTTCCTTTTCTTTTTTGGATATTTTTTTCCACTTTTTCTTTTTTATAACTGCGTTTTTTCCATCTTTTTTTTTTTAAAGAAAATTGGCCGAAGTTTTCACTGTACTAGATAAATGACTTGCGATGAATATTGTTAGGGAATTTAAATTTTTACGCGTTAGCGAAAGAAACCCTTTTGTCGAATTTTTTTCTACTTTGGAAGGTAGTCGTTGTTCGTCTTGCACACGCTGAATATTGATTTCAATTTTTCCGCTATTCTTCACGACTTTGAAGCGAATATTGTTTGTGAAAGAGCGAGAAGGCATCCCAATGAATCGTCGTTAATTCGCACTGGCGATTCTTTGTTTGGTCTAAACTTGGGCAGGGCGTCAAAATATAAAATTTGCTTTCTTCATCTCACAAACATTTAAATTATCAGGGTCTTGTTCTTTTTTTTTTCCGACGCTTCTTTACTCAGCTAGCCAACTACACCTATGTATCTGTTCACTTTCTCATTGCTTTAATATAGTTGTTTCATATACTATTCACGTAAAAGCGATTTATTGAAAATGAAATTGAAAAATGGGAAGAATCAGTTGAACTGAAGGAACAGTTAAAAAATAAAAGCAAGTTACCGCATGCGTTACTGCCATTGACTTGCAACATTTGTAACGATCAAACATGACACCGACGTGTTCTGGAAGTGCAGTTGTTTTTTTTCGTTTGATAGAATTGTCTTTCTCGGCCGTAGATCATCACTGAATCTAATATGTGTATGATTTCTGGTGAAAATACGATGCAGATTTCGTATCAGTTAAGTGGAATTGCAGCACACGAGAGTAGTACGAAACAATTTATGCTTCATTAGCTATATAGTTTTTTTCTGCCCTTTAAGATCTATAGCTGTTTCGTAATCAATGGATTCGACTAGAATTTTATTATGGGAAGTGACTGTAAGTGGTAAATTGTTTATTCGAATTTTATAACTGTTCAAAAGAGTGAGTTGAATATCGTACCATTCCCGTATGATGCAATTCAACTGACTTTTCTGATTTCAACTGACTCTTCAGGGTTCCTGAGTTGAAACAACTTAGTCGACAAACACATTTCGCTTTTACGCACAGGCTACGAGCTCAGATTTTGCGAAAGAGCATAAAAATGGTTCAATATCGCTGCCATTGCCATTGATTACTTCAGGTTGATAACTTGTCAGACCACATACATTGACGAAACTTTCTTAAAATAGTGGTCGAGTATTTTATGTGTTGCATTTTATGGCACATGATGGCATAGTTGTACAGCAAAAAAGAACGAAAACGTTTAGTGTTCAGCTATCATTTTTTAAACCGTTTATTGCTTCTTGTTTGCCCGAAACTTATTAGTTATGAAGTTTCGCCTATTCTGTTATGAAAACTTGTCACTTATAAAAACGCCTTATCACTTGTGAAATTTCACCTATTCTGTTACGAAAGCTTATCACTTATGAAAACTCGCCTTGTAATTTATGAAATTTTTCCTGTTCTTTTATGAAACCTTATCGGTTATGAAAACTCGCGTTAAAATTTATAAAATTTCACCTATTCTGTTATGAATACTTATCACTTATGAAAACCCGCCTTATCACTTGTGAAATTTCGCCTATTCTGTTATGAAAGCTTATCACTTATGAAAACTCGCGTTATAATTTATGAAATTTAACCTGTTCTGTTATAAAAACTTGTCACTTATGAAAGCGCCTTATCACTTGTGAAATTTCACCTATTCTGTTATGAAAGCTTATCACTTATGAAAACTCGCGTTATAATTTATGAAATTTAACCTGTTCTGTTATAAAAACTTGTCACTTATGAAAGCGCCTTATCACTTGTGAAATTTCACCTATTCTGTTATGAATACTTATCACTTATGAAAACCCGCCTTATCACTTGTGAAATTTCGCCTATTCTGTTATGAAAGCTTATCACTTATGAAAACTCGCCTTATCACTTGTGAAGTTCCACCTATCCTGCTATGAAAGCTTATCACTTATGAAAACTCGCGTTATAATTTATGAAATTTCACCTGTTCTATTATGAAACCTTATCGGTTATGAAAACTCACCTAATCACGTATGAATTTTCCCTGAACTGTGATACAAATAATCTTAACTGAAATTTCTTTTTATGTACTTTAACAGTTTTGATCTCACAAAACTCGTTATAGTGATCTATCATGTCTGTGCTTACTGTGTAAGCATTTGTGCTCATGTTTAGGCAATAGTTTTGAGCTTTGGAACAATTGAAAATGAAGCCACCTACGCTTTATATAACCTACGTTTTATATGATTTCGTTGTATACGCCAGTTGCGAATTGTTTCATTGACTGTGGATAAACTTAGAGACACTC
The DNA here is from genome assembly GCA_000803305.1 of Toxocara canis. NCBI lineage: Eukaryota > Metazoa > Nematoda > Chromadorea > Rhabditida > Toxocaridae > Toxocara > Toxocara canis. Next base: position 85,689 of record JPKZ01002011.1, on the reverse strand, counting down.
ATAAATGCAGGAGGAAGGTCTGCGTGCTTTTCGCAACTGGTCGGTTGCAGTTTTAGGAAATGCAACAAGAAAAAACTGAGTCTTTAGAGGACAATTTTGCATGAGCTGTTTGACCAGCATGTCTGGTCAATTGTCACTATAAATGTCTGGTCAGTTGTCACAAAAAGACTATAAATGTCAGTTCTCTTTCATTATTTTCTGTCTTCTATAGAAACTCTAGTGAGTGATTTTCCAGTGCGCATAACTCGTCTGCCCAATGACCAGCGTTCGCGCTTGTTCGGAAGAGACATTTTTGATTGTCGTTTGTTCGACTCTTTGCAAAACATAATTCTGGCATAGTTTTAAAAAATTGCTTTTTTCTCTTTCAAACATTGAGTCGGATATGCTTAAGGCCGAGCACTTAAGACAGGGCTTATCAGTTTGCTTTAGATTCTGAATAACTAAGTGCCTTAGAGGACTGTTGAAAAGTGTGAGAGAGTTTTTGGCACTTCTCAGATTATCGAGGAATTATTTTGGCGAGTTGACGAACATTTTTGTTTTTAATAGACTTTAATACTAGTTAGCTGATCCTTTCATTTTTACTTATATGTTCATTCATATTTTTTGGGATTTCGGCTACTATTTCCTTCATCGTAAATGCGCGATTGTTTCATTTGATGTTCTTGTTGGCTTTTTTTGTGTTGCATCTATCAGCTTATCTTTTGTGGACGCATCCGTAGCAGATGAAGAAGTGCAAACGATCTATGGGTACAAGTTATTCGGGTTGCACCTAAGTACCTACTAAACAAGAATGCAGTAAAATACGCAATAGCTGCTTCTCACTCGATAATTACAATTTAACGAGCGTTTTCGGCGTGGAAGGTTTTAAGCTACATATCTCCTCTACCCTTCTTCTCTTCCTTCTGCTGACCGCTTATTTTTTTTAGCCCTTGTCTCCCCCGCCCTCTCCTTCACTTCTCTCTCCCGTTCTCCTGCACCCCTCCCTCCTCCTTCAATGATGCAAAATGACGTGGCCGTCAACTGGACTGGACTAAACTGATCATTTAGAGCTAATGATGTTAGGACCTTTATGCGTATAATACATGAGCAGGTATATAAAAGTGAAGATGGAACACTGCCTAAATGTAGTGAAGCTAGATCACGATGTCGTAATGGGCTAAATGCGCATAAAGATAATGCATGGTATGGGGTCGTAAACGGAAGAGAGTGGTATGGTTCAGATGAAAAGAGCTGTGGAACCGTGTTCATACTTTCCGAATGTTTATGAGTAAGCAACGATGACTCATCAACCACTTTCATCATTAGCGCAATGAGCAACACAGGTTATTTGTGATTTTCACTTATTGAATCAAGCCATCCAAGCCAATCTCGCTGAATTAGACGAAAGTTCAACCGCTTGAGAGTGTACGTTGTTTACAGTTGTCGATTTTGCATAATTAGATGTGTCACCCAGTCGGGACCAGTCATGCGTAGTGTCCCTGGCATTAGCTTAAGCTAATTAATTAATTAGTTAATTGCTGATTGTCTGAATATGTGCGTATGCGCGCATACGATCGGTCTACCTTCTTATTGCTAGCATCTGTAAGCGTATCATGCGTGAAATTTCTTTCTAACGTATATCAATAAGACCGCGTCGTTCATCGCAAACGAGCTTGTTCATCGAAATCTATCTGCATATTTATTAACTGATTGTCTCCAGTAGGTTATTCAAAGATCGTCGTATAACTATTCAGCTTTTTTACTGTTACCTTTCAAACAAAATTTAATTTACACATCGATTTGCATTGTCCGATCGATTTCCATCTGTTACTTTTAAGTTTTTAGACTAAGTGGCTGAAATAGATGAACGATTGCTTTTGCGTGCTTTTCCTATTAGCTTCAGCTTCATAATACTTTTACTTGCTTTTCCTATTAGCTTCTGCTTCATAACACTTTTACTTGCTTTTCCTATTAGCTTCAGCTTCATACTTGATAGTCGTGATTTTTTACTAAAATGATTTAAAATTTTTCCTAATTTGTTCGAAAATAGTTGTTGTTTCCCGATCATTTCGGAACAATTAATCGATATCATTTCATAGAAAGGCGAACAAGTGCTTCCAGTGAGGTTTTTATTTCGCTTAATGTCAATACTAATCGAATCGACATTGAGACTCGAATGTTATTTATGATCGCCGCCTGAAAACGAGTATTGGGATGCCTCAACAGAAGTATTATTCAAACCACTTATTCACACTTTTTCACCGTTTACTTACTCAAAATGGAATTTCGAGGACAATTAGATGCGTTGCAACGTCGATAAAATTTGAAGAGTATCGAAATTGTAAAGCTGTAAAAGTTTTCATCTGAAAATAGTTTTTCACCTTCTCCAATAAACCAACCTCATCATCATTATCATCACTTTTTAAGTCAGTTGGGCCAACGAACTGATATGGAGATGTATTACGCACATCTCGATGGACCATTTTTCAACAGTAATCTCAGAACCATAGATGGAGCGTAATCGAAACTTGAACTCGAGTCTCTTCGTTTTTATGGCGATCGCTGTTATTCATTAAGCAACCCTCCCACGCATTGCATGTTTCTTTGACGTTTAGTACTTGTTTTCCTTCTCACATTCCTTACAAGTGGGATGAGGATTTTGGAATATTTTGGGGTGTTCCAATTAGCAATTATTCCTACACAGTAAATGCTGATCAATTCAGGCAGCTGTATGTTGTCAATTTGAACGATTGAACGGCGCTGAAAGTGTGTTGCGGTTTTTGCTTGGTTGAGAAAAGAGAAAGAGACGAGCCGGCACTAGAGCTGGCTAATGGTGGGATCTGCTTTGAGACTCTGGACTCGACAAGCTGAGCAATGTGAAACGCGTTGATGTTGGCCACTACACACACCACTGCGGCTTCGTTGCTGCTAGTATTGCCACCGGCTGCCTCTTCCCTTTAGGTTCCGGCTGTCGCTGCACACAGTTTTCTGCGAATTGATTCCTCAATTCCACAGTTTTCTGCAATTATTCTTTTTACTGGGAGTAAAACTGATCTAAACGCGCGGCGGCTCTGAAGCTTATTTCAGATGCAAACACTTCAATAATCAAGAGAATCTGGGAGACGAATTGCTCCAATATTTGCTGTCGTTCGTCAGGTAGTGCACTGCTTGAAGCAAGAACTGATAACAGAAAAACCGTATGTTCAATAAGCGCATGCTGTAATAACCTTCCATAAATCAATTAAATCAATTATGACTCGATTTCAGCGCGGTTTTATTTTGTGCCGCTAGAAGCCAAGGGTTTTGTTCAATTGCTGTTAGACGACAGTCTTACAGAAAGCCAGAGGCGTTTTGCTTTCTCTTTGCAAATAATTTCCTCTAATAATCAAATCGATTCGTTTAGTCTTGCGATCGACCCCTGGAGTTTTCTAGGGAAAATCCTAAAGTCTTAATGCGTGGATTTCTACGATGAATGTATCAAAACTTTATAATATGGGTTCGTTTGATAAAACAGGGTTGTGCTTTTCCGAATTAATTGCCTCGCTTACGATCCTATTCAGCTTCGAATTATATCAATAAGAATATGAAGTCAACTAACTGTAAACGTTTCTAAGTTTTATTCCTCAAGACGGCAACAACTGTGAATGTTTTCAAGAGCGAAGCGATAACACAACATCGTACAATTGCTACATCACATGATGCTGCGCTATTCACATGACTTTGTTGAACACTGTCTGTGAGTTCTGTGATATATTGCGATACTGATGGAACAGTTGTTCCACTCTGCTTCATTCGGATCGTGAGCTTGAAACGCTTAAACTTATTTGGTTTATTGCAATCAAATTCGATGCGTCGAAATGTTTTGCAAAAGGAGGAAGAGATGAGGCAAAAATTGAAAAATACATCCTCACAACGACAATTTGCGGTCAGCTTCAGTGGTTACGATCGATCGCCTAGATCGTACACGGGTCGTGCGTTTTGGCCTATATCATTAAGTAAGTAGTTAATCATCAATCCGTTATGAGTGCGTTGCTTCGAATCGTAAATCAAAAATGGTGTATTCAATGCATGATCTACCCATCTTTAAGATTTTAATTAATTTTTGCACAGATTTCTAAAATCTAAAGTATTTGCTCAGCTCCATTTCCTAGTTGGTTTGTAATATGGGGCGATATGAGGATGTGAGCGGGATGAGGAGGGGATTACTAATGTAACGGTGTTTCTTCACTACGATGCTAAAAACAGTACAGTCTAGCCGGCTAAAAATGATGAACCAAATGCACAATTATTGTTGTTCTCTTAACTTAAGCGAATGAGCTGAGTATCATTAGGGCCTTTTTTTTCGCTAATATATGAGGAGATATTTGGCCATGCTCTTTGAGGACGATCGCGATTTCATGATGCTTTTGCTCATTGCATATAAACGTTTTCCAAACACGTAAGACTGGGCCATACATACGGTAATAGAGAGTAATTCACTGCGCACAACTATTTTGTTCCTTTTATGTTCCACGGAATAGATTGGAACTATTTCACGAAAAATTTTCGTCGTTCAAAAGACGAGTCGAAAATTTGGCGTAAAAGCGATAATGTCGCTTTTACGCCAAATTTTATGGTAGCTCAGCTGATATATAGTTATCATTAGACGTCAGCACTCACGTGCTGAATGAGGTAGATCCGGAAGAAGGGAGCCCCGGGAGGGGGGGGAGGAGGGTAAGTGGGGAACGGGGGGGAACGGAGTTGTCTTCCTCTTCTCTCTCTCTCCCTCTCTCTCAGTTGCGCATCAGTTAGAAGACGTCCGGATATTTTTCGGTCATCAGCGTTTTTCGAATAACGGTTTGCACAAAAACTTACAGTTATATCAAAGGTACCATTGAAATAATATTTTCAATGATAAACCTCCGTTTTCATTTTTTAAAATTGCTCCTTCTTCCTCACTAAAAAACTTCCTCTTTTCCTCTGTTTATTAGGCCTTCTTTCCCTTGTTGTAACCGGCATATTATTTGTCCGACAATTCTAAGTGCCTTAGGGGATGTTAATCTGAATTTGCAAGTTCAACGCTTCACTAAATCGTAAACTATTTTTTTTGTTGCCGATATTCTATGAAAATATTATGAGGCAAAGCAGCGTGATTGTTTAAAATTATAGAGAGGAAGAGCTTGGAAATTCTTAATTCTTAACGAACTTGTTCACCAGCGCGGCTTAGGAATAGAGAGAAGGGTCGGGAAGTAGGTGAGGTGCATTCATCTTTTTGCCCCCTCCCTTAATCAGTTTTCTTGAATCATCGTTCACATCAAAAAATATTTCGTAGCGATAAACGCGTTGCAGAGTGAACGTTCGCTTTCGATTTCACCAACTGCCGCGTTATATCAACGTCAGCAACGGATACTTGAAAGTTTTGGAACCATTTGGGATGGCAGCCAATCAAACCAACCCACTTCCGGTTTCACAAACAAAATATCGTTCATCGCAATTCTTGGCTTCTTTTTCGTGCAGCCGACCAAGTTCAACGCTTCACTAAATCGTAAACTATTTTTTTTGTTGCCGATATTCTATGAAAATATTATGAGGCAAAGCAGCGTGATTGTTTAAAATTATAGAGAGGAAGAGCTTGGAAATTCTTAATTCTTAACGAACTTGTTCACCAGCGCGACTTAGGAATAGAGAGAAGGGTCGGGAAGTAGGTGAGGTGCATTCATCTTTTTGCCCCCTCCCTTAATCAGTTTTCTTGAATCATCGTTCACATCAAAAAATATTTCGTAGCGATAAACGCGTTGCAGAGTGAACGTTCGCTTTCGATTTCACCAACTGCCGCGTTATATCAACGTCAGCAACGGATACTTGAAAGTTTTGGAACCATTTGGGATGGCAGCCAATCAAACCAACCCACTTCCGGTTTCACAAACAAAATATCGTTCATCGCAATTCTTGGCTTCTTTTTCGTGCAGCCGATCAGTTGGCTAAATGAGCATACTTGTTGTTGAGGGGAAGTGATAGAATAGAAGGTTTGGTACTCTTAGATCTTGATAAATCATCAACATAAGTCCTGATAGAAAATAAGAATTGGTGGGCTTTTTATGAATGAGTTTTGATTCTAAAACGATAATGAATAACACTAAGAGATCAGGTGTTTTAGCATAACCGCTGAATTGTTATTATTTTGTACCCAAGATACCGTAGCACTTTTCCATTGCATTTTTTCTAGAAAAATTTATGGAATTTTGTTTACGATAAAATTTTAAAAAATTCCCTTTTTCTTTTTTTCAGTAATCATTCTCAAGCAGTTAAAGTTTCATTACGCAAATATTGTTTTAAGCAAATTTGAAAATTCCAAAAGTAGGTGTATTCGCATGCGGATAACGTGGCTGGACGAAGTTCTGGGCATATAGGTGGGTGTTTTGCCTGAATAAGGGGAAGTTGTAAAATGCTCCATGTGACATGAGCTGACATAAAAATAATACTGTCATATTTCGCCTACGTAACTTCGCGGGAGTCGCTTAATTCGAACTGCACTTTGCAATATTGGACATTCGTTAACGCATATTGTTCACCGATTAATCATCGATGATTTTTTCAAATTTTTTCACTCTTTGATCAAAGCCTCAAAATGATTTACATTTTGCTAGGCGTAGCAAGCGAATGCCATTATGGTCAAGAAAGTAAAATGAATTATAGAGTACTGAGAGCGTTTTGTTTGCTTAAAATAAAATTAGGGATGATAAGATCGACAATTGGGAACAGATTATCCACTTAATTATCAAAACTTATAGCTTTCTAAGTTTTTTAACTAGCTCAGTACTCAGTTATTTCGTTCAGTTAGTTAACTTATTCAGTAACTTGCAAGTTATAACTTACTTACTCAGTTAACGTGAATGGGAAAATTCTCGTTCGTTCGAGATTTTTTTCAAACGGAATTCGTTTGTCATATAACATTTGAAAGTAGACAGGTTGTCCGAACATGGCATCAGGCAATTCTGTAACGATTTGGGGGGGGGGATTGATAGGGCTGCCTTGTCTTGAGAGTGTTGTGTTCGTTGAGGGGATAATTGCGTTGTGTGCTTATTGTGGCAATCAATGGAGAGTGGTCTAAGCGAGAGGTGCTCGGACACAGATGCATTCAGCGCCTTGCAAAACCGATGACTGCTCGGTTCCGACAATTCCGTTTCACCTCCGCTATCTTCCATTTCCCTTCCCTTCCTTTCCTCTTCACTCTCTGGTTCTGCTTGATTTTTGTGTCATTTTTGTTATTCGTCTCTTTCTTTTTCATATCTCACTTCCTGAATCCACTCATCGCACAAGTTGTATACTCTCCGGTATCTCAATGCTAGCTTATACGAATTTTTCTCCGAATTTCGTCCGTGTGTTGCCAAATTTGTTAAGGAACTTCGCTTGACCGTATATCCGTTATGGCGGTTCGGTAAACATGGGCAGAAGTTGTTTCACAGATGCGCTTTTTGTTTTGCTTTAAGCATTTGATTTTAATCTGCATTTGCTGATCGTCCATCCCGTTTGACGGCTATTGTGATGGTTCTGTTCTTAAACTGTTCTCTTCCTTTTTCCGAAAGTCATCGGCAGACAAACTCAAAACAAGAAAAAAAAAGCTCTAATGAAATTGTTTAAAGTGCTGCTGTTATGTTGCTTCGTATGTCGTTTAAGGAACTGTTTATACAAAGGGTTAAGTAATGAAAACGTCAGTAGCTGTAACAAAAGGCGTATGTATCTCCGGCTGTACGAAGAAGCATCGATTTAAAGGGGGGCGAGGAGATGCGCAAAGACACGTGATGTTGCTTTTTGTGCGCAACCAACGATATGACGCATAAAGTGATGGGGCGTGTTGTCTGCTCATAAGGTTATCCTCTTTGTAAACGAATGGTTTGCGTTGTTCAAAAATTTTATCTCCTTTCGTATAATCTGATAAGTTATCTTTAAAGCAACTTACTTTTTTCGTTTTTTCTTTTTCGTTTTCAGTTTTTTTTCGTAAAGTTCTTTTTGTTTACTTGTTTAAAACGTCTATCTATGTTCGTAATAA
>JPKZ01002011.1:57464-70581 GCA_000803305.1 Toxocara canis | reverse complement strand
TGGTGAGGAACATCTCTCTCATTTACTGTTGCCACTTGTCTTTGTCCAGTCCTTCACCACTGTCTAAGATGTTTGCTTACTTTTGCTGAGAGTCAACCATTTTCCATATCTTCTTCCCTCTCCTCTGTCCGCTTATTCACCGCTGTTTCCCTAATAGTTTCTCGACCAAACGATGCGCAGTGTCTATAACGCAATAGCTTTTAATTGCTAGAAAATGTTTTACTGAAATTTTGGCCGTAATCAAAAGGGAAGATGTTGAGCTGAAAATTGCCGATTTGCCGAGTAGACTGTTTTCTACATCGCAACAAATTTGTCACAATTGTCAACAAATTTGGCACAATCGTCAGAAATTGTCACAATCAAATGTCTTTATGACTTCGACAAATTCTTGCTATAAGAGAGGAGATGATGATTGCCCATTTACTCATTGTTATGCTTTTCCTACTGCCTATATATGATAGCTTCATAGGATAATAGATCATCTATGCTGATAAGCGCCTAATATTTCTTGCGTGTCTTTATACGCTCAGAGTTTATGTGAACTTTTTCTAATTTACGAATCAGATACGATGAGCGTGATGAAATTGACAAAAATTTAGATCATGTTATGCTTTCGCATAACGTAATTGAGTCTAACACTAAGGCCTACCAGCTAGTTACGTATAGAGGCGACTAGCTGAAGAGATGATGGTATGCACAAATTGGGAATCTAAAGGCGGGCATTCGAATAGATAGCAGCTAATTTAGCGAATACCGCAATGGACTTGTATTTTACACGGCAGAGGGTTTCTAAATCATGATTGGTTGCATACCCACCTTATAATTTTCTGTGAATGCGATGGAGAACGTTGGGCACCTATATGCATTAGTTAAACAAAAAAGGATTACCGAGAGGTTTTCCTGATCACTTCTTGATCATGATCAGTAGCACTGATTTAAAATCGTTGTATTGCTAAATTGAATTGCATTTTTGGTCTTGTACATAAGAAAAAAACTTAACTACTTATTTTTTTGACCATAGTCGTGTAGGAATTGGAGTAGATTTAGGTTTATTATATATGGCATTTTTTCCAAAACCGTTCCGTTGATCGCATCAATCAATCGTTTTGTAATACAGCTATAACTAACTCGAATAAAATATAACGCGAACATTGTTGTTTCGCACTTTATAAGTAAGTGAAGAAGTTATTGAAGGCAACTGTAGACCCCACTAGTAACGAGCGTTGCTCAAAAGCTTTGATTGTGGACTGTTCAAAAGCTTTGATTGTGAACTGTATCGAAGTAAGGAGGATAACGATGTGTAGCTGTTGCTGTGCTATAAGAGGTGACTATTTATGCCTTCTTAAAAAGGTTGCTGTTCGGAATGTGACGATTGCGTGGGTGCAAAGAATATAGCTTTATATGGTGAAAGCATCAAGCAATAAAAACGGAGTTTCTACCGTCACGCTTACACAGTCGCATTTTTTAAACCAATGCGCTTTCACGTTTGTTTAGTTTTGTAATGCCAGCTGTGGTTTACGGATCAAGATAGTGGCGTCTCTGCATTCACGGTTAAAAGGTAGAGAGACCGGGATGGACGATTGTGTCGTCTTTGTATGGTACGGGATTCAAGATACTGATTGAACTGTGCCGTACGGCATAGCTTAGCTTCACAAAAATCTGGCAGTGAAACTAAAATTCTCCAGTTGGTAGCCAACTTGTGTTTAAGGATTCAAATTCACTTTTATGATTTTACTGAATTGTGCTCGTTACTGATTTAAAACGATTTTCGTCAACACGGATGCATCTCTCGTTCTCCCAATCTCTGATCCGTTTCTCTCTGTTTTCAAGACTCTTATGTTCTTTTTTGCGCTTGAAGATGATATATTGCAGTTCAATCGCATTCTTTTCCATGCAAACAGCTGATTTATTGCAATCAAGTTTGCGTTTTATTCTCTCCACTTTTTCTATTTCTTTTTTCTCAACTACTTTTTTTTCAGCATCTTATACGTTCTTTCAGAAATTGAGGCTGTTTTGTGCGTGCCGTGCTTTAACTCACGCATGATCACATTCGAAGAGACTGCTTATACGTATACCGTTGAACCTTTTAAATGAAAACTATTCGCTTTGCATTTTTCGTTATGACCTCTCCCTCTCTCTCTGTATATATATGCATATTATATATATATATATATATATGCATATATATGTATATATACATATGGTATATGTATACGTATATGTGTACATATACACATACATATATATACATATATATGTATATATATTTTCAACCTGGAGGGCTTCTATATATGTATATATATGTATACACATGTATATATATGTGTCCCATTTTCTAATCCAGTTTCACCCTGGAGAGCTTCTCTTTTCCATACATTGGCAATCACCAAATGAACCTATTTTGAAATGTATCTTTCGCTCAGTATAAACGAATCGTCTCATTTTTTCTCTTGCATGCCAACGAGACGTTTTAGAATCTTTGCGACCTCATGAAAAAAAAAGCTGAAGTTGCGTACAGATTTATTCTGAAAGCTTTGTAATCCAAAAGGTCTTAAGGATAGAGAATGCCAAACTCTTTTGTTTATATTGACATAACTGCTCTTTTGTTTATACTGAAAGTTGATAAAAATTATGTCCGCAAGAGGATCGAATTTCGGAATTTTGCCGTTTCCAAAGAGTATTTGAGAGGGCTAAGCCGTTTTATCTGTCCGAATCTAATTGATTATCACTGAGCCCTTGCTAAATTGAAATAGTTTATGTCATTGAACGATAACGAATCCTTTTCTTTTTTCTGGCATAATTATGTGATTATTAACAGTGGTGCTTGTTGTGAACGATTTTGTATTAGTGCATCAACAACGCAGATCATGGTCACAGGACAGGTCAGGCGAACAGAGGAAAAGGAGAATCAATTAAAATGAAGATCCTCCCCCTCCTCTCTCATTTCGACAGTCCAGTCAAACAATTTACAAATATTGATGAACTCATTCGTTTGCGCTGCTCGATCCTCTATAGTTATCAAAGTACCATAGATCATTGAGCGATCCAGAGCACATTTTTAGTTTACTTCATGCAGTTAAAGCAATACGGATGCATAACAGAGCAAGGTTTTTTTTGTTAAGTATTTATCATATATACTCCATCTTGTTTTTTTGCTACGAGCGTACAGTTTGTCTACATCGTTGAATACTTTAATAGAGCGCGCCTGAAAAAGATGTCGACGATCTCGAGATTCATTTCCTTTTTGAGCCATCTTGTTGGTGAATTATTCTCGAATTGGACAAGCGCAGTTTTTGCCATTTGTTGGCAGTCGGGTCGTCGAGATTTGTCATCGCGTTGTTACGGACATAATTCTACATTTGATGCAAACAGTGCAACAGAGGTTTTTATTTTTTTGGGCCGATTTCTACTGTAGAGAATTTCAAATATTTTTACGGTAACGTAAACAAAGACAGCAGTCGAGCAAAGAGCATTCGTGCAACTTGCACCATTGTTTACCATAACTTCTATCAATGCACTATGCCAACTTTGACCAGAGATTAAGCACTTAAGAAACCGAGTGATGTCATATAATTTATTGTTTTCGATTGCTAAAGCACCAGATTATTGGTAATGAGATTTCTCTTTGTCGAACTCTCAGTCAAATATTTATGAGCTTTCCAAAAGTAGTTAATATAGCCAAATTTCGAGATGCTTACCATAAACTCGAATTATACAAAGCGGCAAATATACCGTATTACTTCGATTAAACTCTACGAAGGCTATCCGTCTTTACGTTTATAGCATTCCGAGAGGCGGCAGAAGGTGCCTCATTCTTTCAACCTTTGCCAAGCAACTTTTTTTAGTTTCAAGAATCATAATATGTAGAGAGCATCTATATCAAGCGGAGGGTTATTTGTTCTCGGGAGGGGGTTATCTTCAGAGGAAGGAGGGGGACTTTCTTCGAGGTAGTGTGGCAGTTATAAAACCCGTATTATCTCGAATGGATTCCCTGCTCTTAAATAGAATCCCTTGTGAAAGTCGACGAAGTAACAAAACCACTCACTTCCACTCCTCTCCTCCCTCTCCCTCCATCGTTTTAATTGTCTGTAGCCGATTTTTTCATGACTGTTCTGCAAAGGCTTTCTAAGTCATCGGAACTTTCATCTGTTTGAAGTGAGAGAATTGGGGACTGCGTGCAACATTTTATTTAGGAAGGAGGGGGGGGGGGGGGGGAGAGGCAAGGATGCGGAAGGATGAAAAGTAGGTATTGCATCTTTACCGTGGTACAGTAAGCTGTGAATAAAAGTTTTAAAAGAAAAGATGATGTCGGCTGAACGTTTGACCAGTTAGAGCTTTAAAAATATGCTTTCATCATGCTTAACTCGTAACTGCGAGTCGCATTTGTGGTGCATGATTAAATGCGATGCAGATGACGGTAACCGTTGGCACAAAATGATTGGAAATGAGGCGGAGAGGTTTATCGGCGTAGCTAAGAGAAAGAGCAATAGCAATAGTGCGGGTGCGTTGAGGGGGTGAGATGAAGAGGAAATCGAAATGAGGCGTGACCATAGCTGGTTGGTTGGTTCTCTCGTAAAGGGAAATGGCCGCTGACAGTCGTCGAGCTCACACCTAATGAATCGTCCATGCCGATTTTGTTCATATGCGTTGTTACGTCGGAGCGATATGTATACTGGAGCGGAATGCTGTGTCGCTCAGCTGAGCGAGTCAAAATGAGTTTGTAGAGAGGAGTGCGTGGTCGGTCGGTCGCAGTCAATGTCACGTGGATTGAGTCGCATTCACACGATTCGACTGCTATTGGCATCAGTGAATGCGTGTGCCTTGTGTCTGCTGTCTTATGCCTAAAAGACGTCGACTCGTAACTGCGAGTCGCATTTGTGGTGCATGATTAAATGCGATGCAGATGACGGTAACCGTTGGCACAAAATGATTGGAAATGAGGCGGAGAGGTTTATCGGCGTAGCTAAGAGAAAGAGCAATAGCAATAGTGCGGGTGCGTTGAGGGGGTGAGATGAAGAGGAAATCGAAATGAGGCGTGACCATAGCTGGTTGGTTGGTTCTCTCGTAAAGGGAAATGGCCGCTGACAGTCGTCGAGCTCACACCTAATGAATCGTCCATGCCGATTTTGTTCATATGCGTTGTTACGTCGGAGCGATATGTATACTGGAGCGGAATGCTGTGTCGCTCAGCTGAGCGAGTCAAAATGAGTTTGTAGAGAGGAGTGCGTGGTCGGTCGGTCGCAGTCAATGTCACATGGATTGAGTCGCATTCACACGATTCGACTGCTATTGCATCAGTGAATGCGTGTGCCTTGTGTCTGCTGTCTTATGCCTAAAAGACGTCGCATTAACCAACTCCGATCACTTTGACGCCAACTAGTTGTTCGAGATAGCCCTACTTTGGAAATATTGCATTTTGCAGTCAAGAAATTTAGTCGAATTTGTTGAGAGAGTCTCTGTTAAACACTGACGTAGTTGGCAACTTGCTTTTTGCTTTATGAAACTTTTTTGAAGCAACTGCTTATCGCCGGGTTCAGTATAGTTGGTGAAGAGAGTCTAAGTACAAGTGAAGACGATCTTTAAGGATGGCATTTCCACATCCATTGCCGCCACATCGAAGCAGTAGGCGATGTTCATTACCCACTATACCCATGTCCCCACTGCCATACGTCGTACGACAGACGCTTATACCGTTCGCAAGACCGGTGCGTTGCCGTTCCCTCAAAAAAAAAAAAAAAAAAAAAAAAACCACACAGGGAAGACGGCAAAGCTCAGGCACCTAAAAAGAAAGATGATGCCAGTGTTCACTGCAGTGAACTTACAGACTCATCAGCTCTCCTTCCCTCTCTCCCTCCGATCCTCCCCCTCCTCTCTCATTTCGACAGTCCAGTCAAACAATTTACAAATATTGATGAACTCATTCGTTTGCGCTGCTCGATCCTCTATAGTTATCAAAGTACCATAGATCATTGAGCGATCCAGAGCACATTTTTAGTTTACTTCATGCAGTTAAAGCAATACGGATGCATAACAGAGCAAGGTTTTTTTTGTTAAGTATTTATCATATATACTCCATCTTGTTTTTTTGCTACGAGCGTACAGTTTGTCTACATCGTTGAATACTTTAATAGAGCGCGCCTGAAAAAGATGTCGACGATCTCGAGATTCATTTCCTTTTTGAGCCATCTTGTTGGTGAATTATTCTCGAATTGGACAAGCGCAGTTTTTGCCATTTGTTGGCAGTCGGGTCGTCGAGATTTGTCATCGCGTTGTTACGGACATAATTCTACATTTGATGCAAACAGTGCAACAGAGGTTTTTATTTTTTTGGGCCGATTTCTACTGTAGAGAATTTCAAATATTTTTACGGTAACGTAAACAAAGACAGCAGTCGAGCAAAGAGCATTCGTGCAACTTGCACCATTGTTTACCATAACTTCTATCAATGCACTATGCCAACTTTGACCAGAGATTAAGCACTTAAGAAACCGAGTGATGTCATATAATTTATTGTTTTCGATTGCTAAAGCACCAGATTATTGGTAATGAGATTTCTCTTTGTCGAACTCTCAGTCAAATATTTATGAGCTTTCCAAAAGTAGTTAATATAGCCAAATTTCGAGATGCTTACCATAAACTCGAATTATACAAAGCGGCAAATATACCGTATTACTTCGATTAAACTCTACGAAGGCTATCCGTCTTTACGTTTATAGCATTCCGAGAGGCGGCAGAAGGTGCCTCATTCTTTCAACCTTTGCCAAGCAACTTTTTTTAGTTTCAAGAATCATAATATATAGAGAGCATCTATATCAAGCGGAGGGTTATTTGTTCTCGGGAGGGGGTTATCTTCAGAGGAAGGAGGGGGACTTTCTTCGAGGTAGTGTGGCAGTTATAAAACCCGTATTATCTCGAATGGATTCCCTGCTCTTAAATAGAATCCCTTGTGAAAGTCGACGAAGTAACAAAACCACTCACTTCCACTCCTCTCCTCCCTCTCCCTCCATCGTTTTAATTGTCTGTAGCCGATTTTTTCATGACTGTTCTGCAAAGGCTTTCTAAGTCATCGGAACTTTCATCTGTTTGAAGTGAGAGAATTGGGGACTGCGTGCAACATTTTATTTAGGAAGGGGAGGGGGGGAGGAGAGGAAAGGATGCGGAAGGATGAAAAGTAGGTATTGCATCTTTACCGTGGTACAGTAAGCTGTGAATAAAAGTTTTAAAAGAAAAGATGATGTCGGCTGAACGTTTGACCAGTTAGAGCTTTAAAAATATGCTTTCATCATGCTTAACTCGTAACTGCGAGTCGCATTTGTGGTGCATGATTAAATGCGATGCAGATGACGGTAACCGTTGGCACAAAATGATTGGAAATGAGGCGGAGAGGTTTATCGGCGTAGCTAAGAGAAAGAGCAATAGCAATAGTGCGGGTGCGTTGAGGGGGTGAGATGAAGAGGAAATCGAAATGAGGCGTGACCATAGCTGGTTGGTTGGTTCTCTCGTAAAGGGAAATGGCCGCTGACAGTCGTCGAGCTCACACCTAATGAATCGTCCATGCCGATTTTGTTCATATGCGTTGTTACGTCGGAGCGATATGTATACTGGAGCGGAATGCTGTGTCGCTCAGCTGAGCGAGTCAAAATGAGTTTGTAGAGAGGAGTGCGTGGTCGGTCGGTCGCAGTCAATGTCACGTGGATTGAGTCGCATTCACACGATTCGACTGCTATTGGCATCAGTGAATGCGTGTGCCTTGTGTCTGCTGTCTTATGCCTAAAAGACGTCGCATTAACCAACTCCGATCACTTTGACGCCAACTAGTTGTTCGAGATAGCCCCACTTTGGAAATATTGCATTTTGCAGTCAAGAAATTTAGTCGAATTTGTTGAGAGAGTCTCTGTTAAACACTGACGTAGTTGGCAACTTGCTTTTTGCTTTATGAAACTTTTTTGAAGCAACTGCTTATCGCCGGGTTCAGTATAGTTGGTGAAGAGAGTCTAAGTACAAGTGAAGACGATCTTTAAGGATGGCATTTCCACATCCATTGCCGCCACATCGAAGCAGTAGGCGATGTTCATTACCCACTATACCCATGTCCCCACTGCCATACGTCGTACGACAGACGCTTATACCGTTCGCAAGACCGGTGCGTTGCCGTTCCCATTCCTCTCATATTCCATCGATTCTATCCCCATCTGCCGAACTACCTTCACCGGTCGTCAGATCCCTGAATACGTCCCCATCGTCGGCTAGAAGTCATATGACACCTGTCAGTTCATCTCAATTCCTGCTTCCCCACTATTCCCCGTCATCCTCGTTTTTTTATGGCAGACCAGCATCACCCCCATCTCCGTATCGATCAAAATCATCGTTGAATGCGTTAATTGAAACTTCTGAGTTAGGGTTTCGTGAATTCGGCTCAGCACGTCAACGTCGTAGAAGCTCGGTATCGTTCTGTGGACCCTCATGTTCTTTTGATAAGGTTGGTTATTCTAACTATTACAATTAGGATAAAAGTTCATCTTCCGTCTTATTTTGCCCCTTTTAGCTTTAAGGGAGGGTGTTACTGAGGTGAGAATCATTTGTGCCCAAAATTATTCCAAATCGATGAGCGTACAATGCGCTAATGACTGTTGTAACGAATCCACGATTTTAACATTTCGAAAAGAGCGATTTTATTTTTAATAAGGTGATGGATGATAGCTGAGGAAACGGTTTCGTTTGGGAAAGAAGTATAAAATTTGTGACAAGGCGATCGATGATAAGACTTCGTAATGTGGTCGCTGCTATTGTCAGTGCAAATTCCTCGCTTAAGTGCATTCCGCATCCTGGCAACGAGAAATCGCACAGCTTTCGTTTTATCATCGCTTCACCATCCCTTCCCTCTCATTCCACTCCAACCCTCGAGCATCCCGTCATACACGTGTTCACCAGCTCGCAGTTCCCGAATTTGTTGCAAACTCATCGATTTTGCGACTTTATTTCCTTTTTTTTCTTTCTTTTCTATAGCATTTGTTCCCACTTTGCCGGGCCGGTGCAACGAGCGGCGACATGCAACTACTGCTCTCATGTAGGAGGTGCTGGTATGGGAAAGGAACAAGCTCCTTGTCGTTAATCTGAGTGAACTTTTTCATCGTAAGAGGATGCCGAAGATTTCCTGTTTATATTTTTTTTGTCTGAGTTAAAAAAAAATCGGCCACCCATCATCCACTGAATTTTGATTCTCTTTGGGTTATGTGCTCATTTCCAGAAGTAGGTCCCCACTGCATTTTTTCTCTCGCAATTCACTAGCGTAATATGAGCAGAGAGAAAGGAGGAGAGATGGCGTATAATGTGGTCAGCATCATCTCTGTTTGAGTTGAAATGCCCGCGCAGTTGCTTTGTGCGCTCTGCACTCCCACCCACGCTTTGCTGTCTTTCTGGACTTTATACGTTTCTTCTTTATGCTAGTTCTCACTGCTTCTTATTCTAGCTGATATCACTTCGTAACTTCCAGGAATCTGCTACTTTTTCCCCCCCCCCCCCCGCCCCCCTTTCCCCCCCCCCCCCCCCCCCCCCCCTCCTCTCCACCCCTTGCTCACCTTTTTCTCTCTGTTGAATTTGCCATCGGTCTTTGACCATTAGGCTTCTACGATAAATGCAAATATATAGCGCTTATGGCCTATTGCAGAGACCCTGCACATAAGGTGCCCGTTACTCTCTAGGTGAATAAGTTTAAAACGCTAACATATATTCAGCGTTATTCACAGTCCATGGTATGCATAATAGCAACCTTGCTGAGCGCCGGGTGTATGATTATGGCAACGAGTTTTTTTTTATTCTTTATATACGAAGATGTTAGAGTTCACTGTGCAGCTATTTTCGATCTGATTTCTTCTTGCACACTATGCAGCTAACTAATGTATAGCTAGCTTACTGAATAGTAATAGATTCAGCAACGTTCGGCTCAGAAGCATCTAATGCAGTAAATGAACTGCTTAATTTTAATGCGAGAAGTAGCTGGGAGGGGGGAGGGGGATAGTGTGCGAAGGGTATTGATTCGTTTATGCGAGCGGTGAACGAGAAGCGAGTTGTTTGTTTTGTTGCTCGCTTCCTCAAGTGACGTCAACCGTCCAAGTCTGCCGTTAACTGAAGCTTTATATGGCTGCAACGTTGGCTTTTTTCTGCTGCTGCTTCACAACAGCGGCAAGCTTAAGTTCATTTTCTATTTCGAGACGCGCGGATCAATTCACCACCGCTTGCCCTGTGAATAATTAAGGCGCCGCAGTCATATGCCTCGTCAACACACATACATGCATACACGTACATGGCTGTAACTGCTGTGATGACTAACGAGAAATTTTTGCTAAACAACGAATGGTGTTGTTGTTGGCACGACTCGTATACATGCCAAGTGAATTGATTACGAATATAGAAAGGAAAAATTTAGAGGTTTTCATAAGGGAAAAACTAACATGCCCAGGGCAATCAAAAGCGTCAGACATAATACTTTTGAGATGCAGACGTTTTGAAGTAAAAATTTTTAAAGTAAATTCTTTCTCCAGACGTCAAATTTTGAGCACTTTTTTAAAAATCACCCAAAAAAGTTCCTCTAACCTGTGAATTTGAATTTTTTTTTTGCTTTAAATATCCGCCATTACCCTCTAGAGCGTATGAAAATATAACAGTATTAAAAATAGAGGTACTCGGCGCAAGTTACACATTCATACGGTGACTTGTGCTTCATGCATCGTCTAACACGTTGATGAATATGATCGATGGGCAAGCAGGGAAAAAAGACGGCTACCCAAGAAAGCAGTCAGCGTTTGATTTCTGTATCAAATGGTTAGTGTTTGTATGCCAGTTCAACATTAGGATGCTACGGCGTCAGTTTACAGCTAACATTTTGCGAGGGTTTATCATATCAAGTTAAGCGTTATTGCAGTGTCCTACATTCGAATTAAGTTTTATTTGGCTTTTTGTACTAAAGTGCAATTAAATGAGAGAAGCTTTCATTATTTTCCGGAAGGTAATTAAAGTGCGATCGTTTAAACGATTGTCATCATATGTGATTTAAATACCGTTTTTTAAAAATGAGATTTTCAACTGTTTGCTCATAACCAAGAGTGTAGCTACCTCATTCGCTGGATGCTTTTATTTTTATTGGCGATTTTTTTATCCCTCAAAATAATGTATTTCGCTGATTCGCTCTTTTTAATCCTATGATATTATCACATTTACTTCCTGATTGTGATATCTATCATAATTGTTCGTGTGGATTGCGTGACCCTAATGATTGGCCATTCGGTGCACAAGATGCCAATACGTTTTGAGCTCTATCAATCAACGAGACTTTTGTTTTGCTGAGCCTATTTCTGCTAGATCGTTAGGGGGGGGAGGAACGCTAGTAGGGAGCAGCATTTTGGTGGTCGAGAGAGCGCCTTGTCGGGAGAGTCGGGAATCACTCATTTATTGTCTGAGTTGCGCGCAGAAAATAAATGTTCCGCGCGAATGAACCCCTTTGAAGACAATAAGCCGCGGTCGCTGCAACTTTTATAAAGAGGCTTTAAAACGAAATATATAAAAGGCAAAAGCTATAATTGGAGTAAGGGAGACTTATTAATCACAATTCTTCATTCGATCAAATAAATTTACACATTTGTGTTTCGCTTTCGTTTCATCCAAAAAGTGGCAAATCCATCTAAGTGGCTGCCAAGAGTAACTCTAACTGTCATCTCTACTAATTGATGACGCCATCTGGTCTTTTTTTTTAACGAGTGCGAGAGATTAGCTTTTTGTTACGATCAGTTAAAACTACTATGTGGGCATTTGGGACGTAAACCGATGACTTATCACTTTCTCAAACATATGTTTGATTGTCATCAATACTGAAAATGGAATTTTTGTTGGGTTTCGATCACATTGAAGTGGATTCTTTCATGAACGTCAGGCAAATTAGAATTCTTTAAAAATCGATAATGTCATCTATTTGTTGTGTGATTTGGCAATAAGAAATTGTAATGACGTTTATGGATACTGTTATCCATGAAATTAGTCGGTGACTGATTAAGTCGACTTTGTAATGTTTGAAAAGGTTTAGTATTTTGAGTTTGGCCTATGGATTTAGTGAATTGAAGGAATACGGGTGTCTTAGATTGCTCGAGAAGATGAATTTTCAAAGGCTGCGGCTGCAGATTACGCTTGTTTTTAGAACTCACTGTTCAGTCATTAAACATTAATGGTGGCGTCACTGAATGGAGTTATGCTTATGTAGTCTCTGCTTGCGATTTTTTAATCTGTCTTCTGTTAGTGCTTTCACCAGCCAACCATCCCCCAGACAATTCAGACAATTAGGGAACGTAGAGATGAGTCCATTTCGAGGAGGTCCAGGCGATAAGGTCAGCGAAAAACTGAGGCGGCAATTTCTGCGAATCTTTTTCGTTGATTCGCTTCTCTTGTCGATGTTTTTGAATCTCCTCGACAGGGCACCACATCTCTAGCATTTCCTGATCGTCTAATTTATTTTAGCGACTGACTCTTCGATGGTAACCTTAGAGTTCTAATGGTGTCGTGCGTATGAATAGTTGTGCACGCTAGCGAACATTTGCCAATAATTGAGAATCAGAAGCGGCAGTGAACGTATTCGATGGTTAAGAATGAGCGAGAGATGCGAGAGACGACGATCTATTTTGGGGTGATGATGAGGCAAATAGAAATGGAATAGAGTGCAGCGAATCGAAAAACTTTTCCGAAGATGGCCAGATGCGTTCGTTGCTCGAACGTCATTGCCCACTATCGATGAATGCAAGTCGTTGAGTGCGGAGACACTATGTGGGTTGGTAACATGTGCGGAAAATAACGCAATATGAATAACGCCTAACCGTCATCAACTTTTATATATTCGTTCGTGCACTTGTGCGCCATCAGCTTTAATTAAAACGCCAGCAATGAGCAGAGCGAACCTTATACGGTAGCATATATGAGGGGCAGATGCAGCATTTCGCCTATCATTTCTTCGTCATCTACATTTTATGAACATCGATACAATGCAAAGCACTCTGATTGTCTCATTCTTGTGACTGTAGAGCACCTTCCCTTGCTTACTGTATGCAAATGCGCATTAAGAACAGAATTTGCTTTC
>JPKZ01002011.1:45933-57367 GCA_000803305.1 Toxocara canis | reverse complement strand
CGCGCGGATCAATTCACCACCGCTTGCCCTGTGAATAATTAAGGCGCCGCAGTCATATGCCTCGTCAACACACATACATGCATACACGTACATGGCTGTAACTGCTGTGATGACTAACGAGAAATTTTTGCTAAACAACGAATGGTGTTGTTGTTGGCACGACTCGTATACATGCCAAGTGAATTGATTACGAATATAGAAAGGAAAAATTTAGAGGTTTTCATAAGGGAAAAACTAACATGCCCAGGGCAATCAAAAGCGTCAGACATAATACTTTTGAGATGCAGACGTTTTGAAGTAAAAATTTTTAAAGTAAATTCTTTCTCCAGACGTCAAATTTTGAGCACTTTTTTAAAAATCACCCAAAAAAGTTCCTCTAACCTGTGAATTTGAATTTTTTTTTTGCTTTAAATATCCGCCATTACCCTCTAGAGCGTATGAAAATATAACAGTATTAAAAATAGAGGTACTCGGCGCAAGTTACACATTCATACGGTGACTTGTGCTTCATGCATCGTCTAACACGTTGATGAATATGATCGATGGGCAAGCAGGGAAAAAAGACGGCTACCCAAGAAAGCAGTCAGCGTTTGATTTCTGTATCAAATGGTTAGTGTTTGTATGCCAGTTCAACATTAGGATGCTACGGCGTCAGTTTACAGCTAACATTTTGCGAGGGTTTATCATATCAAGTTAAGCGTTATTGCAGTGTCCTACATTCGAATTAAGTTTTATTTGGCTTTTTGTACTAAAGTGCAATTAAATGAGAGAAGCTTTCATTATTTTCCGGAAGGTAATTAAAGTGCGATCGTTTAAACGATTGTCATCATATGTGATTTAAATACCGTTTTTTAAAAATGAGATTTTCAACTGTTTGCTCATAACCAAGAGTGTAGCTACCTCATTCGCTGGATGCTTTTATTTTTATTGGCGATTTTTTTATCCCTCAAAATAATGTATTTCGCTGATTCGCTCTTTTTAATCCTATGATATTATCACATTTACTTCCTGATTGTGATATCTATCATAATTGTTCGTGTGGATTGCGTGACCCTAATGATTGGCCATTCGGTGCACAAGATGCCAATACGTTTTGAGCTCTATCAATCAACGAGACTTTTGTTTTGCTGAGCCTATTTCTGCTAGATCGTTAGGGGGGGGAGGAACGCTAGTAGGGAGCAGCATTTTGGTGGTCGAGAGAGCGCCTTGTCGGGAGAGTCGGGAATCACTCATTTATTGTCTGAGTTGCGCGCAGAAAATAAATGTTCCGCGCGAATGAACCCCTTTGAAGACAATAAGCCGCGGTCGCTGCAACTTTTATAAAGAGGCTTTAAAACGAAATATATAAAAGGCAAAAGCTATAATTGGAGTAAGGGAGACTTATTAATCACAATTCTTCATTCGATCAAATAAATTTACACATTTGTGTTTCGCTTTCGTTTCATCCAAAAAGTGGCAAATCCATCTAAGTGGCTGCCAAGAGTAACTCTAACTGTCATCTCTACTAATTGATGACGCCATCTGGTCTTTTTTTTTAACGAGTGCGAGAGATTAGCTTTTTGTTACGATCAGTTAAAACTACTATGTGGGCATTTGGGACGTAAACCGATGACTTATCACTTTCTCAAACATATGTTTGATTGTCATCAATACTGAAAATGGAATTTTTGTTGGGTTTCGATCACATTGAAGTGGATTCTTTCATGAACGTCAGGCAAATTAGAATTCTTTAAAAATCGATAATGTCATCTATTTGTTGTGTGATTTGGCAATAAGAAATTGTAATGACGTTTATGGATACTGTTATCCATGAAATTAGTCGGTGACTGATGAAGTCGACTTTGTAATGTTTGAAAAGGTTTAGTATTTTGAGTTTGGCCTATGGATTTAGTGAATTGAAGGAATACGGGTGTCTTAGATTGCTCGAGAAGATGAATTTTCAAAGGCTGCGGCTGCAGATTACGCTTGTTTTTAGAACTCACTGTTCAGTCATTAAACATTAATGGTGGCGTCACTGAATGGAGTTATGCTTATGTAGTCTCTGCTTGCGATTTTTTAATCTGTCTTCTGTTAGTGCTTTCACCAGCCAACCATCCCCCAGACAATTCAGACAATTAGGGAACGTAGAGATGAGTCCATTTCGAGGAGGTCCAGGCGATAAGGTCAGCGAAAAACTGAGGCGGCAATTTCTGCGAATCTTTTTCGTTGATTCGCTTCTCTTGTCGATGTTTTTGAATCTCCTCGACAGGGCACCACATCTCTAGCATTTCCTGATCGTCTAATTTATTTTAGCGACTGACTCTTCGATGGTAACCTTAGAGTTCTAATGGTGTCGTGCGTATGAATAGTTGTGCACGCTAGCGAACATTTGCCAATAATTGAGAATCAGAAGCGGCAGTGAACGTATTCGATGGTTAAGAATGAGCGAGAGATGCGAGAGACGACGATCTATTTTGGGGTGATGATGAGGCAAATAGAAATGGAATAGAGTGCAGCGAATCGAAAAACTTTTCCGAAGATGGCCAGATGCGTTCGTTGCTCGAACGTCATTGCCCACTATCGATGAATGCAAGTCGTTGAGTGCGGAGACACTATGTGGGTTGGTAACATGTGCGGAAAATAACGCAATATGAATAACGCCTAACCGTCATCAACTTTTATATATTCGTTCGTGCACTTGTGCGCCATCAGCTTTAATTAAAACGCCAGCAATGAGCAGAGCGAACCTTATACGGTAGCATATATGAGGGGCAGATGCAGCATTTCGCCTATCATTTCTTCGTCATCTACATTTTATGAACATCGATACAATGCAAAGCACTCTGATTGTCTCATTCTTGTGACTGTAGAGCACCTTCCCTTGCTTACTGTATGCAAATGCGCATTAAGAACAGAATTTGCTTTCGATATAAAGAGAATGCTATATGTGTATATGTATATATATATATATGTGTATATAT
Source organism: Toxocara canis (assembly GCA_000803305.1). Lineage (NCBI taxonomy): Eukaryota > Metazoa > Nematoda > Chromadorea > Rhabditida > Toxocaridae > Toxocara > Toxocara canis. The sequence goes on along the minus strand of JPKZ01002011.1, from coordinate 54,407 downwards.
GTATACATATATATATATATATATATATATATATGTAAAGTTACACATTCATACGGTGACTTGTGCTTCATGCATCGTCTAACACGTTGATGAATATGATCGATGGGCAAGCAGGGAAAAAAGACGGCTACCCAAGAAAGCAGTCAGCGTTTGATTTCTGTATCAAATGGTTAGTGTTTGTATGCCAGTTCAACATTAGGATGCTACGGCGTCAGTTTACAGCTAACATTTTGCGAGGGTTTATCATATCAAGTTAAGCGTTATTGCAGTGTCCTACATTCGAATTAAGTTTTATTTGGCTTTTTGTACTAAAGTGCAATTAAATGAGAGAAGCTTTCATTATTTTCCGGAAGGTAATTAAAGTGCGATCGTTTAAACGATTGTCATCATATGTGATTTAAATACCGTTTTTTAAAAATGAGATTTTCAACTGTTTGCTCATAACCAAGAGTGTAGCTACCTCATTCGCTGGATGCTTTTATTTTTATTGGCGATTTTTTTATCCCTCAAAATAATGTATTTCGCTGATTCGCTCTTTTTAATCCTATGATATTATCACATTTACTTCCTGATTGTGATATCTATCATAATTGTTCGTGTGGATTGCGTGACCCTAATGATTGGCCATTCGGTGCACAAGATGCCAATACGTTTTGAGCTCTATCAATCAACGAGACTTTTGTTTTGCTGAGCCTATTTCTGCTAGATCGTTAGGGGGGGGAGGAACGCTAGTAGGGAGCAGCATTTTGGTGGTCGAGAGAGCGCCTTGTCGGGAGAGTCGGGAATCACTCATTTATTGTCTGAGTTGCGCGCAGAAAATAAATGTTCCGCGCGAATGAACCCCTTTGAAGACAATAAGCCGCGGTCGCTGCAACTTTTATAAAGAGGCTTTAAAACGAAATATATAAAAGGCAAAAGCTATAATTGGAGTAAGGGAGACTTATTAATCACAATTCTTCATTCGATCAAATAAATTTACACATTTGTGTTTCGCTTTCGTTTCATCCAAAAAGTGGCAAATCCATCTAAGTGGCTGCCAAGAGTAACTCTAACTGTCATCTCTACTAATTGATGACGCCATCTGGTCTTTTTTTTTAACGAGTGCGAGAGATTAGCTTTTTGTTACGATCAGTTAAAACTACTATGTGGGCATTTGGGACGTAAACCGATGACTTATCACTTTCTCAAACATATGTTTGATTGTCATCAATACTGAAAATGGAATTTTTGTTGGGTTTCGATCACATTGAAGTGGATTCTTTCATGAACGTCAGGCAAATTAGAATTCTTTAAAAATCGATAATGTCATCTATTTGTTGTGTGATTTGGCAATAAGAAATTGTAATGACGTTTATGGATACTGTTATCCATGAAATTAGTCGGTGACTGATGAAGTCGACTTTGTAATGTTTGAAAAGGTTTAGTATTTTGAGTTTGGCCTATGGATTTAGTGAATTGAAGGAATACGGGTGTCTTAGATTGCTCGAGAAGATGAATTTTCAAAGGCTGCGGCTGCAGATTACGCTTGTTTTTAGAACTCACTGTTCAGTCATTAAACATTAATGGTGGCGTCACTGAATGGAGTTATGCTTATGTAGTCTCTGCTTGCGATTTTTTAATCTGTCTTCTGTTAGTGCTTTCACCAGCCAACCATCCCCCAGACAATTCAGACAATTAGGGAACGTAGAGATGAGTCCATTTCGAGGAGGTCCAGGCGATAAGGTCAGCGAAAAACTGAGGCGGCAATTTCTGCGAATCTTTTTCGTTGATTCGCTTCTCTTGTCGATGTTTTTGAATCTCCTCGACAGGGCACCACATCTCTAGCATTTCCTGATCGTCTAATTTATTTTAGCGACTGACTCTTCGATGGTAACCTTAGAGTTCTAATGGTGTCGTGCGTATGAATAGTTGTGCACGCTAGCGAACATTTGCCAATAATTGAGAATCAGAAGCGGCAGTGAACGTATTCGATGGTTAAGAATGAGCGAGAGATGCGAGAGACGACGATCTATTTTGGGGTGATGATGAGGCAAATAGAAATGGAATAGAGTGCAGCGAATCGAAAAACTTTTCCGAAGATGGCCAGATGCGTTCGTTGCTCGAACGTCATTGCCCACTATCGATGAATGCAAGTCGTTGAGTGCGGAGACACTATGTGGGTTGGTAACATGTGCGGAAAATAACGCAATATGAATAACGCCTAACCGTCATCAACTTTTATATATTCGTTCGTGCACTTGTGCGCCATCAGCTTTAATTAAAACGCCAGCAATGAGCAGAGCGAACCTTATACGGTAGCATATATGAGGGGCAGATGCAGCATTTCGCCTATCATTTCTTCGTCATCTACATTTTATGAACATCGATACAATGCAAAGCACTCTGATTGTCTCATTCTTGTGACTGTAGAGCACCTTCCCTTGCTTACTGTATGCAAATGCGCATTAAGAACAGAATTTGCTTTCATACTAGTTATGCGCATTAAGAACAGAACATGTACGAAGGAAATGCTTATGGTCTGCACCGTCGTTTCAGCCGTACCGTCGTACTAGTTAACCGTGTAAATGCATGTGTAAAACTGAAAATATGTGATATATATATATATATATATATATATGTATATGTATGTATATAAAGCAGATGCTTGTTTTTTGTACGAAGAAAATGCTTATGGTCTGCACCGTCGTTTCAGCCGTACCGTGGTACCAGTTAACCGTGTAAATACATGTGTAAAACTGAAAATATGTGCACAAATAAAGGAGAAAACCCAAAGGGAAACTTCCGTAGCAAATGAGTGAAAAGAAAAGAAGAGATCAGTGAATATCATAAATGAAAGGAACAAATGAAGAAGGGATTTGCTCGGCAGAGGAGGAAGGGGCGAAAAACAAAGTTATATAGGTCATTGAATATTGCAGAAGCCTCATTTGAAGGCTCCATAGGTTCAGGATTTGTCATCATTATGACTTTTATTCAGGATTTTTGATTTTTTCTGATGGTTAAAGATATTGAACGCTGAAATATTTTAAAATACCAGGTAGAGCCAGTTTGCATCCGATCAAGCAGGGCCATACTTGTTGATGTTTTTAAGTGAGAATTTGTATGCGTCAGCTTTGGCCCAAATAATATAACAGTATTTGCGCATGCGTCTACGGATTTTCGAATTTCATGTTTTTCACTCTTTCGTAATTTGCATATTGTTATCAGTTTGATAAAGATGACCTTTATTTAGGTGACGACGAGGCACGATAGACTTTTCCTAGTGACTGAATTTAATTTAAATCCATTGTTTTTTTTGACACGTTTCTTCATCTAACTTTCTTAAACATGGTAAATATGGTATGGGTAGCTCATCGACTCAGCTATATTTAATGCAAGCGGATCGATTACTTCGAGCAGAGAGAGCTTCATGAGCTGTAATGACTATAGCTTTCTGAGGGCAGTTCTTTGAATCTTCGCTGAGTGTTGTTTTTAGTAGAGAATGCCTTAAGGTTATGTAACGTTATCAATGGGAGCATGGGCGCATATCGAAAGGAAGGTCGTTTTTTTGTACTATACTCAAAAAGAATGGTGATAAGGTGAGCGATGAGCTATCGCGAGGAGGGGGGCTATATTCGAAACAACACGATAGGCAAGTTAGATTGTTCATCGGAAGAATTGCCTTTGCGAGCGTACAGATTTAATGAAATATGCATTTTAAATTAGTTCCGTTAGTGCATTAAAATCGTCTAAATAATATTCGCTGTAAATTTTATATTCATTTGAGTACATCGATATACGTCTATGCGATCGACTATAACGAAAATGAGACAAACTTTATGCGATCGCATTTGGCATTAATTTCGCTTCAACATTTGCGCGTATCGAGTGGATATTGTTCGAAAAACAATTTCACTTTCGGTAACGACTAAACCGTTCGTTTATTTCGGCGAATGATTCGGAGCCATTCATCGATATATCGTCTTGAAATTGTGGCGCAAATTTTCAATTTTGAGAACAAAAATCGCGAGATTCCTTGTGTCGGATTTTACTACTGAACCTTTTCTGACAAAAGAATCACAGTTGCTCAAGAAGTCGAACAGCACCAATTTGCGCACGCTGCCTTCAGACCGTAAATATAGTGATGGAGACAGAGAGGCCAAGAACTTAACTTTCTAGGTCAACGATTCTTGTTTAGAATTCCGCTAATTTTTCGGTTGGTTCCTGTGCTTCCTTGTTTTTTTTTTGTTTCACAAAATGTCGAGATTTTGGGCGTGACCATCTGCCTCCCTCCAGATCCTTTTACGGGATTGAGGTGCTGACGCACGTGTGATTAAGACTTAGATTGAATGACATGATAAATATGAATTGATGAAGTTTGGAGGAAGTCCGCTGTGAACGAGATTGATGACTGCTGGATTGACAACAACGTTTAGCAGTTTAATGGGATAAAAATACGACTCAAAAATTTAGCGAAAGAGCATGTGACCTGAAAAGGGCTCAGAGAAAACCGAGGATTCGGCTGTAGAGCATGCGAAGCGAAGAGAGATAATAAAGCTATGATTGAGAGATTTAGCGAAGGAGTTTGTCAGTTGAAGTGGAGAGAGAAAATTTGACTGGACGATTCAAACAATTAAATTTGCTGAGTAAAGAGTGCACAGAAAATGTAACGGAAAAAATTAAGGTTCACTTGAATTTAAGGGAAAAAGAAGGAAGATTTACTTGAAATTGAAGAAAAGGAAGAAAGATATACCGGAAGCTAGAGAAAAAAGACTTGGGGGCGTTTTGTGTACTTCAAATTCTGACTATTATTGATTTTTTTAAAAATTTTCTACCAGAATATTATAGCCTTCAAATATTTCCATTCTACAATTTAACAAGAGATTTATCTGAAACGATTGTCTTAAATGGTGTCGTTCTATTAAGCATAGAATAAAACCGGTTTTTGTTTGGTTTAAAAACCGTGTTTTTGTCGCTGATTTTAAAAAAAAACATTATTTTTTGGAGCATACAATCCAAATATTTTTTAGTACAAAAAATTATAAAAGAAGAGCGTATAGCAGTAATTATGGGGTTTTTTTTGTTGTTGCATGCTCCCCCAGTAACAAGAGAAGATGAAACCGAGATAAAGTGATGGAAACGAACGAAACGACGTCTAATGAAGCAGTTGGGAATAGGCCGAAATGTTTCGTTTGCCTACCCCAAGTCCACTTCTCATTACGCTTTGTCTTTGCCAATTTTCTTCTTTATTATTTTAAAGCCAACTGAAGCCGATCGGATTGAACATGAAGAAATTTAAATCTCAAATGGATCAAGATACTTAAAGCAAACTGAAAGAGAAATGGCACAAGTCGGAAGTCGTTATTTTGAAAGAGCAACATTTCATTTAGCGTTGTGCTTTTAGACTGCTTTCATTGTTCGAGCGGTTGATCGCAGTGCCAGTGTAGTGTATCGAAGGAGTCGAAGTGCGCGCGTGTGTGTGTGTGAGGTCTAGATTTTTAAAAAGGGTTTTTCTCAGCGACGATCATATATTGATGCGTGATCCCTGGAGAGCAAATACTTTCTGGAATGCGGCTCGCTTTACTCGTTTAGATTTGTCTGCTTGCATGTGGTTGGCTGGCTAGGCTTTGTGGTTGGCTGGCTCACTCTCACTTCAACCGATTTATTTTTCGCCCACTCTAGGACCACTTCGCATTTGCTGAAGTACTACTGCCGTCTCTTTATTGAGCCATTTTTTTCTCTGCTTTTTACTGGCTATTTTGGTGGTATTTGCTGCGATACTTTGACTGGGCGAAATTCTTTTTTGCCTGATTCAGGACTGTTAAAAATTTCGATGAGACTTACTCTGGTTTACGGTAGCTTTTTCGTGTTACAAGGTGTCTCTCGAGAGGAGCAAATACGATGAACGAATGGGAAAATGAAGCATTCGCTTACGATCTTTGATATGGAGAAGAAATCGAATTTTTCGTTTGGCATCGAGAATAGATGATGTGACGTCACTTTGCTTTATATATCGTACATCTGTGTACGGTTCCGAAGAACTCTTTCTCTCTCTCTCTCTCGCTGAACTCGTGCGTCACTCTTACTCTTATTCATCTTTTGAAATATCACGGTTGACGACTGTATATAGCGAGTTGAGGATTTGGGTTATAATATTTTGTCGCTGTAATCGGCAGTATTCCGGCAGAGCTCGACTATCTCAGACTCGGCGATCATCACTTGCCATTTTTTGACGCCAACAACTGTCATTTTATTCGTCGACAATTTGTTTGTCATTATTTCTGAATTATTTTATGCAATTATTGAGTGACAGGCACAGCTGTTGCCAAAATGTCAAAGAACATTCTCGCTGAGACGATTTGGAATGGGAAGAGGAGCTTCCGATGTGCGAATTGTTCGAATGACTATTTTAGGTGTCGATTATTCCAAAAGACTGACTCCGATGGGGGCATGTACGGATGGATGGTGTTGTCATGCGATGGGCACAGCGTTGCTCTGAGCTGGGATAGTTCATGAAGATCCTAAGAGTTTCTTGAGCTCAAGCACAGTGGCATGCATTGGTTGTGAGATTAGCGTGACAAGTGCTTATCGTCCATATGACTACATCACATTCACCGAGTCGAAGTTCTCTCTCTTCCGAAAATAGCCCATGGCGGCGTTTTCCGTCGATGCTGTTACGAGCGAGTCGTTATGGTCGAGCATCACGGATACTGATCGATTCGGAGGACTGTGAAGAGTTGAACGTTTCAACGAGTGGTGTTGGTCGTTCGATCAGCTGTTTTGTTATGAGCGCACACAATGCGGCACAGATACGCCGTTATGTGCTCACACCACTTGAGCAGCTAAGGGTTCGCCAGTTTTGTATTACTCATACGCTTTTGTAACCTATTGTTAATGTGTAGCGCTTTAGCATTAGAGTGCTGCTGTTCGTTTGCGTTAGAGAGCTGCACAACGGCCGTTAGTTAATTTTTGCTCATTCGTTTTCCCGTTCATCGTTTGCTGTTTTGCTCATTATCGCAACTGGTAAAGGTATTGATTTAACTCGATTTAACTCGATGGTTTCATTGACGGGAACGGCTGCTTTGACTTTTGCATACTTTGCATACTTCCGCTAATCTTTTATTTTTGGTAGGGTGCTCGGACAGATGATTGAAAGTGCTTAACCTTTCCCAAAAAATTTTCGGGAAAAAACGCCGTGAATTATATTTTTTTTCGTCATCTTTTTTTTTCCTTTTGAGCCAAACAACCGCCTGTAGCGCTTATACTCAAGTATAGACCACTTTCTGCAAATATGGAACTTCGTAAGTGTTCGACCTGCGCGAAAAAGTGATAGAAAGCCATCAGTATGCTGAGCAGTTACGATTTTAACATGAATAATGTAATCATAGCTTGTTGTGAAACTTTTGATGAGCGCAGCTAAATATGGTGGTTTAGTTTATCTTGATAAAAACTTATAAATTAAACTTATGTTGTATTGCTCTTTTATTGTTCGCAGTCCAGTCTATTAAATTGTTTTCTTTACACTTTTTACATCAGTGTTATATGCGAAAAGAATGCTCTTCTCGAGGCATCCCTAATTCTGCTATCACTTCCGTTCAATTTTTATTACGTTTTGCTTTGGATGTTACATTTGTAACTGTGTTATGCAAATACTGCTCTTTGATAGTTTTCGACGATAAAATCAACCTGATAACCAGTTCTCTGTGTATAGCACTGTCATGTGTGTCACCTATGACAGCGTTTACGCGAAGTATGATCTTCAAAAAATATTCATAGCGGCTGGCGGGAAAGAAGTGATAGAGTTTGGGGGAGGATCTTGTGTGCAGAGTGATGAAAAGTCGATCAATTAGCAATCAGAGACTTGATCATCCGCTTGATTTGGAGGAGCGGGGGTTGGGAAGTGAGGGACAAAGAGTTGGGGTATCGGGTCGCAGTTGTCACTCCGACTGAGTAGTGCCATCCTGGAAGTCGGCTTTTAAATGGAGACGCTATTGAGGAGGGGCGAACGTTGAATACGAAAGCAAAAACAAATGCATCGAATGACGTTCCTCTTAGAGCGCCCACTCACTGTCAGTCAACAGGCTACGTAGCAACAACTCCGACTGTTCACTGGGAATTTCAGCTGCAAATGAAATGAGCCGTAAAATTGCTGTAGCAACTCAGCTGTACTTTTTGTTCTTCCAGAGATGGAGAAGGTATTGAATACAGTGCAGTAGACCGTTGAGCTCTATATCTAACTGCTCTAATCTAACTGTTTAAAAAATTCTTTCATTTAATTGAAAACTACATGACTACATGGGCAAAGTTAGGCGTGCTTGACATCTATTTGTTAAATGAGCATGAGTTTATGCTAAGCGGTTGTCAGTTTGTCTCAAAAGTAGTGTCAAGGAGTCGAAAGTTCAAAACACTAACTATATATATATATGCCAGTTGGGCGTTTTGTAATGAGCTTACTTGCTCACCCTTTCTTCCTTCCTCTCCTTCTCCCCATTCCACCC
>JPKZ01002011.1:16257-39677 GCA_000803305.1 Toxocara canis | reverse complement strand
GGGAGGGGGAGGGAGCTGGTCATTTATCACCACAACTAGAAACGAGGTGAGTACGTAGGAGTCAGTTTGGCTATGTTAGTACTGGAAAAGAAAAGTTCATTGCTAGATTTGTTCCAGATAGTTTAATAGTTCGCTCCTCAATACTGCAACTCCATTAAACGTTTTGAAAGGGTTCGAATAGCAAATTGTTGATACAGCGTTTCATAAAGAGAAGTTTTTAACATTTCTGTTGTTTTTTTTTCGAACAAATAGAATTTTGTTGCCAATTTTCAGCTGGTTTTGCTGAATCTTTCTTCCTTCTTGAAAGCTTAATAGACATCTTTCCGGAAACACTGTTTAGCTTCTTTTCCTTTTTAAAGTCGTTTTCATTGTTTCGTCGTTATCCCTATTTTGAGGCTAAAAACTTAAAGCTGTTTTTCTGTGGTATTTTTTACATTAGATCGTTTGTTGAAAAACCGCCAAAAACGTATTCCGACGAAAAGTAGTAATTTTCGTTTTCAATTAGTATAGTAAGTGATTGTTACATTTTGAACTGCTCAGATTCCACACTTAAATTTTGCCATTTTTCACTTTACATTCCAGGCGGAGCGATCACATTGTATATGTTAGCTGTGTTGATAAGGGCTGTCTTTTTTTTGATGGTCGTTTTATTTCCATCTCTTGATCTTTACTGTTTGCCAGGTGGAGTTTGAAATCATCAGCTGGATTCTCTTTTCAAAATTCATTACGTTTAGAATTCCTCTTGATTTCTCGTCTTCTTTTTTTTGCTTTAAGGGATTTTTTTTGCAGAGAACAGCATTTGACACATGTTGTTGCATCGGAATGCTCATGAATTCAATCTTACGTCCTTGCTAAGGCAATAATTTCCATCTATATGTGAAGAGCTTTTTCATTTGTCGGTGTTGCAACAAAGCACTTGTTGCAACACCGACAAATGCACTTTTGCAGAGCACAAATGCAACAAAATACTTTTTGAATTGCTGAATGGCTGAATAATTATATACGTAGTTCAGATTTTATCTCGAAGTTTGTGCAAAATAATTTTTTTTTCAAACGTAAATGTTTTATTTAGCTGTATGGAAAGCAGTGTTCAATCTTAGAGGAACTAAAAATTTTGGTAATGGCGACAAGAAAATGTTCGTGCAAAAAAAGTGCTGCTTAAAGATCTTTGCAAGCTCAGCTTCATGTAGGCCACATCAAAAAATGTCCATCCATTACGATATGCACTGGCAGTCGGGTGTTCGTATTGCTCTGTGCAACTTAATTTTGGAATTTTGATTGTTTATGGGGAATATTCCGTTTCGTACAATCGTAATTTGCGCGTTAAATTACACAGTGCGAACTACGAATGCACATCTATATCGCAATCATTTTTATGTGATACTTTTATGACGATATTTATTTCGCCGGCATATTGCAGTTCACAAAACGTGCTTCTTTGAAATAATCATTTCCACTCCACTTCCATCATTCCACGGGATGTTTTTTGGATAGTTAGGGGAATTTCGAAGTATCCTATTTTATCACAGATATAAGGAAATTAGTTAGTGGCCGTTTAAACATCTTTTAGTGAGCGTCAGCTATCTATTTGTTTAAATAGGCGTTTTAGATGAACGTTTGAGGGGCAAAGGATGAATCATAGTAGGCCTCAAACTTTCTTTCTTCCTTAATTGCTTGTTAGTCAGAGGGGATATCAGTTGGGGTACAGCTGCTGCTGTCTCCAGCGTCATGATAATCCCATTTGGTTTTATAAATCAGGGTTGCTACAATTGTTGCTTATTTTGCTCCTCATAATCAACTGCCCATGAGAACTAATTATGAGAACTAATTATCGCAGTCGTGTTATCTGCTCAAGGAGGAACTTTTTTTGTTCAGATTGTTTGGCGAAGTCTCGGGAAGATGTGATTACTTGTGCGTATTTCTGTGAGATGTCACAACGACTCGAAGAAACACTAACAGAGGCTCATGATAAGACCTCATCTGATAGTTTTGCCTACTTAACCAAATTGGTGCGCTCATTGCTTATGATCGTTTCACGACCGGCTAGATTACTGGAATGTTTGGTAAGTCACGCGCTTTGTTTCTCTCATCGTACATAGTTTTAGCTTTGCGTATTACTGCTAATACCTGTGAATATGCGTATAGATATATGTATATATGTGTATGTACACATACATATATATATATATACAGCTGCTGTAGCACATGATTAAGTTTGGGACTGTTTTATAATGATGTATTGGTCGCTTGATTTAGTACCATTATGCGGTACGAGTGCACAAAATAATTGTATATTTAAAAGGCATAAGACATGCTTAGAAAATGTGAAAAGCGAATCTTCGTTTTAGGTGCCACCTAATGGGGCATTCACAGAGGAGGGAAACTAAGCTGTTTTATCGGTCTAACGCGGGGAGGTCGCTCAAGGCAGGATAATTAGTTCATGTCATCAATTTTCATTTCATTTGATAGGGGAGAGCGGGGGGATGGGGTTGTGTTTCCAGGTTTTGCATTTTACAGAAGTTGATGTGATGAATTACGAAGTTTGAGAAATTGGTATTAACCAAAGGGCAACGTCCAGATACCACGCCGTTATTTTGCCCAATCGACGTCACTATGTCAGTGATGGTTAGTCCTGACGCCAGTGACTTTTCCTGCTTAGCGACTTTGTGTTAGGTATAAGCGCATGATATGCTCATTGGTTATGAAGAAGTAGGTTACCGTTATTGTTATAAGTAGTTTAATGCGATTCTCTCTTTATCCAAAAAGGCGAATTTCCTTTTAGGAATTCAATCCGGATGAGTTTTATCATTTATTGGAAGAGGCAGAAGGTGCGGTTCGTGAGCAGTTGGGCTCAGGCAACGCTCGGGTGCCTGATCTTCCACAGTACATCATCAGTAAATTAGGACTTGACAGAGATCCATTAAGCGAGTCACAGGATGCCGAACTCAATGAGGTACTCAGCTTCTTTCTTACACATTCTTCTATCCTTGTCTGTTGGTATGTGCATCTGTTCTTTCTTCGCCTTTTCGTTTCTTGGTCTTCTCTCAAAATGTGAAAGCCACTTAGATTCGTCTTAAGCGGGGGATATATCCTTTATAGGATCTATCCAAAACTCATTAGAAGATTTTGAAAAACTCTGACGAATAAAAGGAATTTCTGACGGAAGATTTGAGCTGCTGACTAGTTAGGCGAATGTATGAATGCTTCATCGGTCAGTCCGTTGCCTTAGAATTTGAATGCTGTCTTAATGCTTTGTAGTCGAAGGCCTTTGCGATTTCGTCCGAAATATTTTCAAGCAACTGCAGTGGCGTGACGATGAAAAATTGAGGTTGGGAAAGGTTCTCCACTGAGGTGAATACATTACAAAAAAAAATTAACGCGCGTGTTTTCTAGGGAGTTTAATATAGTTATTTTAACGTCCGCGGGTAAGTGTGAGTTCGAATTCTCTTTTGATTGCATTAAATGGTTTGTTTTTGCTCTGTGATGGTGTCAACGAATCGAGTTGAGCGTTCTGCTTTGTTCAGTTGGACCATTCGCCGGTGATGGGCTTTTCATTTGAGGGTCATCTTCCACCGGGTGACAATCGTCATAAGTGGCCTCCCGAAACACGACTACCTTGCGAAGATGACTACGAAACTATACGGGTATTTAATTCTCTATTTAAAATAAACACTTCGAAAAGCAGAGCATCGGTTGCAGAGGATCGAATATCTTGAGACAACAATGAGCGATAAGTGGATGGTATAGGCGAAACCGAGTGATATGATAACGGCGTACAGAAAGTATGAGCGGATTTTTGGTGTTGCCATGCTACCTTTCATTTTTTTTTGCGACCGTGTTTCATACAACAACAGTTAAAAGATCTAGGCAGTCCTTAAACTGGTTTGGTTTTTGTGTGTTGACGATGACTGCAGCATTATTTGCATAAAATATTCAGACGGACGGTTACGAACGGTTATATACGTTTATACAGATGCTTTCTGAGCCTCTCATGAGGCTTGGCATTTTTAATGCTGAGGAATCTCTGTGAGAAATCTGAGAGGCATAAGGAGGGGGGAGGGGAGTAGAGGGAGAGAGAGAATGATTTGTCTACGCGTCGAGATTGCGCACAACCTCTACTTGTCAGTCGTCGTTTATTCATCGTTTACCACAGCTGTTTTCCATTTATCATGGCTCACTGTGATTTGCAGTTAATAAGTAACGGTGCGTATGGGGCAGTATATTTGGTACGCCATCGAGAAACGCGGCAACGCTTCGCTTTGAAAAGGATGAACAAGCAGACATTGATGATGCGCAACCAAGTTGATCAGGTATCCTTGCGCCTCCGTTGTAAGAAGGGGTTGGGGAGGGAGGATGGATGGTGTGGCGGTAGCGTTTGCGAACAGTGGGAGGTAGATGGGGGTTTGGTCCCGGTGAGCGGCGGTGATGGTTCGAATTTCTTCAACCGAAGTGTCGAATTTCTTCAACATGCTGAGGAATGACAGTTTGCTGAGCCGCACTTTGGACTCTTTGGGCCATGAAGAGTGAGGGTAACTGCTTCTCAGTCATTCTTCGGCGGGCCGATGCTGCAGGCAGCTCTCGCTTTGGAGTGGGGAAGGGGGGGAAGGTGGTGTTCCATACAACGAATGTCATGCAGAGGGGTGGAGACAGGTCTTACTATTGAAGCAGTTTGTCTCCGAGCTGCGCAGCATATGTTAGGAGATGATGCTGCGGTTATTTGCATTTAATATTCAATGGACGGAAAGGCAGGTAACTGGTAAGACGGAAAGTAGTTGGATGATGGCTGGAGGATAGAGGCGAATAAATGGTCTGCAGGTAAATGCAAATAAATGGAGTGCAGGTAAATGCAAATAAATGGAGTGCAGGTAAGTGCAAATAAATGGTTTGCAGGTCTACGCAGAGAGGGATATTCTCACATTCACTGATAATCCGTTCGTCGTTTCATTCTATGGTTCGTTCGAGACGCGTCATCATTTGTGTATGTTGATGGAGTACGTAGAAGGAGGGGATTGTGCAGCGCTATTAAAAAATGTTGGCACATTGCCGATCGATTTGGCTAGGCTCTATATTGCAGAAACAATTCTGGCAATCGATTATTTGCACTCGTGTGGAATTGTCCATCGTGACCTCAAACCCGACAAGTAAGATATCAGTCGTATCAGTTATACGTGGGGGGTTTTTCTAAAAATAATTCTTCTTTTAATTATGCTGAGAAATTAATTTTGATTCATTTCAGCAATTCGATTCAATTCGAATTTCAGCTGAGTTCAGATTTCGACCTCTGAGGAGTATATACAGTTCGATGGGTTGGGTTGTAAAAGTTGAAAATGAAACGAGAAAGAGTGCAAGCTTACTCATTTTGCGCTTTAGACTAACTTTTTCACGTCAATTCAACCGACTTCATTTGTCGTTTCAAAAAAACAGTGGAGCGGCAATAGCTGCCTCCAGCGCAGTCTCCGCTTCTTATGTCTACATTAGCAATGGGAGCACATATTGAGTCGCACATAAAAGCACAACTGTAAGAGATGTGTCTCGAATGTCGAGAGAGTACTACATAAATGCGTCAGTTGAGCTAATCCGTTTTGCTTTGCACTGAGGCCCATTTTTAACGTTTACTGTTACCTTGACAAATGCTAACAGCAAAAATATGATTCTTCACTTAAGACTAATTTGAATGGGGCGCAAATTTCGCCGTTAGTAAAAGACTTTAGCTAAACGTTAAACTGTTTGAGAATTCTTCTTGAACGTAGGTGAAATAGAAGTCTAATTGTTCACTGAATTGAATTTCATTACTAGCCTAATTTGGTAAATTTATCGCAGATTTGACGGCATGTGTCTAAAGCAAATGTAAGCTATGATTTTCATTTGTTTTCATTAAATGGTTATGTTTTTTCTTTTTAGTTTGTTGATAACAGCGATGGGACATATAAAATTGACTGACTTCGGACTGTCAAAGATTGGTCTCATGAATCGTACAACTCTGGTCAGTGAGGGTTACCTTGATGTTGCGGATACACAACAATTTAAAGACAAGCAGTTATGTGGAACACCCGAATATATTGCTCCTGAAGTGATACTCAGACAGGGTTACGGTTCGTAATTTCGCCTTGTTCATTCTAAAGTGCTTTATTGTTGTCGTCAAAACCATATTTTAAAAGCAGGTTCCAGGTCCCAGACTCGGCGTAATTTTCATAGAGTTGTGCAAAAGTCTGCTTCGTTATCAGTGCTCCTCTCCTATCTTCCCCCTTCCTCCCCCTCCCTCATCTCGTTGTTGTTATATTTTAATCGTTGCGTTCGGTGTGGAGAAGAGATGGGAGAAATTTGATGTTTTGATGCGTTGTGCAATTTGAAGGGCATTAACGTATGTCACTGGAGCAAAGCGTTCATCAGGAATACTCGGCTGCATATATCAAACTCATCTCCTCTGTAACCTCAACTCATGCGGCGGCAGGGGAGGGGAGAAGGTTGTAATTCTTAGGCCATGCGAAGGGTCCATCGGCACTCAACTTTGGCTTTACGATTGCTCGAGTAACGGATGTACCAGTGGTTGCTTGGGAAGCTTTCATGGACGAAGATTCAGTTATAGCTTGAAGAACCGTCGGATCTGACAAATCTCCTGTTTTATTCCCATTATCTTGCCGGAAACAATTCAGTGTTGCTCATTTCTGGAGAGAATGCGAGTGAGGTGAGGTAAACATTATTCAAAAGGGATTTTTGTCACAGGAGGAAAGGTATTTGCATAGATACGGCCAATTAAAGCCCACTTTCATTATACGTATTTCTTCACTTATTTTATTCGTCGTTCAGTGAGCAAACATAAATATGTTGGTAATTGTGCAGGCAAACCTGTCGATTGGTGGGCGCTTGGAGTTATAATCTACGAGTTTCTCATCGGTATTGTGCCGTTTGTGGGTGAGACGCCAGAGCAACTGTTCGCTAATATTATCAGCGGTTAGCTTTGGGGCAGTTGTGCTCTTTCACGTTTTTTTTTCTTTTTTTGTAATGCATCTTCCTATCTCTTTTTCGCTACGTTGTTGAGTAAAGAGTTGATGAAGTTTGAGGGAGCGACATTCAAGTGTTTTTTTTTTTCTGAGTAAATAGGCTCTCTATACTCACAGACTTCTTACGTACCTCATAGAGGTGAAAATACTATCAATTGCCTGCGTACGAAGGATACTGCATGCATTAGGTGAGACGCCAGAGCAACTGTTCGCTAATATTATCAGCGGTTAGCTTTGGGGCAGTTGTGCTCTTTCACGTTTTTTTTTTCTTTTTTTGTAATGCATCTTCCTATCTCTTTTTCGCTACGTTATTGAGTAAAGAGTTGATGAATTTTGAGGGAGCGACATTCAAGTGTTTTTTTTTCTGAGTAAATAGGCTCTCTATACTCACAGACTTCTTACGTACCTCATAGAGGTGAAAATACTATCAATTGCCTGCGTACGAAGGATACTGCATGCATTAATACGCTCTGGGAATTAGTTGTCGTCAGTAAGTTACTTAAAAAAGTTCTGATGATCGTTGATTGGTTTGGTAGTAATAAATTAGTTGCAGTGGTATGTTCATTTGCAGAGGAGGAGGAATTTCCTGAAGGTGATGAGGCTTTGCCACCGGAAGCCGAATCGCTTATATCGCAGTTACTTGAGAAGAATCCGGCTGAACGTTTGGGTACTGTTGGTGGAGCTCAGCAGGTATCTTTTTTAATCAGAATGTTTTAGTGCGCAGTTTCCGGATAGAAATTTAGCTATGAACGGCCTACTGCCTCTCACCTGTGAGTTTGATGTTTGAGAACAGTTGTTACTCTTAATTTTCCGTCCACTTCAAAGCCACTTATTTCAATCGTGAGTCTGCACTAGTATTAGTAATTTTGTCATAGAAATTGGCAGATTGGCAGCGGTTGTCTGCTCCCCTCCCCCACCTCCCTCACTCCCCCGCCCCCCTCGCATCCCCTTGTATTGGTCGATGTGCGAAGGAGGTCTGCCCTTTTACCTCGAATAGAGCCTCTCTTACCTTATGTAGAGCCCCATCTCTTTTTCATGTCTCTGAGATGTTACTAAAGTGTACTTCCACTCCAACTCGCCTTGCAGATTCGGCAAGCTAATCTCTGTGCTGTAAACAAAGGACCATCAAATACCCCTTTCACTGACCTGTTTTCTTCTCTGGCGTAACTCACTTTCCTCAGCTATCTCCTAAAGATCTCGTAAGAAATAAGGTTCTTTCTTGAGCAGCCGCAAAAAATAGTGCCATGGTGCGTCCCATTCAAATTTACACGGCATAGGTATGAAACATTTGTGTTTCAGCTCGCAGAAATGAACAGACTGGTGTAAATGTTTGCAGCGTTTTGGTTCTGCCATGACTGTGTGAGTAAAAGTACTCAGGCTAGTTGGTATATCATTTGGTCTGGAACAGAATTTCAGAGACTGTACGTTCGCTATGAAAAACGGGTCACTAAACGCAGATATTGTAAAGGTAGTCGGACTGCAGAGAAGTAGCAGCGATTTTTTTGTCTTAACGCAGACCCTTTTCTAATGCAAATGGGACGTGGAAATATGCGCGCTGTCATTGGATACGTCATGCGGAGGGGAATCTCACTGTGAAAAATTTGTTTGAACACCTTGTAAAGTCACGTTTTTGTGTTCACGTCAGGAGAGGGTTCCACTGAAGTGTGTAAGGGGGGAGAGTGCAGGTGAGGGGAAGGAGAAGGAAAGGGGAAAGCTCAAGCATTTTACTTTTTTAAAAAAATGCTTCGTATTCCATGCAGTTGCATTCTTCATTGTTGAAGACGCTTGGAATGCTTTGTCGGAACGGTTTTATTCAACCTTAAAGCGCCTTGTACAATCGTTTTGACACATTTTATATCACCGTTCGAAACCTATCACCTCATGCCGTCATCGCGGCCGCCCGTATTCTTTATGCCATCATTGTCTTATTCACCCTACGCGATCATCGCGACCCACCACCCTACGCGATCATCGCCACCCACCACCCTACGCGATCATCGCGGCCCACCACCCTACGTGATCATCGCGACCCACTACACTACGCGATCATTGCGACCAACAACCCTACGTGATCATTTCGGCCCACCACCCTACGCGATCGTCGCCACCCTCCACCCTACGCGATCATCCCGACCCACAGCTCTACGCAAGAGGCATATCCAGTTATCTCTGCACAACTCTGTCCTCATATGGGATAATGTGAACGAACATTTCAGTTGATGATACAGCCTTTCTTCGGTGGTCTCGATTTCCGCTCGCTTTTGCGTCAGAAGGCCGAATTTGTGCCGCAGTTGAGCAGTGAGGAGGATACGTCGTATTTCGACGCAAGGACTGACAGGTACAACGTTCAACATTTCCCATACCCTCAGTGCCACCCACCACCCTACGCGATCATCGCCACCCACCACCCTACGCGATCATCGCCACCCACCACCCTACGCGATCATTGCGGCCCACTACACTACGCGATCATTGCGGCCCACTACACTAGGCGATCATCTCGACCCACCACCGTACACGATCATCGCCACCCACCACCCTACGCGATCACCGCGACCAATCACCCTACGCGACCATTGCGACCAAGCACCCTACTCGATCATCTGACCCACCGCCCTAGGCGATCATCGCGACCAACCACCCTACGCGATCATCGCGACCTACTACACTACGCGATCATTGCCACCCACCACCCTACGCGATCATCGCCACCCACCACCCTACGTGATCATCGCGACCCACTACACTACGCGATCATTGCGACCAACAACCCTACGTGATCATTTCGGCCCACCACCCTACGCGATCGTCGCCACCCTCCACCCTACGCGATCATCCCGACCCACAGCTCTACGCAAGAGGCATATCCAGTTATCTCTGCACAACTCTGTCCTCATATGGGATAATGTGAACGAACATTTCAGTTGATGATACAGCCTTTCTTCGGTGGTCTCGATTTCCGCTCGCTTTTGCGTCAGAAGGCCGAATTTGTGCCGCAGTTGAGCAGTGAGGAGGATACGTCGTATTTCGACGCAAGGACTGACAGGTACAACGTTCAACATTTCCCATACCCTCAGTGCCTACTTTTCTTTTTGTCCAATTACTGAACTTATTTATCACTGAGTATTTTTGTGTTTAATGTTTTAATGGTTGTTATCTTGAGAGGCAACTAGAGACCGAGGAAGGATCCCTCAAAGGCTTGGCGCATTGAAAGGGAAGGGCAAGTGAGAGTAGTGTTTCGCGCTGTTGCATATTTCATGGATTTTCAAATCCCTTGTTTTTCTGAGGGTCCATATGGTGAATTTCTGTTGCAAAATATTAGATAAAGTTTGTTTCAAAATTTTTACTGATAATCTCATCCTACCGAGTTTTTTTCTAAAACCCACAAACAAAACTGTTTTTTTTCTGTGGATTTATTTTCCTCAGTGCTTACGCACCCTTACGTGGCTATAGGTACAATCACGACGCAGAGAGTGGAGATGACGAGAGTACACCGATGTTTGGATCGTTTAGTACAGCCTCACCTCGGCATTCGATCGTTGGTCTGGATCCCTCAACGATACCAACTAGCCCTTTGGCTATTGGTTTGACTGCCTCTTCAGCAGCACTTGTAAACATTCATTTATTCTGCAGACTTATGATGCAGTGAGTGAAAATGCTTTGCTGAAAGCTGGACCCGAAACAGCGATCATTGTTTGGAATTTGTGCATTTGTGAATATAATCGTTAAGGATAAAGGGAACAAGCTGCAGATAGCAAAAAATACTTGTAAACTGTCAGCTGTGTGGGTGCCTCTTGGAGTAGAACCTTAATCGTAAGCGTATTCTAGGTTTGAGAACATTTCCTTCCTCCCTTCCCCACCGTTTGTGCGTGAGCCTGTGATCTGATGATAGTCAACAGATAAATGGGGCATTTATCGGACTGCTATGGCGGAAGTGCTAGGTACGTAACAATTTTTTTCGAACCTCTGTGGCGGGAATGACCGATCTTTTGAAGTGCGGAAATATGGCGAAGTTGTTCTCATCATCGGGTGAGGAAGCAGTTGATATATGAGGGCACGGAGTCTTCCGAACTCACCGTTATATAGGATGACAAGTGATGGTTGGTTGGTTTGATCAAAAGCAGCGATGTCACAGCCAAAAAAAAGTTTTTGTAGCGTTTTTTCCTCCGTAGCGCGGTGTTCATTCAATAATGGAATTTAGAGGTCTAGTACAGTGCATGAACTTACTTTTTACGTCCATCTCAATCCCCCCTCCCTCATCCTTCTCCCCACAGCGGTTTGAATAATTAGAGGGAAGAGTGTCAGGTCGCGTCTGCATACCCAGCCGAGGCCATAATTGGTTCGGGAAAAGTCTAAATAGTAGTGTGAGAAGAGAGTAAAAGAAAATTTTCTAAAGTTGAAGAAACAAGGTGAAATAAGGTCCCGTAACTTAATCAGTTGAAAGTTGATGTTGCAGCGGAGGCCGACATTGGAAAACAAAATAATAATACCAATTAATGTGGCACCGTGTCATCATTGTTCACAAGACGTTGATTAAAGTGTAGAGGTAGAGGAGTGAATATTTTAGAATAACAACTCCGCCTTGCAAAGAGGACGAGCTGATTCGGAGTCACTCGCACTGCAACATTCTAGTGACTCGTTTGAAGGACATACCTTCGATCCGAGTTCTGAATGCCCTATTCCTACGGTAAGCTTTTTTTTCATGCAGTTCAGTTATCAAACAGTGTTATCAGTTTACCATTTAGGTTTACTTGGATTTAAGGGCTCATTTTTTTCCAAAATCGACCCGGTGACTTAGAAAGGTTGATAAATTTTTTTAAAAGTTATGCATTGACAGCAAGGGCTTGAATTTATCTTTCACCAATAAATGTTCTGATATCGATCTTTAAGAGAACTATTTTCACTTTCGCATTTCAGGAAGAGATCGATGATCCTTCTCTTGTACGTTTATATTCCTGTCTTATTCGAAAGAATCGACAAGTCAGTGAGCTCATGCTTAGGAGGAAAGTTTAACAAAACTGAAAAGCAATTCTGTAGTGCGATGTTTTTTTTTTTTTAGAGAGGGGTAACTTAAGGAGTGTGAATAGCACTAATACGGAATCCAACCAACTGATATAGTTCATAATTTGATATTTACCTATATTGATGATAAGAATTCTTCGTTGCATTTGTCTAAACTCTGTTATTCTTGTTCTCTTCTAAAGTTGCTGATCTTGCTAAGAGAAAACTAAACGTCACCTCTGCTGCACAAAGCAGCTGATTCGATTTCCGATTAATGAGGAGTGAGGAGGAGTAGAGGGGGAGGGTATAAGAGTTTTGACGAAGGAATACTGCTAATGAAGGTAAGCGATTACGCTGAGGGAAGTACTACCCTAGAGGATGGCTGTTTTTCTCAAGAGTACCAGGAGACAGCTTTCTCCTTTTCTAATTCTTGTCTGGATATGCTACGTTCAAGGTCTTCGTTAGCTGTTGCTTCGTCTGCTCTTTGGAATGGTTGAATCAAATTATTTTGAAATGAGCTGAGCTTTCAGGCGGTTTTTTTGCGCCGGCGATTCTCAGCACAGCGGCAAGCCAATTTGTCGACCTCGAGCAGTGGGACGACAGGTACAGGATGTCTGAATACAGCGTGCTCTTCCACCGACTCGTCCATGGATGCTGGTGCATTCGCAGGTGATCTTCCTCGCAAATCACC
Organism: Toxocara canis; assembly: GCA_000803305.1. Taxonomy (NCBI): domain Eukaryota; kingdom Metazoa; phylum Nematoda; class Chromadorea; order Rhabditida; family Toxocaridae; genus Toxocara; species Toxocara canis. The sequence continues at coordinate 26,984 of JPKZ01002011.1, read as the reverse complement.
GCAACCTGTCGACAGCTCGCGTCGAACCGCGTCTACGCCTTCGCCCTTGCCAAGGTGACCATATTTGAATCTTATTCAGTGAGATCTGCTCAATTCCGTTCCGCTGCTTTCTGTTTTGTGATGTTTGGTTAGTCCTTCCTATTGTGCCTGAAATAGCCTTCCATGTCGATTTGCATATTCTTCTATGTTTATTGCTGCCGAACCTTCTTAATCTCTCTCACGCATCGGCATTGTTGTCACTGGAAGAACAGTTCATGAATTCAGCAGTTTTCAGTCATTCAGAAACCCATCTTTCCGCTGAAGTGCAGTTTCTTCCATGCTTTTATGTGGGATCGAGTGATCAAACTTAATAGTCCTGTGAATTTTGATTTGGAATTGGTAGATGACTATCGCATTTTATGTTGAGTTTTTGTATTACAGGTTTGCAATCTCGTGTGAGCCTACCGAATCGGCGACGCACATGTCCGATAAGAAGGAGCTGTCACCGGTCGAAGAATCAAGGCCCATTTGTGAGACAAATGCTGTTCCCGAAACGGTTAGTTGGCACATCGCTCAAGGTTTATTTCTTACCACATATTAATTACCGTCCCCTTTCTCGTTCGGCTCATTTTGTGATATGATGAAATGCGGCCTCCAATGGTCAATGTCAGGAAAGTTCCGTAGCCAGATGACTGGAACACTGTTTTGATCGTTGATTGCTATCTACTAGCTTGACCTGTGATTGTGCGAGTAGCATCCTGCACTGACAGCATTAAGTAATGAAGTGTATTTGAGTAACTTGTTTAAGGTTGCGAAGTTGTGGGAGAAGTTTGGACATCGCAACTGCTATTGGCAATAATATGTGTTTATCTTCCCGGTTACTTCGTAGAATATGGAACATTATCTCTTGGATATCCATTACAACTGCAAACTCTAGTGCAAATCCGTCTTCGCGGAAACGCCAAAGTCTTATTGTCTCTGTTTGAAGTTTGATTGAATGAACTGGTTTAAGGGAAATGAAGAAGGCAACGCGGGCACAACACGAGTTGCGTTACGAGGGGGAGGTACGGCGCACTTAACTTCTAGTGGTACTCTGCAGTTGGTTATTCCGGGCTCCTCTTCTGCTCATTCTCATACACAGCAATCGCCCGCCGGATCGGTATCGAGTGTATCCTCTCAGGACGGATCCTCTCCCAATCCTTCGTTCACATTGCCCGTCTCGGCTCCTGATACCTCAGTATCGTCACATGTCTCATCGCTGAAACCGCCGATCATCATTAAGTTAGCCACTGCTTAATAATTTTGTCTTATTCATTTTATTTGTTTGTTCTTCTCGTTATGTTCAGTTTGACGTAATATAGAAAACACTATTAAGATTTCGTGGAAATTGAGGGAGATGGCGCAGAAAATTTGAGAAAATAATGCAGAAATTCTTTCGGATTCCTCTATCTTTCGGACTGCTCTAAACAATGGTTGTCCTTCCCCCGTCCCTTTTTCTTCGTTCATTCTGTCCTTTAAAGAAAGTTTGAGTACCCCAGTTACATTTCTTATCATTGCTGCTTCATAAATTTACGTTCTGTAAAAGATGTCGTTGTTCCAGGAGAGGACCGAAAGGTTTTGGTTTTACAATTCACTCGATGCGTGTATATTTGGGAGAACATTCGGATTTCTATACGATTGAGCATGTCGTCTCTGATGTTGACGAATCATCACCTGCCTATGAAGCTGGTCTTAGGCCAAACGATTTGATCACGCATGTCAATTCAATGGCGGTTTCCAATCTTACTCATCCGCAACTCATGAACAGACTTCTTGCTTATGGCAATGAGCTATCCATCAAGGTTTGTTATGCTCGTCTGTGAGTTGCATTCCGCTTCTACGTTAATAATCCTCCTTCCCGTTTTGTACTTTCGCAGAAATTGCGTAAAGTTGGACGGAATTAAAGAAAGATTGACGTTATGGAAATCGAGGAAAGTTAAGGCAGCCTGAGAAATAATGGCACTCAAAATTTAATCCATCGAGATACATGCAGAAATTCATTTCATTTGCGGAAGGCAAAGAGGGTGAAGGAGCATCAGCTAATGGTTTTGTCGAGTGTTGTTCCAGTTTATTCACATGAAATGTGGTATGTTCGCAGCTAGATTCCATTTCTGCTAACGTAATGTCGACCAGAATAAAGCAGTGACGAAAACTGAAAATTTAATGCCACTGTAGGAGGTGTTTAATATTTTTGAAGTTATTGAGCTGAGTTGGTTCGCCGATCACGTTGAGAATAAAATTTTTCTTCTGAGTTAATCCCTACTTATGTACTCTACGATCTCGAATCAGGCCCCGGACTATCACGGCCTTCCAGAGAGGGAGGAGGGCTATTCGGCGTAACGCTGTTCCTTGATGAACTTTCGTGATATTCCGTGATATTCTTTGAGGAGGGAGCAATATCGAGAGAAGGCCGTTTATCGATTATATGCGGGAGCGCAGTGTTTATGGCGTAGTACGGCACATCATATTTCTTCAAATAGAAGATCATCCAGTTGGAAATGCGGAAAAATAGAAAACCCCTTCCTCAGAAGTCAGGGAAGATGGAGAGCCATCCTTCCCTTCTAGAGATTACGGTGCTTAATGCGAGAACGAGACAGCTTGTGGCAACGGCGTTATTGATTTTTAATCTTTGTTTGTTTCCAGGTAACGCCATTGTCGGCGACATCGATCCGAGAGGGTGCAGCACGACGTTCGGTGGGTAAACTGGCCAGGAAGAAGCCAAAGAGACCTCAGAGGAGAGTACCGCTAGAAAAGAAACCGAGGAAGCCGTCATCGTTGTTGAGGCGTTTGAGTGGTAAACGAACAACCAACGACATTGTGCCGGGTAGTTCGTCACAGAAGCAAACGTTTATGCCACGCTCTGTGTCAAGTCAGGATGGTATCCAGTTGAGGTGATTGCATTCGCGATTAGATCGTAGTCTTTCCATCGCTCCAAGTCAAGTTTTTTTTTGTTTCCTGAAACTCGCAAGTTTTGAACAGAGCAACATTTATCGACACAATTAAGCGTTCAGTAAAAGCTTTTGACCACAAGCGCATTTTGAATGTTCTTTGCCTCAATTTTCCGGCCTAATGCTATATCAGTCGACATACTTTATTCCTGAAGGATTGCCTTCTTACAAGGTGTTAATTTTTTTTTGCAGTAACCCAAGCGGTGTCAATATCGAGAGAAGGCCGTTTATCGATTATATGCGGGAGCGCAGTGTTTATGGCGTAGTACGGCACATCATATTTCTTCAAATAGAAGATCATCCAGTTGGAAATGCGGAAAAATAGAAAACCCCTTCCTCAGAAGTCAGGGAAGATGGAGAGCCATCCTTCCCTTCTAGAGATTACGGTGCTTAATGCGAGAACGAGACAGCTTGTGGCAACGGCGTTATTGATTTTTAATCTTTGTTTGTTTCCAGGTAACGCCATTGTCGGCGACATCGATCCGAGAGGGTGCAGCACGACGTTCGGTGGGTAAACTGGCCAGGAAGAAGCCAAAGAGACCTCAGAGGAGAGTACCGCTAGAAAAGAAACCGAGGAAGCCGTCATCGTTGTTGAGGCGTTTGAGTGGTAAACGAACAACCAACGACATTGTGCCGGGTAGTTCGTCACAGAAGCAAACGTTTATGCCACGCTCTGTGTCAAGTCAGGATGGTATCCAGTTGAGGTGATTGCATTCGCGATTAGATCGTAGTCTTTCCATCGCTCCAAGTCAAGTTTTTTTTTGTTTCCTGAAACTCGCAAGTTTTGAACAGAGCAACATTTATCGACACAATTAAGCGTTCAGTAAAAGCTTTTGACCACAAGCGCATTTTGAATGTTCTTTGCCTCAATTTTCCGGCCTAATGCTATATCAGTCGACATACTTTATTCCTGAAGGATTGCCTTCTTACAAGGTGTTAATTTTTTTTTTTGCAGTAACCCAAGCGGTGTAGCTCCATCAGTGTTGAGCACGTCATCAGCGGCCGGACCGTCACAAGTGAAGGTGCTCGCTGAGACGGGTCTTTCTGGTGAGGAGACGTGTACCGTTGTTGGAAGCACTTCACCACTTGTTATGCCTCAGTCAGCTAGCCGACCTTCTACCTTTCAGGTATTAATTCCGTCTTCGAAATATTTTACGAGTTGCTTTGATATTTTCGTTTATCGGCCAACTATCTTTGTAACATGGTGCTGTAGCGTAACTTTTTCATTTTTGGCTAAAAACTTATAAATAAGCTTGTCAGTTGTGATCACAAATGAGCTTATCAGCTGTATTCATAAATGAGCTTATCACCCTTCTGATGCCTCCTATATTAGAGAGGAATGGTCGCGAACATTGCCACATGGGAGCATGTTCAAGAAATGAAAAAGTAGAGGATGAGAAAGGAGGAAGAAAGGTTAAGAAGAAAGATAATAAAGTCACAAAATGGCACATTTTATCTGAGTTCATTGTGGCAGTCTAGTCGGATAAGGGGAAAAGGCTGCTAAACTCATCTGTATCTCAGTTAATTCGAAAGATATTTTTAAAAATTTGATTGATTATTCATCGTGAAATTTTTGTTGAGCGGTTAAATGGTAAGTGTATCATTTTTGTTAAGCCTCTAAATTTGTTGGAGTTTTATTGGACATCAAAATGCATGAGCTCTCGCTTAGGCACCCGCTGGGACGCTTAATCAATCAGCTTCAAATTCGATCCAAAATGCAGCATTATTTCTTCAATTATCCAAAGTAGGCTGTTTAATAATTGCACTCTTTTAATCTCCAAACCATATTCTGGTTTATCTGTCGTGTAAATAATCGAATCTAAAATGAGAAGCTCAACATTTGTAGCACTTATTTGCTTCCTATTGTTTTGGTCACTTTTTTTTCTTTTGTGCTTTGTTTCTCAAACTAAAAAAATATGTATATTTCAGGGTTTGAAACACAAAGTGGCAGGGATGGCTCATCACCTTACCGCTCGGAAGCAAAGCTCTACGCAGATGCCAGTTAGCCCTCTTGCTCGTCACGAGAATATCTCCGTTTCTCCTACAAGGTTCGTAATATCATAATTTTTTGTGGATTTATAGAGCCGAACGGATGGATAATCAATTTTCTGTCTAAAGTCTAGGTCGAGAATTACACAAATAGCTCATAAGTCAAAGTGATGCGCAGAAATGGCGATGAACGGAATTTGCCCAGTGAAAAAGATGCATGTCCATGGTCCATAACAAAAGTATTCTGTTCCAGCAAATAGTGATTTTCGTTGGAAAACGACCTCTTTGCGTTTGGTGTGTCACTATTTGGCGAATGAATTCCAGGTCACCAAGTCCCTCGCCGCATAGCAAGAAACACCTGCTGGGCAGCAGGCCGACAAAGTAGACGAGCCGAACGCACCGAAAGAGTGCTGAATTTATTGTTCAGCATCTGCACTGATGTTAGTTTTACAAACATTTCTCTACGACGTCACTTTAAACTGTGAATGGAATCTCTTTGTGAGGTCTTTCGTCTCGTGTGGTCGGTGTATGAAGGAGTCTTTAGGGCAAGTTGGAAATAAATCGAGTTGAACAACTTCGACGGGTTGAAAGTGTCGTTTGTTCGATTGTCTTTCACGTTGAAGTGAAGGGGAGAGAGGGTTAGGTTGTTTGCTTTGAGTTAGTATCACACACAAGAGTTAATGTCTGTCCGTCTACACCGACCACTTGTTAGTGGAGGTAAGGCAAGGAGGGAAATCCCAAGCCTACTAAGACCGCTTACTATATCTGAATTTCATGTCTAAAATTGTGCGGCAGTAAGTGATGGTACGACTGTATGATAAAAGTATAAAACAGTTTGTCGGTTCCATGTTTTGCTCGTTATGGGAGAAGAGATTGAGAACGTTTTCTCAGTGGTGCGTTGTAGATGTTCTTTTTGTCGTTTATTTCTTTTTCAAATTGTTTTCATATCTTTAAGTTTATAAGTTTGCGCAACTTTCCACTTCATTTGTACCTTTTCCTGTTGTGGTTCATATTTAGATAGTTGAGAGACGGGTTATTTAATTGGGTCAAATTTGTTTTGATCAGTAACAGATCTGCTTTTGCGTTGTTATAAGATTGCCCATTGCGAACATTGTGATGAACATTTGCAGGGGGAATAGGTGGGTCAATTACCTAAAATTTGAAGGTGACCAGGGGCGAAATGCTGTGATATTTAGGAGAAAGGAAATGGGTAAAACAAGTTGTCTTTATATGTTCTACTCTAATGTGCTAGATGTCTTATATGTTCTAATCTGTTATGGTGGAAATCCCAAGATTTACATGATTTTAACCATAACATTATAAGTAATGAGTTGATCCGCGGACAACGACTCAATTACTCTACATATTTGTGTTTGATTTCGAGATAAAGTTCAGTGGGAAAATTTTTGTCTTTTCTTATAAAAGACGCATGCTACGTACCGGTTTTAATTGCGCTGTTAAGCATGAGGCGACGGGTAGTTTGTATGAGTTTTTGCGCTTTTATATATGTTCGTTTTGCTGCCAGCGATTGCATGTTACAATGGTGATGTATGCGGTTTAAGCATGTGAGGGGCATTGCGGGCAACGGAAGACAAAAGTCAGTATGATGGTACGGTCAGAGCTGATAGGGACCTATATGTTGACATAAAAGAAGATGACGCATTTTAAACGTTCGTGTCACATAAACCGTTATCGAGGCCCGGCCGGCCTGGAGCACCAAGGTTAACAGAGAAGGGAGACACTAAAGGGTTGGCTTAGTTTTGTAAAGAAACTAAGCGAGTTGCTTCAGTTGCTTGCTGTTATGCGCTTGATCCGATTTTAATGGTTTACCCAACCTGTGAAAGTAGGGAGGACAGACTTGCACAAAGAAAAGTTATGACAGGGTTCTGAGATTTGAAGAAACGTTATAACAAGATCCTGAGGTTTCTTTTTCAACGGTAATATGCAAGATGTTTCATATATCTGTGTTATTTCCTGTATCCTTCCACAATTGCCACTGTTAAAAGAAGCGTTTCGCTATGAATGGTATCGTAGTATAGCTGAGAAGGAAAGTGTTCTGTTTTTGATTACAATGGCGTAATTATGAGCTTGGTGGAATTAACAACCGTATATGCTTGAATGTTTTGTAAACTTTAGAAAGTTATGAATTCCGATTTGTTACGATCTAATTTCGTTTCATAAATTGTGACATTGATTCAATGATTCGTGGATGATTTTTCTCTTTCCTATTTTACATACACTTTCTCTATGTTTACTTGTAAGTAATTTTAAATCCACCTATGACTTATTTTAAAAATTCTTTCTTTTCAAACCGGAGCAGTCAAATATTTCAACTTAATTTTCGTAGACAAGTTTTTATGGGCGCTCAGAATATTTATTTTCATGCAAAATGGCTTAGGTGGGTGTCAGTTTATGAAAATTTATGTTTGGCGAATGGCCAAATGTGATGAACATCATAAATATGGATGCGTGATAAACGTCGATGAGACTTGGAACTCGCTGACCTAACAATATTTCGCATTTGGCAGCAAACTGCACTTTATCTTTCTCAGCATGCGATCTGTTTAATGAAATAGCGTCGTAAAGTGCTTGGTTGAAGAGTTGTTGTGAGACTGTTATCAACTGCTTTCAGTTCGCTACCATTTAATGCAGTACATTTGCTTCAAACCACTATCTATCCCAAGAGCATTAATTATTATGTCGATGCTAATAATACAAAATTGCACCAGAGAGAGAGGGCTAAGCATTGCACAAGGTTGGTGTGCACATACAGCCATATGCACACAAGCACTCGTTGGCGAAACAGATAGAGAGCGAGCATTTTTAACATCCAGTGGCGCAGCAGTCTTGTATAACAGGCATTCATTAAAATAAACGTTAGAACAAGTTCGGTCATTTAAAAAAAGTTGCAACAAATTCGATCATTAATGAAGGCGTTGCAACAAACTTGGCCATTAAAGAAGACGTTGCAACAAACTTGGCCACTTTACAACTAATTCGGTTGTTAATAAAAACGCTAGAACAAATTCAGTCATTAATAAAGACGTTGCAACAAACTTGGCCATTTTATAACAAATTCGGTTGTTCTTAAAAACGTTAGAACAAATTCGGTCGTTAATGAAAACATTGCAACAAATTCGATCATTAATGAAGACGCTGCAGCAAGCTTGGCTACTTTGCAACAAATTCGGTTGGTTACAACAAATTCGGTCATTAATAAAAGCGCAAGAAATTCGATCATTAATGAAGACGTTGCAACAAACTTGATCATTTCACAACAAATTCGGTTGTTAATAATAACTTTACAACGAATTCGATCATTAAAAATAAAGTTGCAACAAATCCGATCATTAATGAAGACTTGCAACAAACAACAAATTCGGTTGTTAATAAAAACGTTACAACAAATTCGACGATTAATGAAGACTTGCAACGAACTTGGCCATTAATAAAAACGTTGCAACAAATTCGACGATTAATGAAGACTTGCAACAAACTTGGCCATTAATAAAAACGCTGCAACAAATTCGACGATTAATGAAGAGTTTGCAGCAAACCTGGCCTCTTTACAGTAAATTCGATTATTAATAAAAACGTTGCAACAAATTGGGTCATAAATAAAGACGTTGCAACAAATTCGGTCATTAATGAAAATGTTGTAACAAATTTGGTCATTAATAAAAACTATAACAAATTCGGCCATTAATAAAAACGTTGCAACAAATTCGACGATTAATGAAGAGTTTGCAGCAAACCTGGCCTCTTTACAGTAAATTCGATTATTAATAAAAACGTTGCAACAAATTGGGTCATAAATAAAGACGTTGCAACAAATTCGGTCATTAATGAAAATGTTGTAACAAATTTGGTCATTAATAAAAACTATAACAAATTCGGCCATTAATAAAAACGTTGCAACAAATTCGACGATTAATGAAGAGTTTGCAGCAAACCTGGCCTCTTTACAGTAAATTCGATTATTAATAAAAACGTTGCAACAAATTGGGTCATAAATAAAGACGTTGCAACAAATTCGGTCATAAATAAAGACGTTGCAAAAAATTCGGTCATTAATGAAAATGTTGTAACAAATTTGGTCATTAATAAAAACTATAACAAATTCGGCCATTAATAAAAACGTTGCAACAAATTCGACGATTAATGAAGACTTTGCAGCAAACTTGGCCACTTTACAGTAAATTCGATTGTTAATAAAAACGTTGCAACAAATTGGGTCATAAATAAAGACGTTGCAACAAATTCGGTCATAAATAAAGACGTTGCAAAAAATTCGGTCATTAATGAAAATGTTGTAACAAATTTGGTCATTAATAAAAACTTAAAACAAATTCGGCCATTAATAAAGACGTTGCAACACATTCGGTCATCGATAAAAACTTTGTAAAAAACTCGGTCATTGATAAAAACGTTGCATCAAATCTAGGAATATATACTTAGGAAGCAATTTTCGAAAGCCAGTGCTAGGCACATTTTGAAAAGCACTGGAAGCTCTGTTAGAATCACTCGTAACCTCAAGTACACAATGGAATCGTTTCTATAACGTCAAATTTTCATGTAACATGGAACTGGTGTGAACCACAGGGTCGCGGATGTACTATACGAGTTTATGATGTAAAACTCTGTGTTTGATTCAGGCTGTGAGTAATTATGATAGTACTTCCAGTGCCCTTTGTGGCCTAGGTAAGCGGAGGGGGAGGGGGAAATGAGTGTTTTACGGCTTTTATGCGAATAATAAAGTACTGAGAGGGGAAGGGGGTGGAGAGGGAGGGGGGCCCGGAGATATGGGTATTGCATCAGTCACGCGAGTCACAATTACCTGAAGCGCAACAAGTGCAGCCTGAACGTTCGTTCTACCTCATACCCATTCCCGCTCCCCACCCCTCCCTCCCCGTTTCCGCCCTCGGTCGTTCCGAATTGTTTGACTTCACAACGCCACAGGTGTGATGCATGTTTGGTGAGTGCCGTAAAGGTAGGGGGATGTACATTGTGTAACCGTGTAGGTGGGATTATGCCGACTGTACTAGTTGTGTCTGTATAGGGTTGTATCTGAACAGACGGAACAAGTGAGGAATTAGAAAGCGGGATTATCGCAGAGTTAACTGACTGTCCGAGATGATTTTGTAAGCTGCATACGTGGTTCGAATGGAGTACGTCTGCGTTATACAATTGGGAGACGACTATGCGTTGTATGCAGCGACCCATGCAAACAGCGTTGAGGTGAAGAGGGTGTGCACTGCACAGCGATGTAAAAGCACATTCGCAACTTAATTGCTGTGTCCTTCATGCAAGTAATATTGAGAATTATATACTTCATTGCTCATCTTGATTCGCCGACAAGTATATACATTTCCTGCCCTTATAGAGCTACATTTATCGGCGTTTTCCCAGCTACTCCTTGCTATCATTTAATTCGTAAATATTGCGGCTCAACAACGGATTGTTTGGTCGTCGTGCTATTTTGTCTGGTGACATTTATGTAAGCCATCCTAGCGTATGGAAGCGGGGGAATGGGTGGAGGGGAGGGGGTCGAATTTGAACCCCTTCTATGGACTTTCCTGTTTACATCCATCCATTCGCACTGAGAAGGGATGCAACTTTTTCACATCTATTGTTTGGCATATCAGGAAACCTTGCTATACAGCGTAAGTACAAGTCATTGAAGAATTCAGGATGCCAAGGGGAATATTCGGCTGGCAAGGACTGCTTTGGTGGGTTGCGAATTTTGAAGTTTCTTTTTGGCACCGGCTTGAA